>JAMPIV010022027.1:265000-460176 GCA_024509875.1 Oreohelix idahoensis
TATATATATATATATATAAAATCCTGAGAACAGTGCCACACCCATAGAACCCTTATTCCAAACACTAACTGCAGTGAAAAGAGGGATATCCTGGAACAAAAAGTAACGCCTCGATTTCAGCGACTACGGAAAAATAGCCGACAGCAAACCCCGTCAGTCTAGGGCTGAAATAGACAAAAGCAAAAGACTGTGATTGTTTTAGTACTTGCTATAGTTTTTTTTATTCCATGGAATGCCTGATTCAACGAATGGTAAGTGCAGATGAAAGTGGGCCACTGTATGCGTGCATTGAATGAACGAAATTAGATAATCTTAATTTTATTTTTCTTGCTAACATCAGTATACTTAATTTCTTTTTTTTTCTGTATTTTTTTCTTTCCCTCCCTAATCTGCTTAGTCACGGGATAGATAACAACTTAAGAACCTGATTCTATACCCCTTACTGATTATTGCATATCTCATTGTTAAACTTGAATCTCTCTGTGGGTTAATTACCTCTGATAGACATTTTCTTTGGGTTGTCTTCCTTTACAATAGAGGGGAGGGCCTATTGAGATACTATTATTTTTTCCCACCTTGTCTGTAACTATGCTTTATAAATGTAACATGATTGATGTTGTGCTTTTTGTTTAATGATAATAAACATAATAAACCTTTACTTACCGTGTTGGACAACCCCATTGTCCCATTATATGTTATACGTAGTTTGTATTCACTTTTTGTACATTTGTGTCACCAAATTGGTGTATGTATATGAGTGTAAGGTAACTTGCAAAAATTGTTTAGCATATAGTAAGTGCGTCTGCAGTTAAATTAATGTCGTAAGATAGGCTGGATCAGCGCAACTACTCGATTCAGAGACTGTCCTTCCTCTTACCCTATCACCCTCGTGAAACCGCAATCTATTTCTTATCCCTTATTCTCACAGAGCTATCACTATCACCTCTGCTCGGACGGGACCATAAATTTCTCAGACCTATCTCATCAAAAATTACGACGGTCACTCTATCTCTTTTACTTCAATTATCATGCTGTCTCTAGTGGTCGTGGTGGTCACAGCTTGAGAACCACTGTTGCTGAAATTGTATCTGCCATCTAATTCTTCCTATGTAAACCTTGTCTCTCTATGTGCTGACATATGTCATATGTTCTACTTGGTGTATCTTAAGGAAACTTGCCTCACCGCCAGGGATGAAAATTTACCAAGTCTATCTTTTACTCGCTAGCCTGCCAGCTTGTCTACTGTACTTTACTACTAGTTATAGACTCATAATGTTCAACGTACCTGGTTTGTTTCGAAAATACATACATTTTCTCTCACTGTTAACACTGGCATCTTGTCCTCGAAATAAATAACAAACTGTCGTAGACAAAAATGTGGCAAAAAAATGTGCTTAGTCGTCTGGGCGATAGTCACTATTCTACCACCGTAGAATCAACCAAATCATTTATTGGCTTATCGACCCGATGTAACTACCATTCGCTGCCACTTCTAGAAACTAACTCTATCACAACTCAAATCAAAACTTGCTGTTAACACTATCGCATCTCGGATCTGACTGACTTAATTTAAAACTTCGATTTACAACGAATACTATTTTGGAACACCCCAGAACAAACAACTCACCCGAATACGTGAATTTACGATCACGTAGCCAAGCTCACCGACACACAAAAATACTCCAAACAGCGTAACTTTTCGGAAATCGTGATGCTGTAAGTTTCTAAAAATTGTAATCCCACATTCCGGCCAACTCCGGGTACCTATATATCATATTATATATCTTAATCCCCATCTATATTTCTATTTATTACTTCCTTTAGACCATTATTGAAATATGACCTCTATCATTTCCAGTTTGCCCTCAAGAGTCTTCCCGGTTACACTATCTTTAGAATAGGTGGTATCCCAATCCGTTGTGGCCCGTGCGGAGTCTGAAGATTATCACTTGTTCTCTTCTGTTGAGCTGGTAAAATGCATCTTTTTGTGACCTGGATGTTCTGCTTCCTATTTGTTCCTGATCTGCTTCTGATAAAACTCTTTGCCTCTTCAAAAGTTTATGCTTGTATCAGGCTGAGTTAGCTTTCCATCTTCCTTTACCAGTCTGTCAGCTTCTTCACTGCCGGAGATGTTACAATGAGACGGGATGCACAGTACAACTCGTTTGAATTGTGGCTCAGTATACTGATTACAGTTGTTTAACCCAGTATGAAAGAAAAGTCTCATTTAATTTGTGCCAGGAGCCCCTTAAAATGATAGTTACGCCATTGGCCTATGGAGATGTCAACTAACATGAGTATGTGATTAACATAACAGGATCTGTGAGATACCTCGACTGTGCTCCGTGCATGCTTAGCGTAAGATGCCCTGTCGTTACAACAGCTGAGGCTGTGTCGTAAATAAATACACGTATTGTCATAGAAACAGATGAGCACACTTCGTGAACATAAATAATACTTAGGACAGACACATAGGCACAGTCATGAAACGTTTGTTGTGTTTATACTGTTAGTCAGTGGCGGCCTCCAAGCGTTTTAGCAGGTGGGAATATATATTAATAAGTTTGTAGTTACATGTGTTAATGCGTGGGCAGGAGCATATAATACAACAATGGTTTGCTCATTGTTCATAATTTTCCTTTATGCCCCTTACGGAGCATAGGACCACCAACGCAGCTGGCCAGCTTGCAAGAAGTCTATATCTGCCATTAACATTCTCTTGCAAGGTGGTTTTTGCTGCAATTTGTTTGACATGATGAGGTTGTCTATTAGTCGCATTGTACGACATGCATCAGGATGCAGTAGTCCTATTCTTTCTTTGCTTCTGCAGAGACAACCCCCCCCCCCCCGAGACTGCACAGGGGGGACAAGGAGGGTTTAAAAGGACAACATCATACACCGCCAAAACAGTAGATGTAATTCATCGTCAAGATTACATTAATAAGGCAGCATGTTTACCTGCTGTATATTGATACATTGATAAATTACAATTTTTAAGAATGTTATAATTACTCGAAACGGCTCGCACGGAAATGTCAATTTACCTTTGGGTTTGTCCAGTTCGCTTTTATTGTTGATAATAACAAAGCCGTTAAGCTGATGTTGTCTTAAAAGTTTTACATTTAATTGTTGTTTCAAAGTCATTGCACTGATTGTGTTTTTCAATGTTAAACAAAAATCTGTTTCATACAGAGTAAAAACGCAGGTTAAATCTGAGAGATTTGTTATTAACATTAACTAAATCCCAAGATAGCTGCGTATGTAGTATCGAGGAAAGACTGCTCTAGTTATCTTTGGGATTGCGTGAGTTATCATCATTGATATACTCTGCGCATGCGCATTGAAGCACATTTTCCCCAGCGTTGTGATGTCAGGATTTTTAAACGTGAGCTTGTCAAATTATTGCTTCGCATTTTTTAGGATGTTTGTCTTTCATCCCCGACTTCGGAGTAAATCGGAACGAAGCGCCCGTATTAGGGAAGTGGGAATGGAAAAGAGTAATAGCGAGAGTGTTTATGGGAAAGAGAGAGAGAGAGAGAGAGAGAGAGAGAGAGAGAGAGAGAGCTTGAGGAAGATTCAATGTAGAATCACAGCGATTGTTATATAGCTCCGGAGACGTGTTACATGTCACTATTAAAATATGTAAAAGGGATTCTTATAAGTTCTGGTGGTGATGGACCCCACTATTCCCTAAGTGTGAGCCACCACTGACTGTCGTGTATTACGAACGTTTATCAAGATCCTATTCATTGTACGCTAGCGTGTGCAATTCTGAATTTCAAAGCGATTATTGAATAATAGGAACAGGGGAGACACTATCTAACAGGATTCATCGGAAAGTGTTTATCATTGTGTTTTACTTCTTCCTGACCTTTAATCTCCATTTCTGCATTGCCTAGGATACAGTAGATTACAACGATAAAGAAAGACAAAGTTTTGCTCCAGTCTTGTCTGGCGACAAAGACATCGGCGCAGTTAATTTCTAAAAATAGAAAACGTCCCCAGCGTGGATTTGTATAATAGATGAGTCACCAAGATTGGGAGGGAGAAATAAAAAAAGTAATCGATGAGGTATTGAGGGAAAATATGGGATTTTACCTTCAAAAAGAGCTTTTTATAAATGTGGAAAAATTTACTAATTTACTCAGTTGTATGATTTTGGAATTATGAAACTAGGTTACGTAGAGTAGTACAGGAGCAATACGCAAAAATATATGTATATTTTTTAAACTGACTTCTCAAATGTATAATTTCCATTGCACAACCGAGAGTAAAAGATTATGACTAATCTAACCTGGATTGTTAAAGGTCTACCCTGTACTATAATTTGTTGTCAGGCTGACAAGTTCAAGCCTCGTTTTAAAATACCTGCTGTCTATGAAATTAACACCAGCGCAAATCAATTACTAGAAAGTCGTTGTGGGAGTTCGTCGAACTGACATCTGGGGCCTTGTCTGAAGAGTTGGTGATAACGGCGTTTGCTCTCCGTTTAAAGTAAATCTTAGATCTCGTTTGAAGCTGTGACAGAGGCGAGACGTTTGTTCTCCGGCTGAAATAAAAATCCTAGACCTTGCCTGAAGCTGTGACAGAAGCGTTTGTTTTTTCGCTTTAACAACAAATCTTGGAGTTTATTTAAAGTTGTGATTCAAGCTATTCTTCTCGACCTGAAATAAATCGTGTAGTTTGTTTTATTTTTAAGTTGTTATGGAGGCTTTTGTTCACGAGTTAAAATAAATCTTGGAGCTTAATTTAAAGTTTAGAAGTGTTTACTTTCGAGTTGAGAAAACAATCTTGGATTTTGTTTTTTTTAAATTTGTGATTCAGTTTGCAACCTAAAGGTTTGCAAGAAGTTGCAGCGTTAACAATAAGATTACAGGTAAGAATTGTTTATGCTGTACTAGTAGTGGTTCACTCAGCAAAACCAAAAACAACGGTAAAATTCAGTTTTTGATCTTCACATTCTGATATATCAAGAAGTGCTGCACGGGTATCATTTGATTTCATTTCAAATTTCGCACAGCATCATAACGTAATGGCCATCTTTTGACTGACAGACTTTGACTAATAGACTTTTGACTGATAGACTTTTGACTCACAGACTTTTGACTCACAGACTTTTGACTGAGAATGAATTTATTAACCGTACTGTTATAGCGCATGTTTGTGGAGAGGCTGTGATCGGTGGAATACATTCGATACTTTGTGTTTTTTTTCTACACATTGATACCTCTCTGCGGGATCGCAGGACGAACGCCGACGTTAATATTGTACCATATTTTATTTACTAGACAGTCAGATAAATAGAGACAGACAGATAAACAGACAGGCCGATAGACAGACAGACACACAGATAGATAGATAGATAGATAGATAGATAGATAGATAGATAGATAGATAGATAGATAGATAGATAGATAGATAGATAGATAGATAGATAGATAGATAGATAGATAGATAGATAGATAGATAGATAGATACATACATACATACATACATACATACATACATACATACATACATACATACATACATACATACATACATACATACATACATACATACATACATACATACATACATACATACATACATACATACATACATACATACATACATACATACATACATACATACATACATACATACATACATACATACATACATACAAACATACATACATACATACATACATACATACATACATACATACATACATACATACATACATACATACATACATACATACATACATACATACATACATACATACATACATACATACATACATACAAACATACATACATACATACATACATACATACATACATACATACATACATACATACATACATACATACATACATACATACATACATACATACATACATACATACATACATACATACATACATACATACATACATACATACATACATACATACATACATACATACATACATACATACATACATACATACATACATACATACATACATACATACATACATACATACATACATACATACATACATACATACATACATACATACATACATACATACATACATACATACATACATACATACATACATACATACATACATACATACATACATACATACATACATACATACATACATACATACATACATACATACATACATACATACATACATACATACATACATACATACATACATACATACATACATACATACATACATACATACATACATACATACATACATACATACATACATACATACATACATACATACATACATACATACATACATACATACATACATACATACATACATACATACATACATACATACATACATACATACATACATACATACATACATACATACATACATACATACATACATACATACATACATACATACATACATACATACATACATACATACATACATACATACATACATACATACATACATACATACATACATACATACATACATACATACATACATACATACATACATACATACATACATACATACATACATACATACATACATACATACATACATACATACATACATACATACATACATACATACATACATACATACATACATACATACATACATACATACATACATACATATATACATAGATATATACATAGATATATACATAGATATATACATAGATACATAGATTCTTTGATATATTAGATAGATAGACAGATACATAGATAGATTAGATAGATAGACAGACAGACACACAGATAGATACATAGATAGATACATAGATATATACATAGATTCTTAGATAGATTAGATAGATAGACAGATACATAGATAGATTAGATATATAGACAGACACACAGATAGATATATAGATGGATACATAGATGGATACATAGATAGATACATAGATATATACATAGATATATACATAGATATATACATAGATAGATTAGATAGATAGACAGATACAAAAAATTTTTTTTTTTATATTGAGAAATAAATTGAGATAAAAAGAAATCAAGTTCAATACAAATATCAAAATCTTCAATTAAAATGTCAAAGTCAGTCCTATTGTATGGCTCTGTCAAGTCAGTCCTGTTGTATGGCTCTGTCAAGTCAGTCATATTGTATGGCTCTGACAAGTCAGTCCTATTGTATGGCTCTGTCAAGTCAGTCCTATTGTATGGCTCTGTCAAGTCAGTCCTATTGTATGGCTGTGAAACATGGAGAAGAACAAAAACAACAACCAAAAAGTTACAGACTTTTATAAATGGGTGCTGGCGTAAAATAGAAGGATTAAAGTGGTACGACAAGATCATAATGTGGAACTGATGACAAGAACCAAGCAAGTGTCAGCGGAACAAGAGATGAGAAGAACCAGGCAAGTGTCAGTGGAACAAGAGATGACAAGAACCAGGCAAGTGTCAGTGAAACAAGAGATGACAAGAACCAGGCAAGTGTCAGTGGAACAAGAGATGACAAGATCCAGGCAAGTGTCAGTGGAACAAGAGATGACAAGAACCAGGCAAGTGTCAGTGGAACAAGAGATGACAAGAACCAGGCAAGTGTCAGTGGAACAAGAGATGACAAGAACCAGGCAAGTGTCAGTGGAACAAGAGATGACAAGAACCAGGCAAGTGTCAGTGGAACAAGAGATGACAAGAACCAGGCAAGTGTCAGTGGAATAAGAGATGACAAGAACCAGGCAAGTGTCAGTGGAACAAGAGATGACAAGAACCAGGCAAGTGTCAGTGGAACAAGAGATGACAAGAACCAGGCAAGTGTCAGTGGAACAAGAGATGACAAGAACCAAGCAAGTGTCAGCGGAACAAGAGATGAGAAGAACCAGGCAAGTGTCAGTGGAACAAGAGATGACAAGAACCAGGCAAGTGTCAGTGGAACAAGAGATGACAAGAACCAGGCAAGTGTCAGTGGAACAAGAGATGACAAGAACCAGGCAAGTGTCAGTGGAACAAGAGATGACAAGAACCAGGCAAGTGTCAGTGGAACAAGAGATGACAAGAACCAGGCAAGTGTCAGTGGAACAAGAGATGACAAGAACCAGGCAAGTGTCACAAGAGATGACAAGAACCAGGCAAGTGTCAGTGGAACAAGAGATGACAAGAACCAGGCAAGTGTCAGTGGAACAAGAGATGACAAGAACCAGGCAAGTGTCAGTGGAACAAGAGATGACAAGAACCAGGCAAGTGTCAGTGGAACAAGAGATGACAAGAACCAGGCAAGTGTCAGTGGAACAAGAGATGACAAGAACCAGGCAAGTGTCAGTGGAACAAGAGATGACAAGAACCAGGCAAGTGTCAGTGGAACAAGAGATGACAAGAACCAGGCAAGTGTCAGTGGAACAAGAGATGACAAGAACCAGGCAACTGTCAGTGGAACAAGAGATGACAAGAACCAGGCAAGTGTCAGTGGAACAAGAGATGAGAAGAACCAGGCAAGTGTCAGTGGAACAAGAGATGAGAAGAACCAGGTAAGTGTCACTGGAACAAGAGATGAGAAGAAGAAGCTAGACATAGATAGAACACACACCTATTGGTAGCATTACCATGCTGTACTTGTTCTGGAATCCCCGGGGTGAGCGAGCTACAGGGAGACAAAGGAAGACACGGAGAAGAGAGCTGGAGACAGACGTGAAAGGCATGAGGAATGCACAGAATCTTCTTCGTCCACTCTCAGACGTCGTCCACTCTCAGACGTTGTCCACTTGAATGTTCTCAAAGAAAGCAGTAGTCAGTTTGAGGCTATTTGAAGCCCAGTAAAGCTTTTCCACGAACTGATCGGTAGTTCCTGTCTTTAGCTTGTTGAATAGATGGTATCTCAATCTGTTGTGGCCAGTGCGGAGTCTGAAGATTACCACTTGCTCTCTTCTGTTAAGCTGGTAGTAAGCATCATTCTGTGTGTGACCTGGATGTTCTACATTCCATCTGTTTCTGTATCTGATTCTGATAAAACTCTTTGCCTCCTCGAAAGATATGCTTGCATCAGGCTGAGGTAGATGTGAATCTTCTTTTGCCATTCTGTCACCCTCTTCATTGCCGGTGATGTTACAATGAGATGGGATCCATTGAATGCACAGAAAGACTTTGAATATCACACATGATAGAAAGACTTGACAGACGTTTGTTGGGGGTCTATACTCCTTAGGGGGCAGAAGGGTGATGATTTTAACATGTAAGGTGAATTTCTAGGCCCATGCACCACGTAATTCCATTGGGTCTCGGGGGTTTGTGAGACATAGAATGGAACTACTGCCCCGTCAGGCGTGTCGTTCTGCGGATCATGCAAATAATACTGCTGTATTTTCAATAACATATTTTTATTATGAAAAAAAAATAACAGTTGTTCTTATATCTTTAATGTCTTAGAAATCTTAGGAAATACTTGGTGAACGCCCTTAGGGGGAATTATGAATATATATAGAGGGTGCCTCAAACTTTATTCTTCTTCTTTGATCCTTAGCCGCCGACCGTCAACGCAGTCAGTGGCCATCACGCCTAGTGGCGTCTTGTAGGGCAACAACAAATTGATTCCACTTTGCTCGGTCGGTGGCCATCCTTCGTACAGTGCCCCAACTCTGGTTCATTCTTTGCATCTCAGCCTCCACAGTCCTCCTCCAGGTTGTTTTTGGTCGGCCTGTCTTTCGTTTTCGTTTTCCTTCAGGGGTCCAAAGTGATGGCATCGGGGTCTCTTCTGCTCAAACTCTATAATGGCCTATAATTCCTAATTTTCTATATTTGTCAGGAAACATATTATTCTTCTTTCACGCTCGCCTTCAGACTTCCACATTAATCTCTAATAAAGGCAGTAGTCAGCTCAAGGTTCCTAACATTTCCAAACAGTTTTTTGTGGAGAGAAGTGGGTTGCTGCCATATGATACTCATTCACTGCTGCATGTTTGGCAGCAGGGTTGCCACCCTGAATTTTGAAAAAAACCTAGATGATACCTTAAAAAACATCTAGATACCTAGATTTTGAATTTTGAGCTACTTTTGGCTATTTTTTGTTTGCTACTTTGGGTGAAAAACCGAAAGTTTATCTAGGTGGCATTCTTCAACTAATGAAGGAAAATGACACCTAGACGGGAGAAAAAAGAACCCAGATCTAGGTGAATCCACCTTGGAGTGGCAACACTGACAGAACTGCAGCAGATGTTTGACTGTCATGTGGCTGATGCCACAGAAATCTGTTGTACCAAGGCTGTACTTGCTGTACATCAACCTGCTGTGTCCAGTGGGTAAGCAGAAGATGATGGACATGGTCTCGCCTAGATAGCTGGTGATAGGCATCACTATTTATATGGCCTGTGTGCTCTTTTTCCCATTTGGGCTTGAATGTGGCTTTTATTGTTGTTTTAGCCATTTCATTTGTTGTTCCTACATCTTTTTGTTGTAGCGCTCCCCCTCCGTTATCAAGTTTGTCTGCCTCTTCGTCGCCTGGAATGTTGCAATTGGCTGGTATCTACTGGACTGTGCACTTATTGAAGCATTTGGCCAGACTTTCAAGAGAGTTTGTCAGATCTTTCAATCCTTTAGCATGGTGGCCCTTCAGGGCTGTTATTACTGACAGGGCATCTGTAAAGATTATTGTCTGTTTTTCTGCATGCGCTTTGTACTCAATAAGAGTTTCCACTGGCTGTTTCAGGGCTTCTGCTTCAGCACTGAATTTATTGCAGTATTTGCCAGTGGCAAATGCCATAGAGTGGATTATATTCTTTAATTTATTGACAATGCCAGCCCCAATTCTCAATTGCATTATTTTTGCTGAACCATCAGTGTCTGGATCTTTGCTGGAAATTGTGAGTCAAAATACTTGATTGCTTCACGCTTTCTTTGTGTTTATGAGTTCCTTTAATTTCTAGAATATCCGTGTTTAGCTCAGGAAAGCATCTTCTTTTCCACAGTGGGATAATTGTAAAAAAGGTAAAGGATCCCGTTACACGCCCTATTGAGGCATATTGGGAATATGGTGTTAGACCCATATTTTCTCGACCGTCGGCACACTAGGGGTGATGTGGTCAGCATCACGCCGGCCGCCTTAACCTTCCCAGAGTTGCTCTGGTACCCATTTTCGGCTGGGTCGACCCAGGAGCCGTTTGCGGCCTTAAAAAAAACCCACCTCATCTGGGGATCGAACCATAGACCACTGAACTAGGAAGCCAATGCACTAACCATTATGCTACCGCGGCTCCTTGTGGATAATTGTGCTTTCTGGTATTTTCATTGCGAATGAGTTTGCTGGCATAGTGCTGATTGTTTTCTTTTGCATTGGCCACAAAGTTGGTTCGCTTGAGCTTGCCTGTTTCTAGTTCATTATTCTTTGAGTGGAAATATAAAAGGTGTATAAACAAATAGCTTTGTATACTACTTGAATTAAGTACTTAACTGTCATAAGCAAAAGCTATATTATATAATTTATTTTCCCTTGTTTATATATAATAAATTTTATACTATAAAAAGTGTGTAGTAAGTTTTGAGAAACCCTGTATATATATTTATTCATTACGCTATAGTTATATTTAGCGTCCAGTCATGACTATATTTTTAAATTGGTTTTTTTCTCTCTTCGTTTTCATAATCAAATGCAGGTTTCCGTTCTTGAATAATGTATGTGGTCGTCTTGACTGGTGTCAGTCAATGTTGTATTCGGGATTTCTTGAATATCATTTAACCGGCATCCTTTTCGGGTGTAACCTTACCTTGACGTTTGATGTTTTGGTAAGTTTCTGGTGTTTGTCAATTGGCCTGCTGTCTTGTAAGGTAATCAGATAACTGTTTAATCCTTTTTTTTTGGACCAAGAATATGTATACTGGAGTACTAAATTTAAACTCTGTTATTGGTTTTAAGATATAAAGTTTATTTTAGAGCGAACTTTTAAAATATAAATAAACTTAAAAAAGCATTAATCTACTTATCAAATGACCTATATACCACACAATGAACCTTAAAGCGTGTTTGATTATAAATTTTAATTTGCTGTTACGTATAATGCGGCATGTATTAAGCGGTAGGCCTTAAGGTAAAGTCGTTTGTCGTTTATTGGTTTATTCGAATTGATGCTCATTTACACTTCTAGTTGACATCTTTTTTCAACCTGTTAGTAAAAGTGGCACTACTGTTTTTTTTTTTCGTCTACTGGTTTAGTTATTGACTGTCTTCCTTCTCTGTGTAGTTCGTGTCTTTCATCGCAACTTGAACCAAGGGTTCTCAACCTTTTTTTTATTCATGCCCCCCCCCCCACCCCCCCACCCCCCATTTCTGAGCCTCATTTAGCCCTGTTGCTCCCTTCATTGTTGCTGTTAGCAGGGAAAAAAGGTACTTTACCATCTTACTGTGGCCTCCTACAAGTATGGCATGGCCCCCTGAGGGGTCACATCCCCCACATTGAGAACCACTGATACCCACGTTGAGAACCACTGACTTAGACTATATCTACTTTTTTTTTTTTTTTTAATTGCACAGGCTGAGTCTAACTGGAAATCTAGATTTGTTTCTTTTTGAAATCTACACGCTCTATTTAGTCAGGCAACTGGTTTTTGATCACACAGACTATATCTGGTCCGGCTATTATTTTTATCACACAGGCTAGTTAATCACACAGGCTAGTTAATCACACAGAGTATATCTGGTCCGGATATTTTATTTTGTTTTTAATCACACAGGTTAGATAATCACACAGAGTATATCTAGTCAGGATATGTAGTTTTTATACACATAGACTATATCTAGATATTATTACACAGAATATTACTAATTCAAGATGTCTAGTTTTTTAACGCATAAACATATATCTAGTCAGAATATCTAGTTTTTATCATACATAACTGTATGCATGAAGGCATATCTGGAGTCATCCTTATATGACCACCAGCTATGCATAATGCTACAATATGTAGATTTGGGCCCAATGGGCTGATCACCCGTTGGCTTGTCACACCGATTACGGAAACAACGGCAGATGGATCTATTTGTTGTTGCCCTAAAGACGCCGCTAGGCGTGATGGGAAACTACGGCAGAGAAAATCAATCTGCTGTTGCCCTTAAGACGCCACAAGGCGTGATGGCCTCTGACTGCTTGGTCGGTCTTTGGCTAAGGACGGAAGAAGAAGAAGAAGAAGAAGAAGAAGAAGATGTAGATTTGGATGTGAACCTCAGTCGGTGAGGTTAATTACTCCCTTTTTGACTCTTGAAATCATCCACACACTTCCAGAGATTCCCCCTGTGGTGAAACTTGTTGAGAACCCAGCATTGCACAGTAAGCTTGGAGAAGTCACTTGAGCCCCAGACGTGATTATTTGGCTTTGACCTGGTTGACTGCAAGTAGGAGTATCTCACTGTGGACCCAGTGATAGTCAGGGGGAGCTGAGAAGTGACTCTGTGCAGGACGTGACAATTCCTTGGGACAGCCCAGAGCCAGAGCACAGTATTTTAGCTCTGCATATTTGGAGAGGCCCCTTGGATGCATAGTATGCCGTGCACTTATTTTTCCTAGCTTGGAACCAGATGTAATGATCCTTTAAATTCAAGCCAAGCTGGAGAAACTGGAGTTGATGACTTGAACTGAACACGTTTGGGAATGGCAGAAAAGCCACAGGAAAAGCCTAGATCTACAGTGTTGTGGTGAAGTGGGATGTTATAAATATTTACAGGGGACTTAGTGTACTGACTGAGATCAGCTGTGAAGGTATCTATATCTATTAAGAGTAGTGTATTATAGATAACCTTACTTGCTACCACATATCTCTATATCTCAGTCAGAATTATTCTGGAATAGTGTGATGCTACGTTATGTGTCTAGGGTATGAGTATGGTGAAGTGTAAGTCACAACAACAGACAGATAAACAATTTAATTTAATCCACTACACCTGACATCACTGTGACACTCACATACATATAACACTCTATGAGAATATCTTAAAGGAGGCACTGATAACTTTTCAAATAACAATCTGTATTAATTGCTATCATAAAGGTATATGTGTGTCCTGATTCAAAGACAAAGGAACCAGGAATCACAATCAATGTTAATTACAAGTTATGTACAGAATGTATTAATATGAATCTGGTAGTGACATATATTATTACAAATATCCTATGTGTGTCAGTTGTGTAATAGTAGTATGAGGTAATACTGGTTTGGTTTTGTTCAAGCTCTGTTGGTAGTTGTCATCATGACTTCAATAGTTTGTCTTAAGGAAATTAGTATTGGAGATGTTCTCAGTTCCTGATATTAAGACAATTAATTTCCCCTCTTAATATTATTTTTACTAAGTCATTTCAAGATGAGGGGATATATAATGTTGAGCTCAGCTGGCCAATTCGCTTATCTGGCGTGATGGCGGCAGGAAAGGACTCCTCTGCTCGAATTCTCCTCTGGGCTCAGGAGACACCTCACTGATAGCTAAAACGACCAAGGAGTATGCTGTCCGACTCTGGATTCAGCAAAGCTCTGACCAGGTGCTGCTCAGTACCATCAAGACCACTGTCCCACAATTCATACGAATAAACACAGATACGTTGATTAGCAATGAATTTTGGCACAAACTGGCACAAATTCCCATCTGCTTATCTTCCAGGCTTTTATTGAGCCAAATATAAGCTGGCTTCAACGCACTGATGCTTTATCAAGCTTATTTAAACAAGTGGTTTCGAACTAACGCTCCCAAGTGTGTATATCAGCGAGTCTGACCAATGAGCCCCGTTTCGACAAGTGTTTGAAAAAATGTTACCTTTTCCCGTCTCCCCCAACAACCAAGATAGTATTTATAGCCCGACCAATCGTGGTTAGGCTTTCATTTGTTGCGCTCCAATCAATTTGGAGTTTACATGGTAGGCTATTTCTGTAACGTAAATTTTTTTTCAAACACGTTAAAAAAAAAATCTTATGAGCAGAAATGATTTTATGCTGTCAGGCACCCCCAATATTTTATTTTGGGTATAATTTATTAATTCCTGGACTATTTGCGTAACGTTTTACATATTCTTTGTCAGCAAGCCCTAAGGAACCCAAAAATACTAATTTAAAGGAGCTACGTGGCTGCGTTCAAAATATGCAATTTCTTCTACCTCCTGTTTCGAAGATGTGCTGTCTGGGTACTGTTATGTTTTCAACCGTAAGCCCATCTATTGTTATCTTTCCTAATAAGCGTTTTTTTTATGATTTATAAACCTAACTCTGGGAAAGGGTAGTGTATTTTATCACTGTCCGTCTGAAAAAAAAATTAGTGCATGTAGACTTACACGCGTGATGGCAGCATTTGTGTATCGCGCGACGCGTGTTGCATGCGTTCCTGATTTTCAGCCCTCCCCTCTCTCTTTATCCTTTTGTCCATCTGTTCGTTCGTTTTGGTAACGTAATATAATTAATGTTAGGATTAATTTAGGTCATTACGCAGGGCCTCTCAATGCTTTTCCAAGAAATACAGCACACGTTTCATTGAAGAAAGCGGGTAATAATACAGTAAGCTTTTATATCAACGTGAAAGCATTACAATTTGCAGACGTAGCAGAAAACAAGGGGGATTTCGAGTACATTCTTTGTGACAGCACTGTTATTTTTCCATTGCTCTTTTCTTTATTAATTTTATTTGTTAGGCTTCATATTTACCTAATAATTTATATATGTGGATTAGAATATTCCACGACACCTCCCCTCTTAAAACAGACATTATATGTCAGTCCTTTATTCTATATACACATAGAGAAATTTATTATTATTTCTGGGGTTTACGGTGATTCTCATCACACGGATGGCGGCTTAAAAAATCAGCTCCCAAATTGGTTTTTCCAGATATATACTCAATGCTAAAATTATATGGAGCCAGAAGCAAAGACCATCGGAGTAACCTAGAGTTCTCATGCTTAGCCTGTGCTAAAAACGATAAAGGTTTGTGATCTGTTTGCAACTTAAATGCCTTCCCATATAGATAAATATTGAATTTCTTTATTGCCCATATTACTGCAAGACATTCTTTTTCGCTAGTTGAGTAGTTGATTTCAGCTTTATTCAACTTTCTGCTAGCATATGCCACTGGGCTTAATTCCCCATCCAATGCATCTGATTTCTGTAGTAGAGTTGCACCTAGCCCAATATTACTTGCATCCGTCCTTACTATGAATTCTTGACTTAAGTCAGGTAATTTCAAAATGGGTTTACTTGTGAGCTTTTCCTTCAATTCTTGGTAAGTCATTTCACATTGTGGTGTCCATGTAATGCGATCTGGATGTCCTTTACGTGTCAATTCAGTTAACGGTGCACATATGGAATTAAAGTTTTTGATATACTTCTGGTAGAAACCACATGATGAGACAAAGGATCTCACGTCCTTCTTGGTTTGTGGTCTCGGGGCTTTCTGTAGTTTCTCTAAATTCTTTGGGTCAGGGGTCATGTTTCCCTGATAAACTGTGTGTCCCAAAAATTCCAATTCTTTACATCCAACGCAACATTTGGTTGGTCGGGCTGTTAAATTTGCCTCCCTAAGTCGATTAAACAGCATGTTCAGAGAGTCAATGTGTTCCTCAAATGTTTCTGTTGCTATAAGGATATCATCCATAAAATTTGTTATACAGGGATTATTCAGAGGATCCAATAATTTTCTCATCATTCTAGAGAAGACACTAGGCGCATTCTTCAATCCAAATGGCAATCTATTAAACTCATAGTGTCCTTCTGAGGTACTAAAAGCTAGGTATGGTCTAACCTCAGGCTTTACTGGAATCTGATAGTATCCTTTACTCAGATCCACTTTTGAGAAATATTTAGCTTTATTTAGTCTGGCAAACAGCTGATTTGTATCCGGCAATGGATCCACCTGTCCTTCTGTAATAGCATTCAGTCTCCTGTAATCTATACAGAGTCTATGTTCTCCAGAGGGCTTCCTTAAAAGTACAACACCGGAACTATACGAAGACTCACTGTGCGAAATAATTCCTTCCTTCAACAGATAGTCTATCTCTTCCTTCAAAGCTTTCTCCTTAGCAAACGGAATCGAATATGGTTTCATACAGACAGGTGTGGGGTCTATCAGTTTCATATCATATTCCAATAGGTTTGTATGCCCTGGTCGGTCTGTTAACACCTCTGCATGATTATTTAGAACCTGTTGCACTCTCTCTTTCTGAGTTTTCGTTAAATGTGTACTGATTTTCACCTGTGCTGCTGTCTCACAGGGGTGTAATGGATATTCAAATGATGAAAGTGGTTCCTTTTTCATCTCCATGGCGATGGACAAGGTCAACAAGTGTGTCTCTTCCTGATGTTCTCTTTCCAAATATTTCTTCAGGAGATTCACATGATAGATTTTTTTCTTTCCCCTTCTTATCTATCTTATAATTTGTTCTAGACACCTTCTCTAGAACTGTATATGGACCCTGCCATCCAATTTGTAACTTATTCTGACTCCCAGGCAAAAGAAGCAGTACTTTCTCTCCCACAGCCAAATTTCTGTCTTTCGCCTTCCTGTTATAATAGGCAGCATGTTTCTTCCTGGCTTGTTTCAAATTTTCATTGGCAAGTTTCCAGCCAGTTTTCAACCGAGTGGTCAGCTCATTCACATATTGGTATGAAGATGTAATGTTTTCCTCTGCCTTTTCATCAGTCCACGTTCTTAACAAAGCTACATGTGGACCTTTAATTGTGTGGACCTATTTGTCCATGCACCGGTATGGTCTCTTCCACTCGAAGCTTTATAGTGATGATTTTTCCTCCCAGAATTATCATTCACAAAACGACCGCTACCAATTCTTTTGGGGCTGTCTCCCCACTTAAAATTCTTGATGAGAGATTTCCTCCCTACATCCTCTTCCTCCAGTTTGTTTAAGTCCGATTGAGGGATTTTCGGCTTATCCTGGGGTAAGACATCTTTTTGCACTCTCCGCATAGTGGCCATTGTAAAACAGTTAAGTGAAGCTTGTCCGTGAAAAGGGGCTTCCCATTCCATTTGGTCCACTTTATCAAATCTATATTTCTTTTTATTATCAGGCCTAATTTTGCCCCGGGGCGTGTCCAGGTCCTGATCCATGTTCCCACTTGTGGGTGTTCCCTCATGTGCTATGCTACACCTTTCTACAAAATTCTCAATGTCCCATCTTGCTTGGGCCAATAATAATTGTGAGCCACCTTTTGAATGATGGTACCTATTTTCTCATGGTCCCCATCTGGTTTCACATGTAGACTCCTTATTAAGTCTGCCCTATATCTTTTTGGAAGAACCAGCTGTCCGTGACCTTTGGATCTAGCTCCAGTCTTCCTATACATCAACTTGTTTTTCATGTAAAAATCTCCCTTGCCTGGAGTTGTATGACAAGTTGACAATTTTCTGAAACAAGGCTTGAGTGTTTTATCCCCAGCCTGTGCCTTCCTCATCTCTTCTGGAGTGGTATCTAACATAATATCCTCCTCCTGTCTTGAGGTCGACCTGACCTGAAGGGTTGCCATATACACAGGTTTCCTTCTGCAACGGTCAGTGTCATGATTGTCCATCTGACAATTTTTACACCACCTTTTTCCTTGGTTGAAAGATTTTCTTTCATTATATTTCCTTTCATCGAATTGTGGGAATTTATTTTTATTTTCATACCGTGGCCTATCAAATTGGTGCTTACCTTTATTTTGATCCCTAGGATCAAATTGATTAAAGTTCTGTGGTGCCCTAAAGTTATCCACTTGTTTCTTTTTATTACCTGTTACCTCTGCTTGAGCTGCTTGATACCTTTCAGCAACATTTAGCAACTCACCCAGCCTCTCTGCACCTTGTTCCATGAGAAACTTTCTCAGGTCTGGAGCCATGGACTCTCTTAATTGCTCTATAAGGACCATTTCCTTAAGATCTTGGGTTTTCCCCAGAGAAGTCCATTTCTCCAAGTATGTCTCTATTCGTGCAGAGAACTGGTGATAGGTTTCACCTGACAGTAGTTTAGCATTCCTAAATTTTTTTCTATAAAATTCTGCATTCTTTTCATACCTTAACAAAAGAGCCTGCTTTAGCATGTCATAATTTTCCTGATCACCTCTGCTCATTTTTGCAAAAACTTCATAAGCTGCCCCACGAAGTCCCTGAGATAACTTTAAGCTCCACCTTTCTCTCTCTAACCCATACGTGGTAGCTAATAGTTCGTACCTATTTAGGTAGCTCTCTATATCATCGTCTTTCTCAACAAAATGATCTAAATGAAAATTCATAGCTGAGGTTGAGGCTCCCTGAGTAACCGTAGCATCAGAGGCAAAGGGACTGGCACCATTTTCAGGAGCATGGCCTTGAAACTCAAACTCCCTTAGTCGTAACTCATGTTCCCTTTGTAATCTTTTATCTTCTGCTTCCCTTTCTGCAGCTAATTTCCTCTCTTCTGCAGCTAATTTCTTCTCTTCCCTTTCTGCAGCTAATCTTTTGTCTTCCCTTTCTGCAGCCAATCTTCTGTCTTCTCTTTCTGCCTCCAATTTCTTAGCCTCAATCTGCAACCTCTTAGTCTCAGCCTCAGCTTCAATCTGCAACCTCTTAGTCTCAGCCTCAGCTTCAAATTGTAACTTCTTAATTTCCCTGTCAGCCTCTAACTTTCTTTCGGCTTCAAACCTTCTTTCTTCGCGTTCAATAAATTTGTCACATTCCGTAGTAACATAGGCAACCATAACTTGCCCATCTAATCCTAACTCTTTTGCAGTCTGAACCGCAGCAGATCGAAATTTGGCCAGGTCCGCCATTGTCTATCAGGTAACTTTATATAATGTCTAACCAACAATTCAATCTCTAATGGACAACACAGGCACCGTGAGCTCAACCTTATTTAATTCCACCCAAGGATACCTTTTAATTCTTATATTCCCTGAAGTGAATTATCCCCAATATTTTTAATAGTTAAAGATTCAAAATCCCAAGAGCGAGACCCCAATATATGTGGTGAAGTGGGATGTTATAAATATTTACAGGGGACTTAGTGTACTGACTGAGATCAGCTGTGAAGGTATCTATATCTATTAAGAGTAGTGTATTATAGATAACCTTACTTGCTACCACATATCTCTATATCTCAGTCAGAATTATTCTGGAATAGTGTGATGCTACGTTATGTGTCTAGGGTATGAGTATGGTGAAGTGTAAGTCACAACAACAGACAGATAAACAATTTAATTTAATCCACTACACCTGACAACACTGTGACACTCACATACATATAACACTCTATGAGAATATCTTAAAGGAGGCACTGATAACTTTTCAAATAACAATCTGTATTAATTGCTATCATAAAGGTATATGTGTGTCCTGATTCAAAGACAAAGGAACCAGGAATCACAATCAATGTTAATTACAAGTTATGTACAGAATGTATTAATATGAATCTGGTAGTGACATATATTATTACAAATATCCTATGTGTGTCAGTTGTGTAATAGTAGTATGAGGTAATACTGGTTTGGTTTTGTTCAAGCTCTGTTGGTAGTTGTCATCATGACTTCAATAGTTTGTCTTAAGGAAATTAGTATTGGAGATGTTCTCAGTTCCTGATATTAAGACAATTAATTTCCCCTCTTAATATTATTTTTACTAAGTCATTTCAAGATGAGGGGATATAATGTTGAGCTCAGCTGGCCAATTCGCTTATCTGGCGTGATGGCGGCAGGAAAGGACTCCTCTGCTCGAATTCTCCTCTGGGCTCAGGAGACACCTCACTGATAGCTAAAACGACCAAGGAGTATGCTGTCCGACTCTGGATTCAGCAAAGCTCTGACCAGGTGCTGCTCACTACCATCAAGACCACTGTCCCACAATTTCATGGAAATAAACACAGATACGTTGATTAGCAATGAATTTTGGCACAAACTGGCACAAATTCCCATCTGCTTATCTTCCAGGCTTTTATTGAGCCAAATATAAGCTGGCTTCAACGCACTGATGCTTTATCAAGCTTATTTAAACAAGTGGTTTCGAACTAACGCTCCCAAGTGTGTATATCAGCGAGTCTGACCAATGAGCCCCGTTTCGACAAGTGTTTGAAAAAATGTTACCTTTTCCCGTCTCCCCCAACAACCAAGATAGTATTTATAGCCCGACCAATCGTGGTTAGGCTTTCATTTGTTGCGCTCCAATCAATTTGGAGTTTACATGGTAGGCTATTTCTGTAACGTAAATTTTTTTTCAAACACGTTAAAAAAAAATCTTATGAGTAGAAATGATTTTATGCTGTCAGGCACCCCCAATATTTTATTTTGGGTATAATTTATTAATTCCTGGACTATTTGCGTAACGTTTTACATATTCTTTGTCAGCAAGCCCTAAGGAACCCAAAAATACTAATTTAAAAGAGCTACGTGGCTGCGTTCAAAATATGCAATTTCTTCTACCTCCTGTTTCGAAGATGTGCTGTCTGGGTACTGTTATGTTTTCAACCGTAAGCCCATCTATTGTTATCTTTCCTAATAAGCGTTTTTTATGATTTATAAACCTAACTCTGGGAAAGGGTAGTGTATTTTATCACTGTCCGTCTGAAAAAAAAATTAGTGCATGTAGACTTACACGCGTGATGGCAGCATTTGTGTATCGCGCGACGCGTGTTGCATGCGTTCCTGATTTTCAGCCCTCCCCTCTCTCTTTATCCTTTTGTCCATCTGTTCGTTCGTTTTGGTAACGTAATATAATTAATGTTAGGATTAATTTAGGTCATTACGCAGGGCCTCTCAATGCTTTTCCAAGAAATACAGCATACGTTTCATTGAAGAAAGCGGGTAATAATACAGTAAGCTTTTATATCAACGTGAAAGCATTACAATTTGCAGACGTAGCAGAAAACAAGGGGGATTTCGAGTACATTCTTTGTGACAGCACTGTTATTTTTCCATTGCTCTTTTCTTTATTAATTTTATTTGTTAGGCTTCATATTTACCTAATAATTTATATATGTGGATTAGAATATTCCACGACAAGTGTAGATAATACCAAGGAGTCTTCAACTTGGTATTGGCTGCATAACAGTGAGAAACTCAGCAGTCCTAGTTAAACAACTACAACATCACACATACTGTATCAAGTCTCGATGTCTAGTTATTTATCACATGGACTATATCTAGTCAAGATATATGAACAGTATTTAGCATAACTTTTGAGGAGGCAAAGAGTTTTATCAGAATCAGTTACAGAAACAAATGGAATGTAGAACATCCAGGGCACACACAGAATGATGCTTACTACCAGCTCCACAGAAGAGAACAAGTGGTAATCTTCAGACTCCGCACTGGCCACAACAGATTGAGATACCATCTATTCAACAAGCTAAAGATAGGAACTACCGATCAGTGTAACTGTGACACTGTTAAAATGACTGCTGAACATCTGCTTCAAAGTTGCCCCTTATATGCGGTACAGAGAAAGTGCATATGGCCGACGCCAGCTCCTTTCGTGGAAAAGCTTTACGGGGATTCAAATAGCCTCAAACTGACTACTGCTTTCTTTGAGAACATTCAAGTGGACGTCTGAGAGTGTACGAAGAAGAAGAAGAAGAAGAAGAAGAAGAAGAAGAAGAAGAAGAAGAAGAAGAAGAAGAAGAAGAAGAAGAAGAAGAAGAAGAAGAACAGTATTTTTAATTTTTTTATCTCACAGACTATATAAGGATATTTTTTTTTTTATTACACTTGCTATATATTAGTCCTGATATCTAGTTTTTAAACACATTTAACATTGTTAAGGGATGGAGAAATTGCCCGAATTCGTTTGTTGTCTAGGGTCCCTTCGTTTTACTAAAGATGTGAAAGTTCTTTTATTTTGATTTGGTTTGTATTGTCAAATATTCTGGAAGTCAATCTTCTTGGATACCCCTTTCTGTCAATCTTCAAATACTGAATAAGGCTATCAACGGTTTAAATGAACCTTGAATGATTGAATAAACCTCTCGACTTAGACGATTTGGCAACAGTTTAATATTCAGTAAGTACGAATTCACAAAACGTCACAATCATGAATCTGTCATGAATACTCCCTCTCTAACTTTCAGTCTAACACTATCTTGGTTCGCTTTTTTCACAATGTGTGGTGGGTTTTGATGTTATAAATTGTTGTTATGTATTATTATTGTATTAAATGAGATCAGCTATGAAGGTCCCTGAATTTAACAAATAGTATTTTAAACTTTCCAGAGTACCTTTCCGCTACCACCCTTTTGATCTCATTCAAAATTAATCTATATTATTATATAAAATGACTTCGTGTAGTGTCTAGGGTTATGAAGGTAGGGTGTAATGTGCAATAACCAACAAACATACAAACAAATAGTTTATTATCCACAACCACCAACAGTACTACAACAATAACATACCAACGACACTTTAAAAGGCTATCTTATTTAAGACCGTGGTTGAAATTTGTGTAAATACAATTTTTTACAATTATTTATTAACCTGATTCTAATTTATTTTGAACCAGGACTGACAATCAAAAGTGAAATCAAAAGAATCATTTACAACATTCCAATAACACAGTAGATCTTCTGTCCATACATACAATATTATTCTAATATAAGTGTATAGTTGTATTCTTCTACTCTGAGGTAATACTGGTATTAAACCATAGGCTGTTGGTTATAATCACTCCCTTTAAGTTATGTCTGCTTTCGTTTGTCACTTGTGGAAATATTAATACTAGGCACAATTTTCTTTAATATCACTTTCTAGTCTTTTAAAATCTTTTAAGTTCTTTTAAGTTGAGCTGCCAGGTGCCGAAAAAGAACTTATCTTGGCAGGAGAATACAGGTAGAACGTTTCCTCTGCTCGCTTGACAATCTTTTCCACCTTTTTGATAGGCAATGGCCACTATCATGGGCTCGAAGAATACGAGAGAGTCCGGAATCGAGCAGTTCTCAGGCGTTTGGTACTACATTAACGTCAGTACCCAGGACCCTGAAATGTGAAGGTTATGCATCCTTCTTTATACCTAGTATACTATACTATTCCACATTTAAGTACAGGTACATTACAAACAAACGAAAAGGGTCATAGCTTTATACCAATCTATGCCACCATTATCTTTTGATGTGGCAATGTACACCAGTATTCCTCTTCCCTAATAGTTACAACGCCACTGCAATTCCAGCTGTCATCTTTTCCATATAATAGGATAGGTGTTATGCTCCTTGATGACAATCATACATATTTTCTTGTAGTTTTACACCTCTCTGACAGTCTAACACATGGTGGATCAATCTCTAGGCTTTGCCTAATGGTTGCTATAGACCCACTCACTTACAGACATATATTATTATTTCACATTCAATTTTTATTTTACATACATGTTAATAAAGTCAATCTTACCACATTTATTCAATGAAATACACAGTGAACGATGACTGGCACACTTTCGATCTGCCGTTCTGTCCAGGCTTTTGAGAAATATGGTTTTCACTGCACAAGCCTGATCTCATCGCTACTAGTCAAAATTTTGTTAGAAAATGGCGTCCCCAACTAATGCTTTTTCCCCAATATCAACTACTCTGGCCAATTATTATCCTTATTTCACTTGTAAACAAAGTCGTTCAAAAATACAATTCAATTTTCTACTACTTTACTCGGGTGATATATGTTTAGTACGAGGTCGGCCAATAATATTTCGTCTCACTTCAAATTCCACCCAATCCCCAGCATCGTACCATCTTAGCCTAGCTTTCACCTAATTTTTTTCCCAAAAAATATGCGATCCAATCTAAGCAGATATGACTTGACCTGACAGTATCTCTGATCTCTATGTATTGTTTTATCAATATTTGTTTATTTAATGGACTATTTAGATAACTAACAACATATTCTTGGTCAGCAAGTCTTCAGGTACACGAATATACGATTTTTATGGGGCTATGTTGCTTGGTTCAAAATTCTATCTTTTTTTTTTTCTATGTTAGTTGTTTATTTTTAAACTACATACGAGAGCTTATGACATTCGCAATAAGAGCTAAGCGTGTTTCCATGACCGTAGTGTCCACATTTCTAACTTTTTCATCGTATTGGGGAAACCCGCCTAGGGCAAAGCGTGCAAGTCGGTTGTAGAGTTAGAACCAATTTGAGACGTAATTTGCGTGTGTTATCTAGCCTTGCCCCTCCTTTCCCCAAATGCAGTTAGGCAAATATTTCTTAGAACTAGGAAAAGTGGTTCGTTTATGTCAAGGACGAATTTGAAAAATTGGGTACCGTTTTGTTCGGCTTATGCGTTAGCAAATAATAAGCTGAAGGCGTAGGCGACAACCTACGATTCTCGCCGAAAATTTTTAGTACTATTATCTCTTGACTTTATGCACTATACTGTTATATTCTAATTTAGATATTGTATTTAGAAGTTCACCACACATCTCCCCACTTAGAACAGACTATCATATGTCAGTTCCTACTTTTAAATACACATAGATAAATTTACTATCTATGCCTGGTGACTACTCTGATGTTCGTCGTACGGATGTCTGCTTAAAAAATCAGCGCCAACATTGGTTTTGCCGGGAATGTATTCTATGGTAAACTGGTATGGCTGTAAGAGCAACGACCAGCGTAATAATCTAGCATTTTCATGCCTTGCTTGTGACAGACATACGAGTGGTTTATGATCGGTTTGGATCTTAAATGATTTACCATAAAGATAAATCTGGAACTTCTTTATAGCCCATATGACCGCCAAACATTCTTTTTCACTTGTTGAATATCCCCGTTCTGCTGTGTTCAACTTACGGCTAGCATAAGCTACTGGGGTTAATTCCCCATCAAGTGAATTTGAGCGTTGTAATAGAGCTGCACCCAAACCTATATTACTAGCATCCGTTCTCACAATGAACTCTTGACTCAAGTCAGGTATTTTCAAAATAGGCCTGCTTGTGAGCTTTTCCTTCAACTCTTGGTAGGCTAATTCACACTGCGCTGTACAAATAATTCTATCAGGATTTCCTTTGCGCGTTAAATCAGTCAATGGAGCACATATGGAGTTAAAGTTTTTAATATACTTTTGGTAGAAACCACATAATGAGAAAGAAGATCGCACATCTTTTTTTGTGTGGTCTTGGTGCTTTTTTCAACTTCTCCAGGTTCTTGGGGTCAGGGGTCATGTTTCCCTGATGTACTGTATGTCCCAAGAATTCCAGCTCTTTACATCCAACACAGCATTTCGTTGGTCTATCTGTCAAATTTGTCTCTCTCAGTCGATTAAACAACATATTCAGAGAGTTAATATGTTCCTCAAATGTTTATGTAGCTATACGAATATCATCCATGAAGTTGGTGATGCATGGATTATTCAGGGGATCCAGTAACATTCTCATCATCCTCGAGAACACACTCGGTGCATTTTTCAGCCCGAATGGCAACATGTTAAATTCATAATGTCCTTCCGAGGTGCTAAAGGCTAAATAAGGTATAACCTCCGGCATTACTGGGATCTGATAGTAGCCTTTGCTCAGATCCACTTTAGAGAAATATTTAGCTTTATTCAGCCTGGCAAACAGCTGATTTGTATCAGGTAATGGATCCACCTGACCTTCTGTGACAGCATTCAGTTTCCTGTAATCTATACACAGTCTATGTTGTCCAGAGGGTTTTCTCAACAGAACCACACTGGAAATGTAAGGGGATTCACTGTGCGAGATAATTCCTTCTCTCAACAGATAATCTATTTCCTCCTTCAAAGCTTTTTCTTTAGCGAACGGAATCGAATAGGCTTTCATACAGATTGGTGTTGGGTCTATGAGTTTCATATCATATTCTAATAAATCTGTATGCCCCGGTCTGTCCGTTAACACATCTGTATGATTATCCAGAACGTGTTGATCTCTCTCCCTCTGATTTTTCGTTAAGTGCGTTTTGATTTTTACCTGTGCAGCGGTCTCACAAGGGTGTAAAGGATATTCATGAGAGGTGAGTGGTTCCTTTTTCATCTCCATTGCAACAGACAAGGTCAGTAGGTGTGTCTCTTCCTGGTTTTCTCTGTCCAGATATTTTTTCAGGAGATTCACATGATAGATTTTCTTTTTCCCTTTCTTATCTATCTTATAATTTGTTCTAGACACCTTCTCTAGAACTGTATATGGACCTTGCCATCCAATTTGCAATTTATTATGTGCTGCCGGGCAGTAGAAGGAGCACCTTCTCTCCCACAGCTAATTCTCGATCCTTCGCTTTCTTATTGTAATAGGCAGCATGCTTTTTCCTGGTTTGTCTCAAATTTTCATTGGCAAGTTTCCAGCCAGTTTTAATACGAGTGGTCAGCTCGTTCACATATTGATATGATGAGGTAATATTTTCTTCTGCCTTTTCATCGGTCCATGTCCTTAACAAGGCTACATATGGACTTTTAAATTTGTTGACCTATTTTTCCATGCACCAGTATGGTCTCTTCCATTGGAAGCCTTATAGTGAGGATTTTTCTTCCTAGAATCATCATTCACAAATCGACCACTACCAATTTTTTTCTTGGGGTTTCTTCCCACTTTAAATTCCTTGTGAGAGATCTTCGCTCTCTTTTATTTTCACCCAGTTCACATGATTCCGACCGAGGGATTGTCGGCTTATCCTGGGGTAAAACATTTCTTTGTACTCGTTGCATAGTGGCCATTGTAAAACATCCAAGTGAAGACTGTCTGTGAAAAGGGGGCTCCCATTCCACTTTGTCTACATTATTAATTTTATTTTTCTTTCCATTTTCAGGCCTAAGTTTGCCCCGTGGCGTGTCTATGTCCTGATCAATTTTCCCACTTGTGGGTGTTCCCTCGTGTAATATGCCACATGCTTCTACAAAATTCTCAATGTCAATCATTTCCTCGGGCCAATAATAATTTTGAGCAATCTTTTGGATGATGGTACCTATTTTGTCATGGTCCCCATCTTTCCCAACATGTAAGCTCCTTATTACCTCTGCCCTATACCTTTTAGGAAGTACCAGCTGTCCCTGACAATTGGATCCAGTTCCAGCCTTCCTATATATCAGTTTGTTCTTCATATAGAAGTCTCCTTTGCCTGGAGGTGTATGACATTTGGACAATTTCTTAAAACAAGGCTTGAGGGTCTTATCCCCAGCCTGCGCCTTCCTCATCTCATCTGGAGGGGTATTTATCAGATTATCCTCCTCCTGTTTAGACTGTGATCTGGTCTGAAGCGTGGCCATGTACACAGGTCTCTTTTTACACACTTCGGTGTTATGGTTGTCCATCCGACACCAACTACAATATAATCTACCTTTATGAAAAGGATTTCTGTCATCATATTTTCTTTCATTGAATTGTGGGGTTTTATGGTTATAATCATTGCGTGGCCTATCAAACTGGTGCTTACCTTTATTCTGTTCCCTATGGTCAAACTTATTAAAGTTTTGATTTGCCTTAAAATTGTCTACCTGTTTCTTTTTATTACCAACTACCTCTGCCTGAGCTGCCTGATACCTCTCAGCGACATTGAGTAAATCACCCAGCCTCTCTGCACCTTGTTCCATGAGAAACTTTCTCAGGTCTGGAGCCATGGGACTATCTTAGCTGCTCAATAAGGATCATCTCCTTAAGATCTTGGGTTTTCCCCAGAGCAGTCCATTTCTCCAAGTAGGTCTCTAACCGTGCAGAGAACTGGTGATAGGTCTCACGCGACATTAGTTTGGCATTCCTAAATTTTTTTCTATAAAATTCTCCGTTCTTTTCGTATCTTAATAAAAGAGCCTGCTTTAGCATGTCGTAATTGTCTTGGTCATCTCTGCTCATCTTGGCAAAAACTTCATAAGCCGTTCCCCTAAGCCCTTGAGATAACTTGAGGCTCCACCTCTCTCTCTCTCTCTCTCTCTCTCTCTCTCTCTAACCCATATGTAGTAGCTAAAAATTCAAATCTACTTAAGTACCCTTCGATGTCATCGTCTTTCTCAACAAAATGATCTACATGAAAACTCATAGCTGAGGTTGAGGCTCCCTGACTAGCAGTGGCATCTGAGGCAAAGGGGCTGGCACCATTTTCAGTAGCATGGCCTTGAATTTCCAACTCCCTTAGTCGTAACTCGTGCTCCCTCTGCAATCTTCTATCTTCTGCTTCCCTCTCAGCACTTGTCTCTTTTCTTCTCTTTCTGCAGCTAATCTCTTTTCTTCTCTTTCTGCAGCCAATCTCTTTTCTTCCGCTTCTCTTTCTGCAGCCAATCTCTTTTCTTCCGCTTCTCTTTCTGCAGCCAATCTCTTTTCTTCTGCCTCCAATGACCTAGCCTCCTTGTCAGCCTCAATCTGCAACCTCTTAATTTCTTTGTCAGCCTCAATTTGTAACCTCTTCTCTTCAGCTATCTTCCTATCCTCCCTTTCAATATACTTGTCACATTCTGAAGTTACATATTGGATCAAAGCTTGACCCTCCATATTCATTTCTTTCGCAGTCTGCACAGCAGCACATCAAAACTTTGCCAGATCAGCCATTTTGTACTATGCAACCTTTAAAATTTCTAACTATACAAATTTCTAATTATGGCTAACAATTTCCAATGATAACCAAGAACAACCACAGGCACTGATAGCTCAACCACTGTTTTATTTCCACAAAAGGACTACTTTTAGTTTTATACTTTCTGAGATTCCTAATATAATTGATAATATTTTAAGAATTTAAAATCCCAGAAGCGAACTACCCAATATAGCTGGTATTATGAGAAATTCAATCCCCAGGAGCGAGACCCCAATATATGTGGTGGGTTTTGATGTTACAAATTGTTGTTATGTATTATTATTGTATTAAATGAGATCAGCTATGAAGGTCCCTGAATTTAACAAATAGTATTTTAAACTTTCCAGAGTACCTTTCCGCTACCACCCTTTTGATCTCATTCAAAATTAATCTATATTATTATATAAAATGACTTCGTGTAGTGTCTAGGGTTATGAAGGTAGGGTGTAATGTGCAATAACCAACAAACATACAAACAAATAGTTTATTATCCACAACCACCAACAGTACTACAACAATAACATACCAACGACACTTTAAAAGGCTATCTTATTTAAGACCGTGGTTGAAATTTGTGTAAATACAATTTTTTACAATTATTTATTATCCTGATTCTAATTTATTTTGAACCAGGACTGACAATCAAAAGTGAAATCAAAAGAATCATTTACAACATTCCAATAACACAGTAGATCTTCTGTCCATACATACAATATTATTCTAATATAAGTGTGTAGCTGTATTCTTCTACTCTGAGGTAATACTGGTATTAACCATAGGCTGTTGGTTATAATCACTCCCTTTAAGTTATGTCTGTTTTCGTTTGTCACTTGTGGAAATATTAATACTAGGCACAGTTTTCTTTAATATCACTTTCTAGTCTTTTAAGTTCTTTTAATTTCTTTTAAGTTCTTTTAAGTTGAGCTGCCAGGTACCGAACAAGAACTTATCTTGGCAGGAGAATACAGGTAGAACGTTTCCTCTGCTCGCTTGACAATCTTTTCCACCTTTTTGATAAGCAATGCCCACTAGCATGGGTTCGAAGTATACAGATAGAGTCCTGAATCGAGCAGTTCTCAGGCGTTTGGTACTACATTAACGTCAGTACCCAGGACCCTGAAATGTGAAGGTTATGCATCCTTCTTTATACCTAGTATACTATACTATTCCACATTTAAGTACAGGTACATTACAAACAAACGAAAAGGGTCATAGCTTTATACCAATCTATGCCACCATTATCTTTTGATGTGACAATGTACACCCGTATTCCTCTTCCCTAATAGTTACAACGCCACTGCAATTACAGCTGTCATCTTTTCCATATAATAGGATAGGTGTTATGCTCCTTGATGACAATCATACATATTTTCTTGTAGTTTGTCGTGAAATTCTAAATCCACATATATAAATTAAAAAGTAAATGTAAAGCCTAACAAATAAATTCTATAAAAGGAAGAAGAATGGTAAAGAACAGTGCTGTCGCAATGACAGTACTCGAAATCCCCTTTGTTTTATGCTTCGTCTGCAAATTGTAACGTTTCCACGTTAAATATAAGCCACTGCATAAATACAAGCGTTTCCACAACACATTAAAACGGGTATTGCATTTCTAAGAAAAACCTTGAGATACGCAAGTGATTAATGACCTAAATTAATCCTAACATTAATTATACTACGTTACCAAAACGAACGAACAGATGGACTAAGATAGAAAGAAGGGAGGGCTGAAGGCAGCAAAACAAGCAACACTAAACACGCGTCTCGCTATATTAATGCCACCCCCTAACACGCGTGTAAGGCCACATGCACTAACTTTATTTCAGACGGACAGTGATAAAAACACTACCCTTCCCAGAGTTAGGTTTTAAACCCTGAAAAACGCTTATTGGGGAAACCTGACATTCTACTGTTTTATGTCCGAAATCCTGACATTAGTCTGACAGTACAGCAGGACAGGTGGCGGTTCTAACATAAAAAAATAAAAAAACAACTACACGACTATCCTAGAAAATACATATTTTGAACGCAGCCACTTAGCTCCATTAAACTTATATATTTGGATTCCTTAAGACTTGCTAACAAAGAATATGTTAAGTGTTACGCAAATAGTCCAGGAATTAATAAATTATAGGCAAAAGAAAATAGTGAGGGTGTCAGACAGCCCCAAAAACATCAGAATCGCTCAGTGAAAGAATTTTAAACCACCATTGTACGGAAATAGGCCACAAGTTACATTTGAATTGATTGGATGGAATGATATGTAAGGCTAAACACGATTAGTCGGACTATAAATGCTATCTTTTGTTGTCAAGGGAGACGGAAGTAAGAGTACTTTTTTTCAAACGATTGGGTAGAGATGGCCTGATTGGTTAGGTCGGTTAATATAGTTAATTGATAGCGTTAGTTCGAGACCACTAGTTCAAATAAGCTTGATAAAGCAACAGTGCGTTGAAGCCAGCTCATATTTTTGCTAAATAAAAGCCTGGAACATAAGCAGATGGGAATTTGTGCCAGTATTTGTGCCAGAATTCATTGCTAGTCAACGTATCTGTGTTTATTTCCATGAATTGTGGTAGGCTGAAATATTTGATCTCTTTTTAATGAAAATTGAATGTACATTGATAATTTATGTCTGTATATATGTGCAGTTCAGTAGCGAACAAGAGGCAAGGCCTATAATATATATATAGTGCTCCAACCTGAACAGAAGGTGTCGGAGAAAAGTAACACTACATGGAATTACCAGATAGTACACTGACACCTACCTTATGATATGGAAGGACTTATAGCTGAAAGTGCAGAGGCGTAGTAACCATTAAGGAGGTTAATACTGGAGTAAACTGCTTCAGAAGAAGATAGCAGTAAAAATAAAGCTCTGAACTCTGTGTTTGTGATGTATTGTGCTCAGTCTAGCCAGATAGTATAAATTATTTCTGAAGTAGGAGGTACGTCCTTCTTGTTTCAGGGACTGTGGTCCTAGTATTGAAGCCGCACCTGGTCTGAGCGTTTGCTGAATCCAGAGGCTGACAGCATACTCTTGGGTCCCTATAGTAACCAGTGAGGTGTCTTCAGAAACAGTGAATAGTCGAGCAGAGGAGTCCTTGCCTGCCGCCATCACGAAAGTTAAGCCCACTGTGGCCAAAAGAGCTCAACACTATGTACCCCTCGTAAATGACACTAACTTAATTAAAGAGGGGCAATTAATTGTTTTAATGTTCGGAACTGAGACCATCTCCAATACTAGTTCCAACATACACAAGCACATGCAGTCATGATGTCTAATAAGAATCTATCTTGAAGAACAAAACCAGTATTACCTCATATTACCACATCACCACTCACACACATAGAATACTAATATTGTATGTCAATGCAAAGACCACATTTATATCTGTGTACATAATATTTGAAATTACATGTTATTATATTGCCTGGTTCACTGTGTAGTTGAATCAGGATCACTATTGTAGAGAAAATCAATACATATGTACATATCTGAAATTTAACATTGAATCTTTTAAGATAGTCTTCTAGAGTGTTGACTGTTTGTGAGTGTCACAGTATTGTCAAGTGTGGTGGAATAATTAAATTGTTTATCTGTTTGTTGTTGTGGTGACTTACACTTCATCATTTGCATAACCCTAGACATATAACGTTGCCAACACAATATTCCAGAATAATTCTGACTGAGATATAAATATGTGGCAGTAAGTAAGGTTATCTGTAAAACACTACACATATTAGATACAGATACCTTCACAGCTGATCTCAGTCAGTACACTAAGTCCCTATAAATATTTATATCATCCCACTTTACCACATATATTGGGGGCTCGTCCGGGATTTTGAATCTCTTACTAGTATAAATATTGGGGGTAATTCACTTCAGGGAATATAAAAAGTTAAAAGGTATCCTTGGGTGGAATTAAATAAGGTTGAGCTCTTGGTGCCTGTTTTGTCTATTGGATATATAATTACAGATTATATTGTTTAGTTAGATATTTTATTTAATTACCTGATATAAAATGGCGGACCTGGCCAAATTTCGATCTGCGGCTGTACAGACTGCAAAAGAGTTGGGATTAGATGGGCAAGTTATGATTACCTATGTCACTACTGAATGTGACAAATTTATTGAACGCGAAGAAAGAAGGTTTGAGGCCGAAAGAAGGTTAGAGGCTGAAAAAGAAATTAAGAGGTTGCAGATTGAGGCTGAGGCTAAGAGGTTGCAGATTGAGGCTGACAAAGAGGCTAAAGCATTGGAGGCAGAAAGAGAAGACAAGCGATTGGCTGCAGAAAGAGAAGAGAAGAAATTAGCTGCAGAAAGAGAAGAGAAGATATTAGCTGCAGAGAGGGAAGCAGAAAAGGAGGAGAAGAGATTACAAAGGGAACATGAGCTACGACTAAGGGAGTTTGAGTTTCAGGGCCATGCTCCTGAAAATGGTGCCAGTCCCTTTGCCTCTGATGCTACGGTTACTCAGGGAGCCTCAACCTCAGCTATGAACTTTCATTTAGATCATTTTGTTGAGAAAGACGATGATATTGAGAGCTATATAAATAGATACGAATTATTAGCTACCACATATGGGTTAGAGAGAGAAAGGTGGAGCTTAAAGTTATCTCAAGGACTTCGTGGGGCAGCTTATGAAGTTTTTGCCAAAATGCACAGAGATGATCAGGAAAATTATGACATGCTAAAGCAGGCTCTTTTGTTAAGATATGAAAAGAACGCAGAATTTTACAGAAAAAAATTTAGGAATGCTAAACTACTGTCAGGCGAAACCTATCACCAGTTCTCTGCACGGATAGAGACATACTTGGAGAAATGGACTTCTCTGGGGAAAACCCAAGATCTTAAGGAAATGGTCCTTATAGAACAATTAAGAGAGTCCATGGCTCCAGACCTGAGAAAGTTTCTCATGGAACAAGGTGCAGAGAGGCTGGGTGAGTTGCTAAATGTTGCTGAAAGGTATCAAGCAGCTCAAGCAGAAGTAACAGGTAATAAGAAGAGGCAGGTAGACAATTATCAGGCACCACAAAACTTTAATGAATTTGATCATAGAGATCAAAACAAAGGTAAGCACCAGTTTGATAGGCCACGAAATGACTATAAAAAATAAAACCCCACAATTCAATGAAAGGAAATATGATAACAGGAAACCCTTCAGACAGGAAGGAAAATATTGTCAAATATGCAGGATGCATAATCATAATACTAGTGAATGTGGTAGGAAGGTTCCTCCATATCACGCGGCATGCATGATAACAGTGGACAAGGGGAAGAAGAAACTGACAGAGAATCATATAAATCTTCAACATCCCCCCATCTGTGAAGAAGTGACATGTAATGGGGCCAAGGTTAGGTGCCTTTACGATTCAGGTTTAGAATATGACTCAGTTGTGAGTGCAACCCTAGTGCACCCTGAACAGTATACCACAGAGAAAGTGGAGATACAAGGGGCCGTAAAGGGAATATCCACCATGACACTTCCCGTAGCCGAGATCAATGTAGAGACAAGGTACGTGGAAGGAATGATTAGAGCAGCCGTGTGTGACGATCCTAATTACCCGCTGGTGTTAGGAAGTAAATATGTTTTTTCTAGGAAGCCCTGTAAAACCTGTGGTAATGGCCACGCTTCAGGTCAGGTCGACCCCTAGTAGAAAGGAGGAGGAACCCCCATTAACCTTTTCTGATAAACAGATGAGAAAGGCCCAGGCAAAGGACAAATCATTAAAACCTTGCTTTGACAAATTACTAAACAGCCATGCACACCCTAAGAAAGGACAATTTTACTTGAGGGATGGACTGCTCCACAGGAAGGCGGGAGCAGGACCCAAAGGATATGGACAGTTGGTACTCCCAACCCCCTACAGAGAAGAAGTGATGGCAAAATCACATGTTGTACCAGACGGTGGACACCAGAGAAATGGGACTACCCGTCAAAGGACATCAGAAAATTCTACTGGCCCCAAGTAGCTGCTGATATTGCACAATTTGTGGGGGCCTGTGAAAAAATGTAGCAAGGTACAGTCCCCAAGTTGGGAAAATCATAATCAGATGCCAGCCAAGCATTCTGAAACATATGGGCCTAACATTAACAAGGAAAATAACAATAATAAGGTTGACATAGAGGATAGGTATCCACCTTCCCCCCAACAGTGTTCACCAAAAATATTTAGATTCGCAACTCTGAGAAAGGCATCCAGAGAAGATAGAAATTCAGACCAGTCAACCCAGGGACAGTTTGAAGCCGCATTTAGGGAGCTGGCTGACATTGACATTGAAGATGATCCGCCTAAGTTAAAACCGAAACAAATTGTTAACATAAGAGCAGTGGACGAGTGAGCAATTCGGAAAATGCTCACAGCGCTTCACACTATGGCTATTAACTTAGCATTAAAAGGGCACTGGTGACATTGGTAGTCACCCGACCCCACACCGTCCAAGGGAAATTATTGATCGGACCCTGGATGGAGATAACCCACACATCTTTTAGCAATGCTAAGGGCGAATTGATTTCTGATGCAGAAACTCATTTCCCCACATATTATCTTAATTCACCAGATTGTCGGTAGGCGAAACTATAGTTGGTGAATATAGCCTCCATTTGAGCGGCACATTATAGAACATTATAAATATATTATTAGAAGGGTGTTTCCGCATTCAATCCCGCCTGAGATCAGAAAAATTGTTGGCTGTGAACATTTCGGAGGAGCAGAGTGTCTCCATTGTTACCTTTTGAATTGAGGATAGTCCGAGTGTTTATTAAGGCTGATCCGGAAATTATTGGATCCCCTCCACAACTCAGATAGCACCATATAGATCAACTCCTCATAACGTACAAATTGAGGAACATCTAATATTCTCGGGACATGTCGTTGAGCAGACTCAGCGAAGAGAAAATGGTGAATATTGATTGATAAGCAGTAGTAAGACAAGCCGTAACACTTGCAGCTGTACAGTAACATATCTGAAATGGATTCTTGGATTGCAGAGGTCTGAGGCAACCTTCGTCAGTAGTGCTTACTTTGACTTGACCCACCTGCATTAATCCATGAGCAAAATAAAATTAGAGAAACGTTGATGCAGATTTTTTAAGCCGCCATCCGTGCGATGAAAATCAAAGAAATCACCAGGCATAGACATAAATTTCTCTATGTGTATGTAGAATTATAGACTGACGTATAACGTCTGTTTTAAGAGGGGAGGATTTGTCGTGAAATTCTAAATCCACATATATAAATTAAAAAGTAAATGTAAAGCCTAACAAATAAATTCTATAAAAGGAAGAAGAATGGTAAAGAACAGTGCTGTCACAATGACAGTACTCGAAATCCCCTTTGTTTTATGCTTCGTCTGCAAATTGTAACGTTTCCACGTTAAATATAAGCCACTGCATAAATACAAGCGTTTCCACAACACATTAAAACGGGTATTGCATTTCTAAGAAAAACCTTGAGATACGCAAGTGATTAATGACCTAAATTAATCCTAACATTAATTATACTACGTTACCAAAACGAACGAACAGATGGACTAAGATAGAAAGAAGGGAGGGCTGAAGGCAGCAAAACAAGCAACACTAAACACGCGTCTCGCTATATTAATGCCACCCCTAACACGCGTGTAAGGCCACATGCACTAACTTTATTTCAGACGGACAGTGATAAAAACACTACTCTTCCCAGAGTTAGGTTTTAAACCCTGAAAAACGCTTATTGGGGAAACCTGACATTCTACTGTTTTATGTCCGAAATCCTGACATTAGTCTGACAGTACAGCAGGACAGGTGGCGGTTCTAACATAAAAAAATAAAAAAACAACTACACGACTATCCTAGAAAATACATATTTTGAACGCAGCCACTTAGCTCCATTAAACTTATATATTTGGATTCCTTAAGACTTGCTAACAAAGAATATGTTAAGTGTTACGCAAATAGTCCAGGAATTAATAAATTATAGGCAAAAGAAAATAGTGAGGGTGTCAGACAGCCCCAAAAACATCAGAATCGCTCAGTGAAAGAATTTTAAACCACCATTGTACGGAAATAGGCCACAAGTTACATTTGAATTGATTGGATGGAATGATATGTAAGGCTAAACACGATTAGTCGGACTATAAATGCTATCTTTTGTTGTCAAGGGAGACGGAAGTAAGAGTACTTTTTTTCAAACGATTGGGTAGAGATGGCCTGATTGGTTAGGTCGGTTAATATAGTTAATTGATAGCGTTAGTTCGAGACCACTAGTTCAAATAAGCTTGATAAAGCAACAGTGCGTTGAAGCCAGCTCATATTTTTGCTAAATAAAAGCCTGGAACATAAGCAGATGGGAATTTGTGCCAGTATTTGTGCCAGAATTCATTGCTAGTCAACGTATCTGTGTTTACTTCCATGAATTGTGGTAGGCTGAAATATTTGATCTCTTTTTAATGAAAATTGAATGTACATTGATAATTTATGTCTGTATATATGTGCAGTTCAGTAGCGAACAAGAGGCAAGGCCTATAATATATATAAAGTGCTCCAACCTGAACAGAAGGTGTCGGAAAAAAGTAACACTACATGGAATTACCAGATAGTACACTGACACCTACCTTATGATATGGAAGGACTTATAGCTGAAAGTGCAGAGGCGTAGTAACCATTAAGGAGGTTAATACTGGAGTAAACTGCTTCAGAAGAAGATAGCAGTAAAAATAAAGCTCTGAACTCTGTGTTTGTGATGTATTGTGCTCAGTCTAGCCAGATAGTATAAATTATTTCTGAAGTAGGAGGTACGTCCTTCTTGTTTCAGGGACTGTGGTCCTAGTATTGAAGCCGCACCTGGTCTGAGCGTTTGCTGAATCCAGAGGCTGACAGCATACTCTTGGGTCCCTATAGTAACCAGTGAGGTGTCTTCAGAAACAGTGAATAGTCGAGCAGAGGAGACCTTGCCTGCCGCCATCACGAAAGTTAAGCCCACTGTGGCCAAAAGAGCTCAACACTATGTACCCCTCGTAAATGACACTAACTTAATTAAAGAGGGGCAATTAATTGTTTTAATGTTCGGAACTGAGACCATCTCCAATACTAGTTCCAACATACACAAGCACATGCAGTCATGATGTCTAATAAGAATCTATCTTGAAGAACAAAACCAGTATTACCTCCTATTACCACATCACAACTCACACACATAGAATACTAATATTGTATGTCAATGCAAAGACCACATTTATATCTGTGTACATAATATTTGAAATTACATGTTATTATATTGCCTGGTTGACTGTGTAGTTGAATCAGGATCACTATTGTAGAGAAAATCAATACATATGTACATATCTGAAATTTAACATTGAATCTTTTAAGATAGTCTTCTAGAGTGTTGACTGTTTGTGAGTGTCACAGTATTGTCAAGTGTGGTGGAATAATTAAATTGTTTATCTGTTTGTTGTTGTGGTGACTTACACTTCATCATTTGCATAACCCTAGACATATAACGTTGCCAACACAATATTCCAGAATAATTCTGACTGAGATATAAATATGTGGCAGTAAGTAAGGTTATCTGTAAAACACTACACATATTAGATACAGATACCTTCACAGCTGATCTCAGTCAGTACACTAAGTCCCTATAAATATTTATATCATCCCACTTTACCACATAGTTTTACACCCCTCTGACAGTCTAACACATGGTGGATCAATCTCTAGGCTTTGCCTAATGGTTGCTATAGACCCACTCACTTACAGACATATATTATTATTTCACATTAATTTTTATTTTAGATACATGTTAATAAAGTCAATCTTACCACATTTATTCAATGAAATACACAGTGAACGATGACTGGCACACTTTCGATCTGCCGTTCTGTCCAGGCTTTTGAGAAATATGGTTTTCACTGCACAAGCCTGATCTCATCGCTACTAGTCAAAATTTTGTTAGAAAATGGAGTCCCCAACTAATGCTTTTTCCCCAATATCAACTACTCTGGCCAATTATTATCCTTATTTCACTTGTAAACAAAGTTGTTCAAAAATACAATTCAATTTTCTACTACGTTACTCGGGTGATATATGTTTAGTACGAGGTCGGCCAATAATATTTCGTCTCACTTCAAATTCCACCCAATCCCCTGCATCGAACCATCTTAGCCTAGCTTTCACCTAATTTTTTTCCCAAAACATATGCGATCCAATCTAAGCAGATATGACTTGACCTGACAGTATCTCTGATCTCTATGTATTGTTTTATCAATATTTGATTATTTAATCTTCTATTTAGATAACTAACAACATATTCTTGGTCAGCAAGTCTTCAGGTACACGAATATACGATTTTTATGGGGCTATGTGACTTGGTTCAAAATTCTACATTTTTTTTTGTTTTCTATGTTAGTTGTTTATTTTTAAACTACCTACGAGAGCTTATGTCATTCGCAATAAGAGCTAAGCGTGTTTCCATGACCGTAGTGTCCACATTTCTAACTTTTTCATCGTATTGGGGAAACCCGCCTAGGGCAAAGCGTGCAAGTCGGTTGTAGAGTTAGAACCAATTTGAGACGTGATTTGCGTGTGTTATCTAGCCTTGCCCCTCCTTTCCCCAAAAGCAGTTAGGCAAATATTTCTTAGAACTAGGAAAAGTGGTTCGTTTATGTCAAGGACGAATTTGAAAAATTGGGTACCGTTTTGTTCGGCTTATGCGTTAGCAAATATTAAGTTGAAGGCGTAGGCGACAACCTACGATTCTCGCCGAAAATTTTTAGTACTATTATCTCTTGACTTTATGCACTATACTGTTATATTCTAATTTAGATATTGTATTTAGAAGTTAACCACACAATGTCATTCAACTTTTCCATAGTTGATACTTTTATAATATCATTCCTTAATTCCATTTAACATCGGGGTATTGAGCATCCCGGCATAACTAAATTTTATTATATCTTTTTCCAACAACATCGGGGGATTTGAGCGTCCCGGTATCTTTAATATTCATACATCATAATTTTCACTCCATAAACTTCGGGGAATGAGATCTCCCATTATAACACTGTTCAATTATATCTGTCCATATAATTCTAGTAGAACATACTTCTATGTCTTGGGAATTATCGTCCCGTATTGCCTTCACTTATGATCCTGGCATATTCTCATGCCTTTCATTTAAAGCATATAGCTTACCCCTTTCCTCAGAAATATTTATTGAATACACAATCCAATATACTGGCTGATACACAAGCCATTAGACACACATCTTGACGCTGTGACGTCACATCCCAATTTCCCTCATACGTCATACCTCGATACTCATCTCACAGCGACCGCTCCCATGTATCTCTTGCATTCAATTGAGGTACGACATGGTGTGACAAGACCCTGGCACTAATAATAAGTTGCCCTGATAAAAATCGCACCATGAAGTGGCCTCAACAAACATATAATCTTTTTTAACTTCAGTGATTATTTGTAATCATATTTTTATTATTATTTATGGAGGCTTTTAGACCACCTAAAGTGACAGTTTGTTAAAGTGATGATTTTCCCTTTGTATGGAGAATTAACAAAAACACATGAATTAAAACTGAAAACGTATTACTGAATTCCAAAACCTCAGCCGCGAATTGAACGGGAAGCAAACGTTCTGCGACCACCCTTACGTCTTGCTGTATGTGGCTTTTTTTTAATTTAGCTATTTAATGATTGCTTCCCTCCGTCAGAGTTGCATTGTTTCATTAAAGACAGCCCAAGAAAATTATACGGGAAGATAAAGTATAAGAACAATTTATTTAAAATTTTGGTGATGTTACCTATATTTCTATTAATCACGTTAAGTTATTAATTTCGGTTAAAGCAACATTGCATATAACTGACTGCCGAATAATTGAAAATGAGCCGTGCATTGCTGGTATATATGTCTTGCGGCGTATTGTAAGGTCATGTAATCAGTAGAGTGTGACTAGTTTTCGGCAATCTTGGTTTAGCTAAATTTATTAAGTCTATCTGACCTTCAAGATTGTATCTGATGTAATGTGCGATAACGGGCTTGAGATCTCAATAAACACGGACCATTACACGGAGCTCAAGGTTGTAGTGACATATGAAGTATTCACTTACGGGGTTTTTTTTTCTTTCATTTCACTTTCAAAAGGTGCTGAGGTTCTCAGGGAAGTGACATTCGTGTCAGTTTTGTCTTGCTCCGGTTGTAGTTTTGTTTGAGCTGGCGAAGAGTTCTTAAAAACATGTCATTGTTGTTAAGTTAAACTAGCTAAAAATCTTCACCTTTCTTTCGCCATGGGATGAGATAAATGAATGTGATGGACTAACAATGTAGCAGTATATCTATCTATCTATCTATCTATCTATCTATCTATCTATCTATCTATCTATCTATCTATCTATCTATCTATCTATTTATCTATCTATCTATCTATCTATCCATCCATCCATCCATCCATCCATCCATCCATCTATCTATCTGTGTCTGTCTGTCTATGTTTGTCTATGTCTGTCTGTCTGTCTGTCTGTCTATATTGTCCATGGCGCCTGTCTTACTTTCATTGACAGAACGTTGTTGCTGTTCATTGTCTGGAATGTTGTGTTCTGCTTGGACAATGTGAGCGTGCGTTTGGCATAATGGTTACAGAATTTACTCCTTGAGGTAAAGGGACCGGGTTCGAAACCAAGGTCGCGTCATGCTTCAGTCTACCCATCTGTAAAACAATGTAATTCTGCTCTTGACTTAGAGAAGGTCAAGGCAGCGAGGCAGTGAAGCGGTCACCCCACCCCATAAAGATGAGACCATGTGAATCTCTAACATTTCACCCCCACGGCAGTATCAGCTATGGGGCTGACTTTATCTTCCATTTTCTTACATATTGGTCGGGTGTGTCTTCAGTCTAAAGATGTTAGTGCGCCCACTGTTGATATTAAAGTTCAGCGCTAGAGATTCTGTATAGCGCGAATTCATAATCTTTTATTATTATTTTTTTGTGTGTACTATGGACCCATTTGATTGTCCAGTGAAGGCTCTAGACCCCTTTGATTGTCTGATGAAGGCTATGGACCACTTTGATTGTCTGATGAAGGCTATGGACCACTTTGATTGTCTAATGAAGGCTATAGACCGCTTTGATTGTCTAATGAAGGCTAAAGACCCCTTTGATTGTCTGATGAAGGCTATAGACCACTTTGATTGTCTAATGAAGGCTTTAGACCACTTTGATTGTCTGATGAAGGCTATGGACCACTTTGATTGTCTGATGAAGGCTATGGACCACTTTGATTGTCCGATGACGGTATGGACCCCTTTGATTGTCTGATGACGGCTTTGGACCCTTTCTTGGTTAAAAAAATATATACATAAAAGCTTAATAAAACATTTTAAATTTTAAGTTATGTACATGGACCCCTATAATCTATTCATAGATTGCAAGAGACCCGTGGACCACAAGTTAAAACACACTGCTCTGTAGTATTATTAATTCTTAACAAAACCCTGCAGCTTCGTTATTACTCATAATAAATTGTATTCACGCTATTATATGCACGCTGGAAAAAAATTTACGTCTGATTTACGGGCCATTGTGAATATTTACTAAGCAAGGGTGACAAATGTTTTTTCCTTGCCGGTTTAACCATTTTGTGGCTGTAGCGTGAGGTTTTTATTGGCTCTAGGATCAGTACAGTACTGACAATACAGAAATATAATTTCTGCAGGAAAATGGTGAAGTCCCAGTGTATTAGAGAACTACTGGTATCACAAATTAGTTACGGCTGTCAATGATCTGATCTCGGAAAATTAGTAGAGTGGAGACAGTCATAAAATGCCACCCCGCTGTGTAACTAATTGTGATATTAAAACAAGGAAACAGATTTCACTTAACAATTATAAACTTGAAAAGTCGTTCAAATACAATTTCCTTATTTATTAAGTATATACACTATCTACTCTTGTGCTGAAAGGTGGATGTTGGAAGATGGAATGCAATGGATTTGTAAGTTTACATATGATTTATATATATATATCTTTTTCTGCTTCTTTGATCCTTAGCCGCCGACCGTCAAAGCAGTCAGTGATCATTACGCCAGGTGGCGTCTTGTAGGGCAACAACAAATTGATTCCACTTTGCTCGGTCGGCGGCCATCCTTCGTACTTTGCCACAACTCTGGTTCATTCTTTGCATCTCAGCCTTCACAGTCCTCCGCCAAGTTGTTTTTGGTCAGCCTCTCTTTCGTTTTCCTTCAGGGGTCCATAGCATAGCTGTTCTTGTGATGGCATCGGGGTCTCTTCTGAGGACATGGCCAACCCAACTCCAGCGTCTGCCAGCTATGATGATGTGTGTGTGTGTGTGTGTGTGTGTATGTATATATATATATATATATATATATATATAGATATATATATATATATATATATATATATATATATATATATATATATATATATTACAAGTCTTCCAATTATAGGAACAAAAATTATATCTGCTGTGCTGTTAATCAATTACGGTAACTGTATCAGCTGTGCTGTTAATCTTGTCTCTCACCACGCTAAATCACTTTTTCTTCCTTGACAGTTAATTGCTCACAATTGCCGACGGAAATGGTACTAATGTGTACTCATCTCTTAGAACAGTTCTGGCGTTCCTAATTTGTTTTTGTTGCACACAACACCCGCTGATGATCGGTTCTTTAGTCCACCCAAGACTGAGGGGGACTAAGGATGTAGCTCGATACAACCACTATGCTCCTGCGAAGTTCCAGGCAGCTGGATTGACTCGACATACGACCTCAGGTTGGATGACACGAATAAACCTGTAACAAGGCAAAAATTGTGGCTAATTTCTGTCATCAAGCCCACCTATTTCTAGTGTATATGAGATGAGCGTGTCTCAGGTGTCTGCATGTAAGATGAATGACAACATGGCTCAGTATGATTTAGCAATAGCGAGACAAGACAGGTGTCTACTTGCAAAACGTTCTTTCTAATAATTCAATACATAAATACATCCAATAATTTGTACACCGTATGATACAACAGTTTCCTTCCACCTATAATATACCAGGCCATATCTGATAAGTGCTATATTGGCTGATAAAATATATCCTAACAATACTGTTGTAGTTATATGAGTCCTAACAAGGACTGTTGGGTTATATTTCGGGTTCGTTTTCTTCTTCAACAATCATACCAGGAAATACAATCATTATATCTAATTCCCCAAGATATAATCAGTTTACCTGATACATTCATAGTAAAACAAAATCTAAAGTTATATTAAATATATACAGGTGTAGGCTATTTTCTGGTGGTTTCCTTCTTCAACAGTCATACACAATCATTATACATGATACTATAACATACAATCATTATACATGATATAGCCATAGATTATATTCAGGTTGGAGTTATATGAGTGGTTATATTTCAGAGTGGAGTTATATGAGTCCTAACAAGGACTGTTTTGGTTATATTTCAGAGTGGAGTTATATGAGTCCTAACAAGGACTGTTTGATTATATTTCGGATTGGTTTTCGTCTTCATCAATCATATCAGGAAATACAATCATTATACCTAATTCCCCAAGATACAATCAATTTACCTGATACATTCATAGTAAAACAAAATATTTTAAATATATACAGGTTTAGATAGTATAAATGACACACATAAAATACAATCATTATGTATCTGATGTAGGCCTATTCTCCTACAAGTTTATAGTAAGTTTACCTACCCTCTAAGATTAATACAAGCCAGATTTGGACTCGACTTTAGTGAAGCAAGAGTGCCCGGTCACGCAGATAAGCAATAAATCAATTGACAGCTTTCTCTTCCCCCAGTCGGTCTAGCTGGCCTTCATGTTTGTGTGTGTGTTTTTTTTAATAAAATGCGCCCGTTTATATAGGTAGACGCAGGGAATCTGCCAGTGCTTAAGGAATTCTTTTGATTGGTTCTCGACGATTTGCTACAGTTTTATTGCCGACGATTTCGTACTTTCCATGACCCATTTCCGAAAAACAGGGCTTATGCCTAATTTTATTCTGTCTGCCACCATCTTGCGGGAACAAGATGGCGTATACTTCGTGTAATTTAATCTGTCTCAGTCTGTTGAACGTGGATTGGCTGTGCATATGTATTAACAAAGAAGTGGGCTTACACACACGTTTCACGACATGGCTAAGCAAGCGCCTTTCATCCTAGACTTAAAGTCAGTTGGTTATATCGTAGTGAACTCTGTTAGCTGAAGTACATCATTACAGATAAGTCCTGAAAAGGACTGATATTATCAATCTGCTAGAATGAAAAAGCCCTGAAAATGACGTGTCCTGAAAAGGGCTGCCAGCTACGCCAACGCTGCCTGTTCCTCCTCGACCAGTGGCTGACATAGAGAAGACCTCATCAACGATCTATGGCTGATATAGAGAAGACGTCATCAACGATCACTGGCTGATATAGAGAAGACGTCATCAACGATCACTGGCTGATATAGAGAAGACGTCATCAACGATCACTGGCTGATATAAAGAAGACCTCATCAACGATCACTGGCTGATATAGAGAAGACCTCATCAACGATCACTGGCTGATATAGAGAAGACCGCATCAACAATTACTGGCTGATATAGAGGAGACCTCATCAACAATCAATGGCTGATATAGAGAAGACCTCATCAACGATCACTGGCTGATATAGAGAAGACCTCATTGACGATCAACGGCTGATATAGAGAAGACCTCATCAACGATCACTGGCTGATATAGAGAAGACCTCATTGTAGTGAAATTGACAGAGATACAACGGTAAAATATCTCCAAAGATAACATTTAAGGATAAAAACATAATGCGTAGGCTGCGAATAGTACATGATCGCCTAGACCGCGGGTCATCATCCTCCATAATAATTGACTTGCTAGACAGGAGGGGAACGGCGGATCAAAAAGGAAAAAAATATGACTGGAAAGATTGCGTGAGACTAGAAAGGCTAAGGAGACGCAATTGGGGGGGAAACGGAGAAAAGTCACGTTTCCCAAGTTGACATAAAAAGTAAGCAACTCGACAGAAGGGACCATAGATATGTTACTCCACAGTCATTTATTGGACGCTTTTGCGCGATACCCAGCCCTTGATTTGAATTCAGCGGCTAAACGCAGATGTTTGGAATATTACAAAAGTAAAAAGTAAATTTTTCTTAATATTAATGTTAGGAATATAAAAATTAGCTGGCCGGATGGCCCATTCTGAGCAGTGAACTAATATGGTCTTAATTTTACAAACGGATAGATAATATTGAAGATAATGACAAAAGACAGTGTTGTTCACATCATCGACAGACTGTATTGAATCTAAAAGTGTCGCTAATTGCACAAAAAAACACGACCTCGAGACGCAAGTGTTCAAATCTACGTAGTATGGAAGAGAGGGACATTGGTGGTGGCTGTGTCTAAATATAACTTTTAACGACAAAATTTTGGAGGGGAGAGAAAGGTTGGTTCAAAAATCAAGTACATTTTGTAGAAACACAAGTAGAGACGGACAGACTAACAGATAACCATCCATACTTGACTGAAGCATGACTGAAATGACTTTAGTGTAGGAATTTGAAATTAAAAATAAACCTAGGCAGTGATTGGCCACAGACAATCATATCATTAGCGCTCAGACGCGAAAGTGGGGCCATTCTTCAATAGTTGTTCAGTGATAGACACAGATTTTAAAGTGTGGTGATTTCCATATGAAAGAAAGTGTAATAAATTTAGGGACGCCATACTATAGCCAGCAGCTCAGCTGAGTTTTGCTAGCAATTCTGTGTTATTTATTCATAATCTGGTAAGATTGAAATTATTTCCATATATATTTTGAATATTGTTTCATGTTCGAGTGATTTGATACTGCCATATCGAAATCTAGCCTTACAAACAAGTAGGGATTTGCTCTAGACCCCCCGCCCTTGTCAGGGTCTAGGGACCAACAATGTACATAAACTCCAGCAAGGATTATGCAAGACAGATCAAGTGTTGAGAATAATGAAACATATTACCTATCCTCTTTTAGGGCAGACAACTAATAAATATTTTTCAGAACCTATAGTCTGGGAGGATCTATCTGATGTAAAACCACCATGGTAAATGTGCTGTTTGGTCAGAGAGATCTGACCTGTCTGTATGATGTGGTTGTTGTGTCAGTGTTGTGTCCAGACGTGGGTAGAGAATAGATTTTGACACATGGCCCATACTTTGATTGCAGAGCTGCGAGTTTCTGTTGTCACAAAGCAGTGACTATTCAGTTGGTGACTTTACTCGAGTGTATCTGTGCAGTACTTGTGACAGAGACCACCATTATTGCCCGCCAGCACGGAGAGGTGGGACCACCTGATTTCAGCACCAGAGCTACCACGACAAGATGAGTGAGCCTCTGGTCTGCTGGACATTCACCAACGCTGTGTAGTTACTAATACCCCCATAAAAATTCCCACCATTTTCTGGACACTGTGTAGTCAATATAGACAGGTGTGATGAGACCACCCCAACAGCACAAACATTAACTATCCTCCCAAGTAGATGACTACTAGAACATTTTAATAAAACTAACTAGTATAGTACATATATATGTACACTATTGCATTTATGATATAATATTCCATGCATTTCTTTCAAAATCTCTAAATCCTTTTAAGTTCTGGTCAACCTAAAAAATTGATCCAGAACAAAATAAATGTAATATAATTTTATCAAAAAATTTTACACACGTGAGTTAGTTCAGTGTATTTTAACATTTATTAATATTATTAGTCTTGTTAAATATCTGTGGGTATATCTATAACCTATTACACCACACTACATATCATAACCCTAGACACTTTACGTAGCCACATTCATTAAAAAAAAAATTAAGTGTGAGGTCGTAGTGGTAGCAAGAAAGGCCTTCTGACAATTCTCAACTACATTTTATCTCAGGAGCCTTCACAGCTGGCCTCATACAATTACATTTAGTAATATCACCATCATACAATACCATCAATACCACTACATAAATTGGGGTCTTGTCCAGGGATAATTAGCCCAACAGTAATATTAGGATCTCCTGGTGGGAGAAATAAAAGTAGGGAAATAAATTGTAAAATTTCCTTTAAAATTAAAAGTGTCCTGCAGATAAAAGTTGGTGAATCTTCACAGCCAGTAATAATTAATTAGTTAACTGGTTAGTTAGAATTGGTTAGACTATAGTCATAAGAAGTACTTAGTGTATTTACTGGTTAGAGATTTAGCTTGTATATTATTATATTGTCTAAAAAGTATGGCGGAGCTGGCAAAATTTAGATCAGCTGCTGTGCTCACCGCGAAGGAGATGGGAATGGATGGTCAAATTTTAATTCAATATGTAACGGCTGAATGTGATAAATATATTGAAAGGGAAGATAGAAAGGTAGCTGAAGAGAAGAGGTTACAAATTGAGGCTGATAGAGAAATTAAGAGGCTGCAGATTGAGGCAGAAGAAAAACGACAGCAAAGGGAGGCAGAAGAAAAACGACAGCAAAAGGAGGCAGAAGAAAAAAGGTTGACTGCCGAAAGGGAGGCAGAAGATAAAAAGGCCGAAAGGGAGGCAGAAGATAGAAGGTTGCAAAGGGAGCACGAATTACGACTAAGGGAGCTGGAATTACAAGGTCCGGCTCCTGAAAATGGTGCCAGCCCTTTTGCCTCAGATGCTACGCCCAGTCTGGGAGCCTCAAACTCAGCTATGGGGTTTCATTTAGACCATTTTGTTGAAAAAGACGATGACATAGAGGGGTACCTAGGACGTTTTGAGTTATTAGCTACTACATATGGGTTAGAGAGAGAGAGGTGGAGCTTAAAGCTATCACAGGGATTGAGAGGTACTTCTTATGAAGTATTTGCTAAAATGAACAGGGAAGACCAAGACAATTATGACATGTTAAAGCAGGCTTTGTTATTAAGATACGAGAAGAATGGTGAATTTTATCGTAAGAAATTTAGAAATGCCAAACTGTTGTCTGGGGAGACATACCACCAATTCTCTGCTAGACTAGAAACCTATTTGGAGAAATGGACGGCTCTGGGGAAGACCCAAGATCTTAAAGAAATGATCATGATTGAGCAATTGAGAGAGTCCATGGCTCCAGACATGAGAAAATTTCTCATGGAACAAGGTGCAGAGAAGTTGGGGGAAATTTTAAATGTTGCTGAGAGGTATCAGGCAGCTCAGGCAGAGGTAAGTGGTGCTAAAAAGAAGCACATAGACAATTTTAAAGCTCCACAGCAATTTAATAAATTTGATACTAGAGAGCAGGGAAATAAAGGTAGGACAAACTTTGAGCGGCCAAGAAATGACTATCGCGACAGAAACTCACAGTTCAATGACCAAAAGTTCAATGAAAGAAAACCGTTGAACCAAGGAAAAAGATGGTGTAAATGGTGCAAGAAGGATAACCATAACACCGAATTTTGTAGAAGGAAACCTTCAAACATTGCTGCAATGAAGTCGGGGACGCAAAGATTAAAGGTTAATCCTAAGGGACAACAGGAACCTTATCACCCCCCAGTTTGTGAGGATGTTATTTGTAATGGGGTCACCATAAGGTGCCTTTATGATACAGGTTTGGATTATGATTCAGTTGTGAAGTCTAGCCTAGTGGACCCAAGTCAGATACCACAGAAACAGTGGAAATACAAGGGGCGACTAAGGACATACCACTCATGACACTTCCCATCGCAAGGATAACGGTGAAAACTCGCTATGTGGAAGGAGAAATCAGAGCAGCAGTGATAGATGAACCAATCTACCCTCTGATATTGGGGTGTAGATACGTCTTCTTGGGGAATCCCGAGAAACCTGTGATCATGGCGACAGTGCAGACCAGGTCACAGAAGGAGGAAGAAGGTGAACCTATAAATGCTCATCCAGAGGAGATGAGGAAGGCGCAGGCTGAGGATAGGACACTCAAGCCCTGTTTTAAAAAATTGCCCAAATGCCACACACTTCCGAGCAAGGGGGAATATTTCATGAAGAACAAACTATTATACAGGAAGACAGGAACTAGATCCACTGGTCACGGACAGTTAGTTCTTCCCAAGATATATAGGGCAAACTTAATAAGGAGCTTACATGTTGGAACAGATGGTGACCATGAGAAAGTCGGTACCATCTGCCAAAAGATTGCTCGAAAATACTATTGGCCCGACGTAAATGTCGATGTTGAAAACTTGGTAGAAGCATGTGGCGTATTTCATGAGGGAACACCCACAAAGGGAAAATATGTGCAGGACCTAGAAACGCCACGGGGCAACTTTAGGCCTGAAAGGAAAACTAATTATACTCGGGTAGACAAAGTGGAATGGGAGCCCCCTTTTCACACCCAGTCTTCACTTGAATGGATTAACATGGCCACTATGCGAAGAGTACAAAGAAGAAATTTTACCCAGGATAGGATGACAATCCCTCGGTCAGACTTATATAAACTGGAAGAACAGACAAGAGAGCGAAGCTCTCTCATAAACAATCTTAAGTGGGGAGACAAACCCCAGAGAAAAATTGGTAGTGGTCGATTTGTGAGTGATGATTCTAGGAAGAAAAGTCCTCATTATAAAGCTTCTAAGGGACGGGACCAGACGGGTTCCATGAAAAATACGTATGATAAATTAAAGATCCAGATGTAACTTTATTAAGGACCTGGACAGATGAGAAGGCGGAAGAGACTGTTACCTCATCGTATCAATATGTGAACGAACTGACCACTCGTTTGAAAGCTGGATGGAAACTGGCAAATGATAATTTGAAACAAGCCAGGAAGAAACATGCAGCATATTTTAATAGGAAGGCAAAGGACAGGGAACTGGCAGTCGGAGAGAAGGTGCTGCTTCTACTACCCGGAAGCCAGAATAAATTACAAATTGGTTGGCAAGGTCCATATACGGTTCTAGAGAAGGTGTCTAGAACAAACTATAAAATTGACAAAAAGGGGAAGGAGAAAGTTTATCATGTAAACCTGTTAAAGAAGTATCTGGACAGACCACTCCAGGAAAGCACCCCCTTATTGACCTTGGCTATTGCAACCCAGATGCAAAAGGAACCACTCACCTCACATGAATACCCATTACATCCTTGTGAAACCGCAGCACAGGTAAAAGTCAGTAAGCACCTGACTAAAAACCAGAGGGAGAGAGTTCAACAGGTTCTGGAGGAACATACAGATGTATTAACAGATAAACCAGGCCATACAAATTTGCTACAGTATGACATGAAACTGGTAGACTCAAACCCAATCTGTATGAGAGCCTATTCTATTCCGTTCGCGAAGGAGAAGGCATTGAAGGAAGAAATAGAGTATTTGTTGAAGGAGGGGATTATTTCGCACAGTGAATCATCTTTTAGTTCTAGTGTCGTTATGCGGATTTTATCAGAAATACATCAAAAATTTTAACACTATATGTGCTCCTCTGACTGATCTGACTCGCAAGGGACTTCCAGATAAAATTATTTGGACTGCACAATGTGAACTAGCGTTCCAAGAGTTAAAGGAAAAACTCACTAGCAAGCCTATTCTCAAACTGCCTGATTTGACACAGGACTTTGTCTTAAGAACCGATGCAAGTAATGTAGGACTCGGAGGGGCTTTGTTGCAAAGATCATCTTCACCTGATGGGGAACTGAAACCAGTCGCTTATGCAAGCCGCAAATTGAATAAGGCGGAACAAGGATACTCCACAAGCGAAAAAGAATGTTTAGCATTAATCTGGGCAATAAAGAAGTTTCAAATCTATCTGTATGGTAGGACTTTTGTGGTGGAGACGGACCATCAGCCTCTCGTGTTCTTGTCTCAGGCTAAGCATGAAAACGCAAGATTGCTGAGGTGGTCTTTGTTGCTTCAACCTTATCAGTTTAGTATCCAATATATCCCAGGCAAATTGAATGTCGGTGCAGATTTCCTCAGTCGGCACCCCTGTGATCAAAATTAGAGTAGTGGCAGACGTGAGAAGTAATTTTACCTATGTGTATCGCTGGTGTTGGAACTTGCCATAGGCATGTTTTCAAGTGGGGAGATGTGTAGTGAAATTGACAGAGATACAACGGTAAAATATCTCCAAAGATAACATTTAAGGATAAAAACATAATGCGTAGGCTGCGAATAGTACATGATCGCCTAGACCGCGGGTCATCATCCTCCATAATAATTGACTTGCTAGACAGGAGGGGAACGGCGGATCAAAAAGGAAAAAAATATGACTGGAAAGATTGCGTGAGACTAGAAAGGCTAAGGAGACGCAATTGGGGGGGAGGGGGAACGGAGAAAAGTCACGTTTCCCAAGTTGACATAAAAAGTAAGCAACTCGACAGAAGGGACCATAGATATGTTACGCCACAGTCATTTATTGGACGCTTTTGCGCGATACCCAGCCCTTGATTTGAATTCAGCGGCTAAACGCAGATGTTTGGAATATTACAAAAGTAAAAAGTAAATTTTTCTTAATATTAATGTTAGGAATATAAAAATTAGCTGGCCGGATGGCCCATTCTGAGCAGTGAACTAATATGGTCTTAATTTTACAAACGGATAGATAATATTGAAGATAATGACAAAAGACAGTGTTGTTCACATCATCGACAGACTGTATTGAATCTAAAAGTGTCGCTAATTGCACAAAAAAAAAAACACGACCTCGAGACGCAAGTGTTCAAATCTACGTAGTATGGAAGAGAGGGACATTGGTGGTGGCTGTGTCTAAATATAACTTTTAACGACAAAATTTTGGAGGGGAGAGAAAGGTTGGTTCAAAAATCAAGTACATTTTGTAGAAACACAAGTAGAGACGGACAGACTAACAGATAACCATCCATACTTGACTGAAGCATGACTGAAATGACTTTAGTGTAGGAATTTGAAATTAAAATAAACCTAGGCAGTGATTGGCCACAGACAATCATATCATTAGCGCTCAGACGCGAAAGTGGGGCCATTCTTCAATAGTTGTTCAGTGATAGACACAGATTTTAAAGTGTGGTGATTTCCATATGAAAGAAAGTGTAATAAATTTAGGGACGCCATACTATAGCCAGCAGCTCAGCTGAGTTTTGCTAGCAATTCTGTGTTATTTATTCATAATCTGGTAAGATTGAAATTATTTCCTTATATATTTTGAATATTGTTTCATGTTCGAGTGATTTGATACTGCCATATCGAAATCTAGCCTTACAAACAAGTAGGGATTTGCTCTAGACCCCCCGCCCTAGTCAGGGTCTAGGGACCAACAATGTACATAAACTCCAGCAAGGATTATGCAAGACAGATCAAGTGTTGAGAATAATGAAACATATTACCTATCCTCTTTTAGGGCAGACAACTAATAAATATTTTTCAGAACCTATAGTCTGGGAGGATCTATCTGATGTAAAACCACCATGGTAAATGTGCTGTTTGGTCAGAGAGATCTGACCTGTCTGTATGATGTGGTTGTTGTGTCAGTGTTGTGTCCAGACGTGGGTAGAGAATAGATTTTGACACATGGCCCATACTTTGATTGCAGAGCTGCGAGTTTCTGTTGTCAACAAAGCAGTGACTATTCAGTTGGTGACTTTACTCGAGTGTATCTGTGCAGTACTTGTGACAGAGACCACCATTATTGCCCGCCAGCACGGAGAGGTGGGACCACCTGATTTCAGCACCAGAGCTACCACGACAAGATGAGTGAGCCTCTGGTCTGCTGGACATTCACCAACGCTGTGTAGTTACTAATACCCCATAAAAATTCCCACCATTTTCTGGACACTGTGTAGTCAATATAGACAGGTGTGATGAGACCACCCCAACAGCACAAACATTAACTATCCTCCCAAGTAGATGACTACTAGAACATTTTAATAAAACTAACTAGTATAGTACATATATATGTACACTATTGCATTTATGATATAATATTCCATGCATTTCTTTCAAAATCTCTAAATCCTTTTAAGTTCTGGTCAACCTAAAAAATTGATCCAGAACAAAATAAATGTAATATAATTTTATCAAAAAATTTTACACACGTGAGTTAGTTCAGTGTATTTTAACATTTATTAATATTATTAGTCTTGTTAAATATCTGTGGGTATATCTATAACCTATTACACCACACTACATATCATAACCCTAGACACTTTACGTAGCCACATTCATTAAAAAAAAAATTAAGTGTGAGGTCGTAGTGGTAGCAAGAAAGGCCTTCTGACAATTCTCAACTACATTTTATCTCAGGAGCCTTCACAGCTGGCCTCATACAATTACATTTAGTAATATCACCATCATACAATACCATCAAACACCACTACACTCATCAACGATCACTGGCTGATATAGAGAAGAAATCAACGATCACTGGCTGATATAGAGAAGACCTCATCAACGATCACTGGCTGATATAGAGAGGACCTCATCAACAATCAACGGCTGATATAGAGAAGACCTCATCAACGATCACTGGCTGATATAGAGAAGACCTCATCAACGATCACTGGATGTTATAGAGAAGACCTCATCAACGATCACTGGCTGATATAGAGAGGACCTCATCAACGATCAACGGCTGATATAGAGAAGACCTCATCAACGATCAACGGCTGATATAGAGAAGACCTCATCAACGATCAACGGCTGATATAGAGAAGACCTCATCAACGATCACTGGCTGATATAGAAAAGACCTCATCAACGATGAACGGCTCATATAGAGAAGACCTCATCAACGATCACTGGCTGATATAGAGAAGACCTCATTAACGATCAACGGCTGATATAGAGAAGACCTCATCAACGATCACTGGCTGATATAGAGAAGACCTCATCAACGATCAACGGCGGATATAGAGAAGACTTCATCAACGATCACTGGCTGATATAGAGAAGACCTCATCAACGATCACTGGCTGATATAGAGAAGACCTCATTAACGATCACTGGCTGATATAGAGAAGACCTCATCAACGATCAACTGCTGATATAGAGAAGACCTCATCAACAATCAACGGCTGATATAGAGAAGACTTCATCAACGATCAACGGCTGATATAGAGAAGACTTCATCAACGATCACTGGCTGATATAGAGACGACCTCATCGACAATGAACGGCTGATATAGAGAAGACCTCATCAACGATCAAGGGCTGAAATAGATAAGACCTCATCAACGATCACCAGCTGATATAGATAAGACCTCATCAACGATCAACGGCTGATATAGATAAGACCACATCAACGATCAACGGCTGATATAGAGAAGAAATCAACGATCACTGGCGGATATAGAGAAGAACTCATCGACAATCAACGGCTGAAGTAGTTAAGACCTCATCAACGATCACCGGAAGAAACCCGTTTGGTAAGCTCTATTATTTTATGAAAGCCATGACTATTTGCGGAGGATCTGAAGAGCGAAATCATGGTTGGCCTTTTTATCAACGGGTGCTCCTGCGCCCATATATGGGCACTTTATGAGATGAGTCAAGCCGTGATATATTATTAAAACACGAAATATTGAAGGAATAAGAGATACAGGACGACAAAGATAAAATACTTGTATTCAAAACCATCCAACTATTTTTCTCCCAGATAGTTTTTAAGCTGTGTCACGGATTGCTTCCCCTTTGCTCTGCAGTAGTGGTCCAACAGTGGCCAAAACCTAGAGTATCTAATGTGGATCTTCAAAGGTGATTAAACTTGGCAGAGTTGTAGATAGAAGGATAATAATGCTTCTACCTCGAGGTAGTATTCACAAGATATTTCAGAAGTCAAGAACAATGCTGAATGAGTCTTAGCACGTTAACTTTGTATCTGACCCGCTGCCTTTTGTGAAGATGAATATAAATGATTTGCTCGATCAAGCCCGCAGCTGATTTAATTCAGCCTAATTCCTTTTTATTATTTTATAGCTCTGGTTAAGTGTATTTAAGAAATTGACTGAGATATACGGGTGCAGTACATTCAATTTGATTAAATCAGCGTTAAATTTTCATGAAATCATTATTCAATATGCTGAGATTGCCAGCCTCGAATGACTTGGACATCCACTAGCAATTTTCACATAATACTCGCACGTCAATATGTACATATTATTTCACGTGTTAATAATGCAAAATATAGAATTATAAATGTACAAGTTACCCCAAAATCTCTTTCGGGAATACAGACTGGCTTCGGGCTCAGAGAAATAGTTAAGGCAACCTGTTTAAGATGCCTCTTCCGCGTGTTCTGGAGTGTTACTTTACAATAAATTCCCACTCTGATCTCGTGTTCAGATTCCTAGGATTCCGGTTTTCCGTGTTAATAAAGGTAGAATTTTCCTGGGATAGAAGTCCTCAAGATGCTCAAACAAGGTCCGGTCCGATAAATGGAATTCTGATCCTATTCTTTACTCTGGCTGTCTGGCTTGTCTCTTGACGAGTTGAATTTTACAGTGCTTTCGACCGACGAAATTGTCAGGTTATATTACAACCTCAGAGAGCCGCGCTGATGTAGTGGTTACCAAACTGCGCTGGCGACCGGGTGACCCAGGATCAAACCAGGGCGAGGACATTTGAAGATTTTTCGTCGAACGGGATTTGGACTGGGTTAACTCGAGCCCTGGCGATAACATTGAAGAAGTGTCGTCGACCAGGGACTGGCGGCTCCTGAGCCGACCCAGCTCTAATGGGTACCTCCGAAATCGGCGAGTATGTCTGAATGGCGAGGGACATCTGTCTATATACAAGATAAAAAGGGATACTCACGTAAAAATCAGTCTCAGGTTAGACATACTAACCTGAGATTTCGCATCGAGTAATAGCGGGCGTACGCAAAAAAAAAAAAAATTACAACTTTCGTCCCACGCATGTCCTTGTTTACTATTAGGTCAGGCTCTAATCAGAAATGTTGTTATGTTTACGTCTCGAATGCCGGCTAATAGTTTCGATTATGCGTTTATTCAAAAAATTTCTTCAAAGGAGAATTCTGCGTGTTATATAAAAGGTAACTTTCCAAATATGGAATTGTTATATCCGTCGATTCGCGACAATGATTCCAACTACAACTTCCTACATTATCACAAATAATGTCTTCGTAACAATTCTGTCCATAAGCTATTACAACATTCCGTCCTTCAGGTGCATGTCTGTAATATGTCACCACCTGGATAATTTACTGCACTGTACCTTTGCAAACAAACATTCATCGTGTGACCAGCTGGGTTGTGTTCTCTCCACGAGAAAAGATAAGGAATCACAATAGCCATAAAAGCGCTAAATAAACTTGCTGGAGGCGTACATCGTGTTACCCGGCGCGCCCAATGTTTGGTACACGAGAATTTTACCAACATGACTGTCGGTCAATATTGCATTACCTGTCTACTCTCTCAGCAGGGATGGTCAGGTAAACAGACATGACGAATTATAACAGACAAAAACGTAAACAATGACTCGAAAATAACAAGACTGCTGGTAGGAAAAGAGAGCGAACCCAGTTATGTGACAAACTGTACCAGGGCGGACAATGTACCATATTGTGCCGCACTAAAGGCTCATGGGAAAGAGCTAACATGGAGTGTCTGATCGGCTAAATCAGTGGTTCCCAAAGTGGGCGGTACCGCCCCCCCCCCTGGGGGCGTTGGAAAGATCCAATGGGGCGATACGGAGAAAAGGGGCCAGAGGGGGCGTTCAGTAGTAAACAGGGGGCGTTTCGGGATTTGACAGGCTAAATTCAGTACGTGCGGGGGAGAAAGGAATTGGGGATTTGAGAGACAACATCAGTGAAGCGGGGACGATATCATTAAGCAGGACATAGTTTCGACTATACGTGCCATTCTGAGCTCATGTAACCAACGCTGACCATAAACAGTAATCGGGAACTGCTAGGAAAGAGGTTTAACCAAACACCTATTGTCCATTCGTTCAGTCCCGAAGAAAGAGAAAGGATCTGTGCCGATGGCATAGACGAAATTAGATACCTGCTGGTGTTTCAGAAAATACCAACTTTGCTTTGTTGCAGATTTTATTGTCTCAGTATTTTCGGGAGCATCTGGTAATTAGATATTCGCAGATTGGTAATAAATAAGAGAAAAGGTTCAAGGGAGCAAGTTTTTAACAGTACTTGGAAGCAGAAATCCAGTCTTTGAACCTCTGAACCGGCTTTCCTACCTCACATTCAGACTTTCATAAATCGACTGGCGCGACGTACGTTTCCCGTCTATTGCAACTTGGCGCTGCCTATTAGCAAAACCAACAAACTTTCTCAGCTTTTCTTGTGAACAGTGGTTTCAAATAAGCGTGTACTGGGTATCAAACTATTTCATCCTGTCGATATGGTAAGTTTTCATAGTTATATTTTTTGTTTGTTTGCACAGAGATAGCATTAGTTTTACTAACATTAATTATTAATTAAGCAGATACAATTTGATACAGATTTGCTGTATATTGAATATTACTGTTCAGTCCATTACATTACATCCTTTTAATTTTTTACCGGGATCTCCACACGTTGTAGTTAGGCCACTGTCTCCCAATTTTTAAATCTGAAGACCTATCAATGTAGTGAGTTATTTTATATTTTGTTCATATTAAATAACTATTATTATACTTTATGAAATGATTATTGGGTTACTTCAGTGTTGGTGTGGCTGTTGCTGATTGTGTTGTTTCTTATTGTTGTATATTTCTAATTTATTTATGTCTGTGGTTAAGAAACTTTACAAAATAGAAGAGTAAACTGGTAAGAACATTTGTGTCAACATTTTTGTAAAGCAACTTTTAAATCAGTTTTAGTTGTTTACTCGACGTATATTTTTCTATCTGCAAAATTGTAAAATCAATTCTTTGTTCCAGAATTCAGAACAAATATGGTAAAAGCAGAACAAACCAAAAAGAAGTGCAGACAATACAACGTGGAATATCTGAAATATGTATTTATTCCCGCACTAAATAACCAGCAACTGCCAATGTGTCTATTATGTGAGAGGGCCTTTTCAAATGAAGCAACGAAACCTTCCAGACTCCTTGAACATTTGAAAAAAATTCACCCTGATAAAACAGACAAAAGTTTGACATATTTTCAGTCACTTCTTGAAAACTTTCAGAAACGTAATACTGTTCGTGACAACACTTCACAACAAAGCTGTGATGGTTTGCGAGCTTCATACAAAATTTCATTGCTGATACTAAATCTGAAAAGTCTCACACAATCGGAGAAAATTTTATTTTGCCAGCTATAAGGGAGTTTGTGAGTACAGTTATGCATAAGTCACCTGAACAAATAATTTAAGCAATTCCGCTCAGCAATACCTTTGTCCAAAGAAGAATAGATCAAGTGGCTAAGACTGTTGAAATTAGATTGTGCAACATACTTAGGACAACAGAATTTGCATTGCAGTTGGATGAGTCAACTTTGCCGGGCAACGAATCTTTGCTTCTTTCATATGTTTGCTTCGTAAAAGATGAAAGCTTGGTTCAAGAGTTGTTATTTGCTAAGTAACTAGTAACTGACGCAAAAGGAGAGTCAATATTTCGTGTAGTTGAGCAATTTTTCAAAGAGAAGGACATTTCACTTACTAACATTTTTGCTTGTGCAACAGATGGGGCACCATCAATGATAGGTTGTTACCGCGGGTTTATCGCTTTCTTAAAAGAAGCTGTACCTGGTATATTTACAATACACTGTGTAATTCACACACAATATCTTGTCGCAAAAAATCTAAGTGATTGGCTTCACAAATCATTAAATACTGGTATCACAGAGATTAACAAAATTAAGTCCCATGCTCTCAATTCTCGAATATTTCGAGAGCTTTGCACTGAGAATAATGAACAGTTTGAACGTTTGATGATGCACACAGAAGTCAGGTGACTCTCAAAAGAAAATTGTCCGAGACGCTTTTATGCTTTTTTTGAAACTGTGGTAGAAGTCTTCAAAGACTCGCAAGCTTTGCTCGGTACAGAACTAACGAATATCAGGCATGGCATTGCATATTTGTCAGATTTATTCACAAAGTTTAACGAAATAAATCTAAAACTGCAAGGAAATGATATTAATCTTATAAAAGTCAAATCTGTCGTCTCCAGAAGGCCAAATTAACGCTATTCAAACGTAATATTGGCCGTCGCGAGTTAATCCAATTTCCCAGCCTCTTAGAGTTGGAAGAGAAAGACAAAATACCAAAGGATAATCTTCAAGTATATTGTGCACACCTAGATACGCTGCATAAAGACATGTCTCAGAGGTTTCAGGATCTTCGTTTGATCACGATTCCAGACTGGATAATAAATCCATTCCTGGACACGTGCAATGAGGAAATAGGAAGGGTGGAAGAGGAACTGATATCGCTACAACATGACGTTGAGCTTAAGCCAATGTTCAAAAAATCATATCAAGACTTTTGGTTGCAGAAATAAATCTCTTACCGCTACCCTGCAGTGTGGGGAAAGGTTAAGATGTTCTGCATTGCCTATCCAACATTGTTTTTAGTAGAGCGTGGTTTCAGCGCGGTTGTCCAACTTCTTTCGAAGCAGAGAAACAGACCGCAGATTACTGAACGTGGGGATCTGAGACTCCTAAGCAACTTTCAGCCTGATGTTGAGAAGCTGATATCACTACACCAGGCACATTCATCTCACTGAAGTTAAAATGAAGTAAGTTTGTTACTAATTTACTGTCGCATACTGCTGTTTGCTAAAATGCATTAAGTAATTAATTTTTTTTCATTTTAAATTAAGTTAATAAATACGCATATCTGTAGCTTTATATTAGAATGTGATAAATAGAGCAATTAGTTGTTAATGTATTAGCGGTTGCTCTTATTTTTCACTCTTTAAATTTTTTTTTATGTACTGTTGGGAAATGCAAAAGGCGGGGGCGCTGGGAACATGACCTGGGAGCCAAGGGGGCGGTGACCCAAAAAAGTTTGGGAAACACTGGGCTAAATGGTTAGAGCGTTTTCATTTCACGGCGAAGTTATCGGATTCCAGGAACGAAAACTGGTAGCGTCACGCTCCAGTTTATATAGAGTACCCAACTCTGCTCTTGAGTTAGGGAAGGCAAAAAGCAACAAGGAAGGAAACTTTTCACCCCACCATATAAAAATACAAACAGGACCTAGTATGGTGAAGTCTCTAAAATTTCAATTCCCTGCGGCCGTATCTGCTATGTGACTTCCTTTAGCTTTTTATTAGTTTCACAGCATAGAAAGATGTCCAGAACAGAAATGACATACATCGCTGTGGACAGGAAGTTGTGGTGAGACATGATCACCTACGCCAACTAACAAAGTGCTTGAAAACAAAGAAGAAGTATGCTATGTTACATCGTCAGCAGGATGTTCATGTCCTTTGTCTTACATTATATTTTTTTAAGAACTGACGTGTAGGGGTGTTACAGGTTAAAGTAGCAATACATTTTAGATTTTTAGCAACCGCGTGACGTGAGGTGACAGGAGGTTTAGAACATTAAATAAGGTCACATTGACTTTTGTGAACACCAGCAATATGTAACATTTATTTTCACCTGCTCTAGATTATTCGATGACTCAGGGCATTCTAATCTACGAGTATCTTTGCTTCTTCTTTCTTTAGTTCTTGGTTACCGATTGGTAAAGTAAGCTGTGACCAGGCACGTCTGGTGGCGTTTTCTAGAGCAGCAAACAGGACTGTGGAATCGGATTCGGGAGTCGGTCGTTTTTAAGTGGTGCTGGAGTGAGTAAAATGTCCGGACTCCGACTCCGAATTGTATGCCGAATTGTATTTTAAAAAACGCTGTAGTCGGAGTCGGACTTTTAACATTTCAGGAGTCAGAAAACGTGTTGGCCGATTCCACAACACTTGGCAGCAACAAACTACCTTCACTTTTCTCGGCCGGCAGCCATCCTTTGTATCGTGCCCCAGCTCTGGTTCATGATTTGCATCTCTGCTTCTACTGTTCTCCATCAGGTTGCTTTTGGTCGGCCTTTCTCTCGCTTTCTTTCTGGAGTCCATAGCATGACAGTTCTGGTGATGACGTCAGGGTAAAAAAAACACATTCTGAGAATGTGGCCAACCGAATTCCAGCGTCTACCTGCTGTGATGGTGCGCATGTCTTCTTGCTGGCTCCGAGTCAGCAGTTCTTGGTTGGTGATAGTGTTGGGCCAGAAATTTCGAAGAATTCTACCTTGGCAGGTTGTATGGAAAGAGGACAGTTTGGACATTTTCTTTTCTGTTGCTCTCCAGCATTCTGCCCCGTACAGAAGTACATATATTACTCAACCCTCGTATATTCTGAATTTAATGTTTGTTTTGTGCTGGGAAGATTCCCAGATGTTACTTATATAATCAGTCAAATGTAGAATATACGCCATGATTTTCTCAACTGTCTTTCAGATTATAACAGGACAATTCAAACAGAAAAACGACGAAGACTTATAGTCAATCAATCAATACCATCAGCTCCACAAGGAGCATAGGCTTTCAACAAATACATACCAAGTCCTTCTGTCGCGTGCCATCAGTTTAAGGTCTTTTCATGTCTTCCTCATACGTACATACATACTTACGTATATACATACTTACGTACATACATACTTACGTACATACATACTTACGTACTTACTTAGTCGTTTCTAATCTACTCTAGGGTGTAGTTGTTTGCCAGAGAGAGTGCCATACTCTCCTATCGGCTGTCTTCCTCCTGGCCTGGTTAGTCTAGTCCTCAATCGTCCCGGAGGTCTGGATCCCTAGCTCTTGGTTTCCTATACTTGTCGTGGTAGCCGATCTACTCCCATTCTGCAGACATGGTCAAACCAGTCTTCCTCATTGTTTCCATATCTGTACGGCGAACTCTCTTGAGTTTCTGCATATAAGAGGATGTTCCCCCTCAATATTGCTAGACAGGCATCGAACTATAACTCATCAAGAAAATGGCGAAAAGGAAAAACACACGCAGCATGGCGATTATCTTTGGACGCCTATTCAAATCCGTTAAAACAAATCCGTTGGTTAGTGTGGCTGTGAGGACTTTATGTTCTAGTAGCGAAAGAGATCACGTGAAATTAATGGGAATTTCATGTGCACACTGGCATCACTACAATGAGGCTGGGGTGCATTGGACTAGCCTGACACGCAGTGACAGTTTTAGATTGTGCGAGGCTCTAGGTAAGTGTGGACTTGCAATGCCCCGTTGACATAATTGCATGTTATACTGACAAGCATATATTTGCGCTCGAGGCCCCTAAAAGTGGGAGGCCCTAGGAAAAGTCTAAAACCGCTAGGACTGAGCGGTCAAAACTAGCTAAGAGGATCGAACCAGGTATACTTTCACTGAATACTGCTTCTAGTCACACGCGTCGCTACACTTGACCTGTCTTATGTTAATGACTTTACTGTAAAGTGTAAACATTAACAGTTGTAAACATGTAACATGTTCTGTTTGTAATTTATATTGAACAGTGAAAAAATATAGTAGGATAAGATAAGAATCAAGGCTGGATATTTTTAGTACAACCACAAAACGAAACAAGTATCCATTTTATCCTCTTTCAGTTTTTTTTTAACATAGAAAAATACACGATATGGTGTGGTGGTGAGCTTCGCCCAAAAAGTTATGTCATGTTGTTACATATTTTTATTGCCCTGTGTCTAGGTGGAGATGTATGCCCTGGCAGTTGAACCATCCAGAAAGCAGTCAATGGATGATCTTTGGTGCAGAGCTGTCAGATTAAATCTTTCAGGGCGGATATAGTATTGCCAGTTCGGCTCTAAAAAGCTAAATCTGGCCATGTGCTTGCTCGTATAGCTTCAAATTTTTTATTGTGAGCCCCTTCTTCTTCTCCTTCTTCTGATAGCGTTGGCGCTGTTCTTTCTTCACAACTCCGTGTCTCCGGTACTATTAATCAGTTCAGTTGCTGACTTCTGTCCATGCCACGATGTCAAACTGTCCAATATCTTTGTTCGTTGTCGTCACCTATCTCTTCATCCTTCAATCTATCCTGCTGTTACAATATATTTCATCTTTCTTCTTCTCCTAACATGCCTGTAGAAAGTCGATTGCTTTCTTCTACCGTGAGTAATAAATTTCCTTTTCGCATTGACCACTTTCAGGACATTCTAATTACTTTTGTTAGCTGTCAATGGCATTTTTAACATTTAATTTTAAATTTAACACATTATGTTCTACCAGCAACAAATGTAGCAATATTTTAAAAAATAATTTTAGCTACTTTTGGCGGGATGGTGCAACTTATAAAATTTTTTTTTTTTTCATGTACGATGCTCTTCATCCTTCATTTTTTTTTTTTCATTTGACGTTTTTTTTTACATAGGGCGTCCCGTTCAACCATTAACAGTAAGCACGGATCCGTCGGTTATATCAGGACGCCTTTTTAGGTAGTATTATACACTTTTAGTGCACTGGCTTTCTAGCTCGGTGGTCCATGGTTCGATCCTCAGTTGAGGTGGGATTTTTTTAGACCGCAAACGGCTCCGGGGTCGACCCAGCCTCATGAATTAGGTACCAGAGCAACTCCAGGACTGTTAAAGGATTCCGGCATGATGCTGACCACATCACCCCTAGTGTGCCGATGGTCAAGAAAATATAGGCCTAAAACCATATTCCCTAGATACCTTAATGGGCGTGTAACGGGATCCTTTACCTTTTTTTAAATACACTATCTGATTGTAAATGCTGCATACTGAAATGTGGTAGAGTCACGCGTCAGTCTACCCAGCTGTATGTAGGTACCTGACTCTGCTCTTGAGTCATGAAAAAATAAAAGGAACGAGGGGGGAAACTGGTTACCTCCACCTCATAAAAATGCTGGACATAGTATGGTGAAATCTCTAACAGTTCACTCCCCTAGGGCAGTGTCGTCTGTGGGATGACCTTCACTTTTTTAAAATGCTGTGTATATTGTTCTGTATTATTCTTCCAGATTTCATTTTTTTTTTTTCACTTTAGTTGAGTTTATTGTGTTTTTCAGAAGCTCCATAGTTGTTCTGATGGCAGACATCTTCACTGACATTGTGCGTGTGTGTATTTCTTATACTTTAAATTAGGCAACAGAGTAATTGTGTCAATCATTCAAGCGTTCAGTCATTCAATCAGCCAGCTCGTGGATCCTTAGTCATCTTGCTTAATGCTCCCTGGCCGTCGTTTTAATCTTCTCCAGATCTGAAAGTCTAGACTTTTTATCCCCCGCTATACGTGTTTGTATTCTTGAAGCGAGGCATCATTTCAGCCCACACAGACGTCCTTCGGATATATCACAGCGCAAAGAGAACTCTGAACTCCTAGTGCAGCGTAGATTGATACTAAGCCTTGAGAATGATCCAGTGGTGTCTGCAGTTGCAGGACAAGCGCTGAGAGATGAAATGTCGAATATGAACATTTTAGTATAATAACGATGTAAAACGTGTTAGTATATTGTTAAATCATGAGGCTTAATCATGAATTCCGCAATAAGAAAATCGAAAACGAAAGCAAGCATTTAGTATGTTTTTATCTTTTGAATTCAAATAATAAAAACATATCTGGTGTTGTGACGTTATTTTTAAAAAAGAGAAGAGAGTGATTGAGTGAAGGTGTGTGGAAGAATAAAAGAGTGACAGAAGAACGAAGCAGACGCTATTCTATGAAGAATGCCTGCTGTCCACTGACACGTGAAAGAACACTTCTCTCTCTCTGTCTCTGTCTGTCTGTCTGTCTGTCTGTCTGTCTGTCTCTCTCTCTCTCTCTCTCTCTCTCTCTCTCTATCAGGGCAGTTCCTTTTTAAGAACGTCAAAAGGGATATTATAAGAAAAGTAAAATTTGTCTCTTAGTGAATATGCAGAGAGATTACTGACAAAAAAAAAATATAGAATATAGGCAGTGGTCTAGGCATTCTCGTCACACTTTATCCCTTCCCTGACTTCTGTAATTATATTGTCATCTACAATTACAGTGCATTTTGGCTCGTTCCCCCAGGTAAAATACTAAAAGACTTTATCTTATTAGAACATCAGTTGTGACAAAAAAGAATAAAAGACTTAATCTTATTACCAAAAATGTTTACATTCAACATAAATATGACGCAAAGCAAATAAAACAGACTAGATATTTTTGATTTAATTTATACAAATATCAAATAGAATTTCTAAAAGACATATACGAAAAGAAAACCCAGTCTGTAGTGTTGTTTTTACAAATTCAATACAAGTGTTACTTTGAACATGTTATTGTTGTTCTAAAACAAGGTTTTCTTCATGTGGACACATGTATTAAAGCTTCTCAATGCTGGTATAGTATACTCAGCTTTCTAATTTATGTGTGTCTGCCTGGCTCTAAGGTTCGCCAAGTGTTGCTGGTCTCCTTAAGTGTTGGACTCTCCTGCAGGATTCCTGGGGGTAGTTCAGTCAGGCTCCTTTTTTAGTTCCATGTTTCGGCCCTCAAGATTCCAGCTGTTACGTACCGACATTAAGGCTGGAGAGCAAATAAATGTAACACTGCCTTAGCTCAATGCTAAACTGACACGCATTTGGCCCTCACCTCTCTAAAGGATTCAGTCCATCAGATAATTTATGTCTCCGGCTAAAGCGGGTATCATTCCAGTGTAGCATTGTAACCACGTGTTCTACTTTGTCTGCCCCACTCTGACTTTATCAAGTGTTCTATAATCATGGGCAATTGTAGAATACTTTTCTCACCCATATAAAATGACAATAGTTATTATGTGCATTACATAAATGTCAAAAGTGATTCAATAATAAACATTGCTGTGAACATAAAAAACGAGGCAAAACAGTGAATAGATTATTATTGACACAGATGATAGAAGTTAGAAATTACTGACATACAGTATTTCTGGCTCCGCATGGAGCATAGGGTCCAGCGTGTGCTAGATGGTCCCAGAAAGAATTATGAAGATCATAACAGTGGAATTATGTCTTGCATTTAAGGCAATAAGAAAACTAGGGCAGTGTGTGTTAATTAACTCACGAGAAATAGTATATAAGAAGTTGCGAAGCTGGCATTCACTAGGGAACAAGAGTTGCGAAGCTGGCATTCACTAGGGAACAAGAGTTGAGAAGCTGGCATTCACTAGGGAACAAGAGTTGAGAAGCTGGCATTCACTAGGGAACAAGAGTTGAGAAGCTGGCATTCATTAGGGAACAAGAGTTGAGAAGCTGGCATTCACTAGGGAACAAGAGTTGAGAAGCTGGCATTCATTAGGGAACAAGAGTTGAGAAGCTGGCATTCATTAGGGAACAAGAGTTGAGAAGCTGGCATTCACTAGGGAACAAGAGTTGAGAAGCTGGCATTCACTAGGGAACAAGAGTTGAGAAGCTGGCATTCACTAGGGAACAAGAGTTGAGAAGCTGGCATTCATTAGGGAACAAGAGTTGAGAAGCTGGCATTCACTAGGGAACAAGAGTTGAGAAGCTGGCATTCACTAGGGAACAAGAGTTGAGAAGCTGGCATTCACTAGGGAACAAGAGTTGAGAAGCTGGCATTCATTAGGGAACAAGAGTTGAGAAGCTGGCATTCACTAGGGAACAAGAGTTGAGAAGCTGGCATTCACTAGGGAACAAGAGTTGAGAAGCTGGCATTCACTAGGGAACAAGAGTTGAGAAGCTGGCATTCACTAGGGAACAAGAGTTGAGAAGCTGGCATTCACTAGGGAACAAGAGTTGAGAAGCTGGCATTCATTAGGGAACAAGAGTTGAGAAGCTGGCATTCACTAGGGAACAAGAGTTGAGAAGCTGGCATTCACTAGGGAACAAGAGTTGAGAAGCTGGCATTCACTAGGGAACAAGAGTTGAGAAGCTGGCATTCATTAGGGAACAAGAGTTGAGAAGCTGGCATTCACTAGGGAACAAGAGTTGAGAAGCTGGCATTCATTAGGGAACAAGAGTTGAGAAGCTGGCATTCACTAGGGAACAAGAGTTGAGAAGCTGGCATTCACTAGGGAACAAGAGTTGAGAAGCTGGCATTCATTAGGGAACAAGAGTTGAGAAGCTGGCATTCACTAGGGAACAAGAGTTGAGAAGCTGGCATTCACTAGGGAACAAGAGTTGAGAAGCTGGCATTCACTAGGGAACAAGAGTTGAGAAGCTGGCATTCACTAGGGAACAAGAGTTGAGAAGCTGGCATTCACTAGGGAACAAGAGTTGAGAAGCTGGCATTCACTAGGGAACAAGAGTTGAGAAGCTGGCATTCATTAGGGAACAAGAGTTGAGAAGCTGGCATTCACTAGGGAACAAGAGTTGAGAAGCTGGCATTCACTAGGGAACAAGAGTTGAGAAGCTGGCATTCACTAGGGAACAAGAGTTGAGAAGCTGGCATTCACTAGGGAACAAGAGTTGAGAAGCTGGCATTCACTAGGGAACAAGAGTTGAGAAGCTGGCATTCACTAGGGAACAAGAGTTGAGAAGCTGGCATTCACTAGGGAACAAGAGTTGAGAAGCTGGCATTCACTAGGGAACAAGAGTTGAGAAGCTGGCATTCACTAGGGAACAAGAGTTGAGAAATGCAATAAAAATACAGCTTCAGCTTTAAAAAAGTAAAGGTAGTCCCATTGCAGATACTGCCGTAGGGGAGGGAAGTGTTAGAGACTTCACCATAATAGTTCCAGCATCGAGAGGTGGAATGACCAGTTCCCTTCCTCGCTGCCTTTTCCTTCCCTAACTCAAAGTCAGGTACCCATTTACAGCTGTACATCTTAATAATGATCGTGAATTTAAGTATTAGATATACAAATCATGTATTAAAGTAAGAGTAATAAAATTATGCATACCCGTCCCAACGGTCAACCACAGGTGCTTCTCGAGGGGGCTTGTCTGGTCTTCTCACAGTGGTAGCTCTAGTGGTCCCCTATTCTAGCTTTTGCTTATGATGGTTGTTGCCTCTAATCTAAGCTGTCTCTTTTTGTAAAGGCACTTAATTCTACTCGTATTTAATTTATTGTTTAGCAGTGCTAATAGCTTAAAAAGCCCATCTTTCCATGACGAAAAGGCAACGGCAGTTTTGCAGTTGTGTTAGTAAACTTCTACTAGAACATCTTTAAAAAGAGTTTACAGGTTTGATAACACCTGTCCTATCTCAACAAGGCTCTTGGGGAATGTTCGAACCCACAGTTTTGGGGATATATTTTAAATAAGACGCGCCCAAACTTTCTGCGTGCCTCACGTGATGTAGCGTGGGTCACCCTGTCATGAACATACCAATGGGCTCATCAATTAAATCGCCCCTCTTGCCGGCTCAAGTATACTGATGATATAATTTCTAGTCACCCCGAGTCATATCCTCACGAGAGAGGGATAGAGAGAAAATGAAGAGAGGGAAGAGGGACTGTGAGAGATTTAAACAGAGGCACTGTTTAAGGTTATAAATAGCGTTAGCATTGAAGAAGGTTCCTCCCATTCAGCAAAGGAATTAATGGAACAAATTCATATCCTCACGAGAGGGGGAGAGAGAGAAAATGGAGAGAGGGAAGAGGTACTGTAATAGATTTAAACAGAGGCACTGTTTAAGGTTATAGATAGGGTTAGAACTGAAGAAGGTTCGTCCCATTCAGTAAAGGAATTAATGGAACTAATTTAAAGACATAAAATGTAGGTAGGCGAATCGTTATGCGACAGATGTCTGTTTTTTTTTTTTTTTTTTTGGTTTTTTTTTTTTCAGTTTCACATTTTGTCGCAAAGGGAACATTGTAGTATTTTCAGCGCTTGGGCTCTGGAAGGCTTTAATCCCGGCACTGTCCGACCGAGACCTAATGGCACCGGTAGTGAGATTAATTCACGTCTTGAGGTTTGCATACTTACCTTGCAAGTATTTTTTTTTTCCACAGGCAACATCATCCCTGTTCAGCTCTCCTAGAAGCATAGGTCTTCAACAAACTTACACCAAGTCTTCTTGTCACGTGCCACCATCTCAAGGTCGCTGCATGTCTTCTTATCACGTGCCATCAGTTCAAGGTCACTGCATGTCTTCTTGTCACGTGCCATCAATTCAAGATCGCTGCATGTCTTCTTGTCACATGCCATCAGCTCAAGGTCGCTACATGTCTTCGTCATCCCCTTCACATCTGTCTCCAGTTTTCTTCTCTATGTGTTCTTTAGGCTCCCTCTACCTCTCTTTTTTATTTTTATTTTTTACGCCCGCTATTACTCGAGGCGAAATCTCCGGTAAGTATGTCGCTCAGGTGCCGTTCAGGTTATTCCAGTCCCTGGTCGACGACACTCTTTCAAATGTCTTCGCCATAGCTCAAATTATTACAATTCAAGTCCCGGTGGACGATACTTCTTCAAATGTTCTCGCCCGGGCTTGGACCTGGGATCTCCCGATCGCCAGCGCAGTATGGTAACCACTACACTAGCGCGGCTCCCTACCTCTCTTAACTTACAGCCAACACACAAATAGTAAAAAGGTCTCTAGATGTTCACTTCTGCTTGGTGTGATACGAAAAGCGCGAGGCTGGCCATAAGCCAATCGTTTCTGCTCGTTGTGATTGATTAATGCATTCTGACGTTTGGACGCTCGACGTCTACTGTGTTTGATATGTAGAGTTGCAGAGCCCAGCTCAAGGCAAATGTTATTATTAATTAATCAGTATTGAATGTACTTTCTTCTAATACGTAGTATTAGCCGTTACTTTCTCTTTTTTAATTAATGCATTTGGCCCATATACGACCCACTTTTCTTTCTCCTGATCTCTATCTAAAAATTAAAAAATCCCCTGCTTCACATAAGATGATGATCATGGCTATCATAAACTAACTTGTTATATTGTGTATTGAAACTTATAGATCAGGGGTTCTCAAACTTTTTTGCACCGCGGGTACATTTTAGATTTGTAAAGAGGGTGGTGGGCACCAATCAAATATCGCGACTTATTTGTTTTTTTTAATGAAGGTTCATGTTTACAACGAACAGATATACGGAATACTTGGATAAGGCTGAGTAACCACATTTAACGATATAAGAAATATTCAGGATTTTAAAAAAATTGATCTTCAAATCATTAGACACTGTATGTCACAGCTCAACTTTTATAGTTAGAGGTGTATGTTCCAGCACGCAAACAATCATTCAGATGAGCATCAGTGAGCCGCGACCCGTATTAGGATTTGACCATTTTCATAGTTAAAAATAATGATTCGTAACGATATGTGGAGTCAAAATATAAGTGTATCTCGTGTGCTGCACTTTTTGAGAATGAGTATTTTTCAATAATGCTTAGATTGTTAAATAACTAAATATTACACATATAAAGGTATGTTTCAGGCATTCGTGAGAAACAAAGAAGTAGAAAATTATCCTCTCTGCCAACTAGGCAACAAATGATGGTGTATATATCTTCTTGATTGCTGCTAGTAAGCAGTTCTTGGTTGGTCATGGTGTATATATCTTCTTGATTGCTGCTAGTAAGCAATTCTTGGTTGGTGATGGTATATATATCTTCTTGATTGCTGCTAGTAAGCAGTTCTTGGTTGGTGATGGTGTTTATATCTTCTTGATTGCTGCTAGTAAGCAGTTCTTGGTTGGTGATGGTATTCGGTCAAAAAATTCAGAGAATTTTCCTTAGGCAGGTTGCGTGGAAAGATAGCAATTTGGACATTTCCTTTTCTGTTACTCTCCAACATTCCGCATCTTAAATGAGCACTGAAGTACGCAAATCTCATATAATCTTAATTTGCTGTTCCTTCTGCACTGGGAAGGTTTCCAAATGTTTGTTTAGATTGGCAAAGGCTGTTCTGGCATTATTCATTCTGTTATTGATGTCTTTGCTTGTTCCTCCGTCTGGTGTTGCCATGCATCCTAGATATGTAAACGTGTTTGTTTCGTCTAGCTTTTGGTTCCTTATTTTAATGCGCTCAGGATTTCTTACATTGAATGTCATGATTTCTGTCTTCTTCGGATGGATGCTTAATTTTCCAGATCCTCCAGTGAAGAGAATATCATTCATCCTATCCCTCTAGGGGTGCCCTCTGCTGTCTGGCATATCACGCAGTCTAACATTGTAGTCGCATATCAGATGCTGCCGTAGGGAATGAAGTGTTAGAGGTGGGGAGACTAGTTCCTTTCCTAGCTGTCGTTGCCGTCCCTAACTCAATAGCAGAGTCGTATATCCATTTACAGCTGGGTAGAGTGGAGCAAAACACCAGTGTTTCGAACACAGTACCTTTGTCGCGAAAGGCCAGCGCTCTAACCCCTCTGTCTGACACAGTTAAAAAGAGAATGATTTATCAGGTGCATCCCTATCGTACTACTTTTTTCACCTCAATAGTTAGAGTTGTCTGCTCATAGCCAACCACGTACGTACGAGATATCTGTCACGTTGGTACATTACATTTTCGCAAAATAAATTATTCATTAAGTGGATCCACCTCACGAATGCATTATCTGAGTAAGTATCCCGTTAAAAAAAATAACAGTGTTTAATACTTGTACATTCTATTACAATGACCTTTTTAAACCCAATATGTGGAAGCCGCGCTGGTGTAATGGTTACAACATTGTACTGGCGACCAGGTTTTCAAGGTTCAAGCCCGGGCGTCAGCGCTTGAAGGAGTGTTAACGACCGGGATTTTGACTGAATAATCTGAACGGCTCCTGTGGTAAACCCTCTGTGGATGGGAAGGAGCGAAGCTCCTGACCGGGTTGGAAGGAAAGTCCTCAGGTTCCCCAGCCTCGCAATGACATGTCATTGGGCCGAAGGGCTGAAAGCCCAAATGCCGCTGGTTAAGAAAAAAAAAAAAAACTCAATATGTAGAATTAGTTGTGTGTGTCGATTATGTAGACAGTTTTTAAAAAAAAAACAGATCCTAACCAGACCAGATAACCATACTGCGCAAGTAGGAGAATAGAGACTGAAATTAATTTCACTAAGTGTATTGAATTTGTGGACTATGAAAAGGACTTCGACATTTTAGACAGAGAATCACAATGAAACTGGTTAAAGCATTATAAGTTCACTAACTTCGGGAAGGCCAACTTACAGAACCAGGAAATCCCTATGTCACCATCTCTCTTCCTATTGGATATAGATTGAACTATGAAAACAACGACATCAACCGAAGGAAGTAGAATTCAGTTCACTCTGATAAAACAGCTTGAGGATTTAAATTTTGCTGATGACCGTATTCTTCTGCCCCATAACTGTAACCAAACGCAAAACAAAATGAGAGTGCTGGATGACTGATCACAGCAGTTACCTTCTGAAATCTCACAAAGAGAAGAAGACAGCTATTATGAGAACATATGCTTCATGTCATAATCAGATTGTGTTTGAAGAAACACTCCTCCAAAATGTAGACTCAAAGATAAATCTTAGTAGCAACATAGACAAAAGTGGAGGAGTGGTAAGTGATGTAAAAGAAATACATGCGGCAAGAGGAGCTTCTATTTCTTTGTAAAATATCTTCTTCTTCTGCTATAGTTCTTGGTCGTTGTCTGACAAAGCCATCAGTGACTATCACGCCTGGTGGCGTCTTGTATGGCAGCAACAAACTGTCACCACTTTGGCCTTTGACCGCTGACTGACTAAGCCATCTGTGACCATTACACCTGGTGGCGTCTTGTAGGGCAACAACAAACTGTCACCACTTTGGCCTTTGACCGCTGACTGACTAAGCCATCAGTGACCATCACACCTGGTGAAGTCTTGTAGGGCAACAACAAACTGTCACCACTTTGGTCGATCGGCAGCCATCCTTCGTGTGGTGCCCCAGCTTTGGTTCATGCTTTGCATCTCTACCTCCACAGTTCTCTACCTCCACAGTTCTCTGCCTCCACAGTTCTCTGCCTCCACAGTTCTCTGCCTCCACAGTTCTCTACCTCCACAGTTCTCTACCTCCACAGTTCTCTACCTCCACAGTTCTCTACCTCCACAGTTCTCTGCCTCCACAGTTCTCTGCCTCCACAGTTCTCTACCTCCACAGTTCTCTACCTCCACAGTTCTCTACCTCCACAGTTCTCTACCTCCACAGTTCTCTGCCTCCACAGTTCTCTGCCTCCACAGTTCTCTACCTCCACAGTTCTCTACCTCCACAGTTCTCTACCTCCACAGTTCTCTGCCTCCACAGTTCTCTACCTCCACATTTCTCTACCTCCACAGTTCTCTACCTCCACAGTTCTCTACCTCCACAGTTCTCTGCCGTGTAGCGTTTGGCCGGCTTCGCTTTCGCTTTCCTTCTGAGGCCATAGCGTGGCAGTTCTGGTGATGGCTTTGTGAAATACTGTATATGAAAATAAAAATACAATTCCAGTTTTAAAGCAATCCTGCTTTTTTTGGCTGTGAAAAATGAAGGATAGCCTAAGCAACAACCAAGAGAGTACAGATGTCGGTGTTTGCACAGAATAGAAGCATTCAAAATTTCCAATGTGGAACTGATGAGAAGGACCTCAAAAATCTAAGTAGGAAAACAGTGATAAAAATACATAACGATTTATTAAACACGCATTCAGAAAACCAGATGAGAGCAAAACAATGTCGTTCTTGTTCTAGAAACCCTATGTTAAAAGAAACAGAGGGTGTTCATTTATAGTTCAATCAAAGGTGAAAACTTTGGGTCCAGATATCAGGACCTTTTATGCGTGAAACAGCGCTAGAAATTAGTGGAATTTTTTGCAGTCCTTCTGGTTTAAAGACAAATGCAAGTTATCTTATGAAATATTCCAACGGACGTTTGTATTTTAAACAGTAACGTAATATAGTGCATCACTGTCGTTTTAGAGTAAGAATATAGATGCTATTTTGTACAGTTTATTTTCACTCTAATTTTACAGTACAGTATTTTCTCTAATATCTTGAATTTATGAATTTGGTTCAACTTTCCTGGAGCACGTCAACCACTTTAAATATCTTAGAGCTGTCATAGACCGGAAGGGTGGCATCAAAGAAGAGTTGGCTACCCGAAGAGCAGCAGCTGGGAGACTTTTTCAGGCCATAAATCGAGGATTCCTCAGCAAGTGAGAGGTTGGTAAGAAAACGAATATGGCTGTATACCGCTCCACCTATGTCCCAGTCTTGACATATGGATGTGAGTCATGAGCAATGACTACAACCCACAAAAGCCAGATCCAAACCTCAGAAATGAGGTATCTGAGGAAGGATTGAAGCAACAAGAAGACATATGGTCTGCAACCAGACGATACGTCAAGACCCTAAATTCCCAACCCTTGCAGACCCAAGTAGAACAGTCCCAACTAAGATGGTTTAGCCATGTCTGCAGAATTTACCACGACAAGCATTGCATGGATTGCAGTCCGCTGGGAGGAGACAATCTTTAGACTAGAATGGTAAAAAACACGAAAGGATAGTATGGCGAATATCGCTGATTTTAGACTGTTTAGTGCAAATACATTATTTCCATGATAAGTTTATAATATACTAGCAATAACCCGTCAACATTGACAGGTTATTAATTATAGTGTGTTGTTTCTGTTACATGTATTATAGACGGTACTATCACTACTGTGGTCATTTCATTGCAGGCGACCGTCATTAGATATTTGTAGTGAAAATTATATGGATGTATTAAATATGAAGACATGGAGTAACCTTACCTAAATGACATGTGGAGCAGTGATAATGATCTAATGGACCGTAAATTGACAAAATAACTAACATTTCTTTTATGACAACATGTCTCGTAATTGTTCGTGCATTTTTTAAAACCTTGCCCTGGTCAACTTACTGCCTCTAAGAAGTCATGGTCGACTTACTGCCTCTGAGAACAACGTTTGAAGTTTGACAAATTTCCAGTTATGTACTGTTTATCAATCGTGTTGTTGGCTTCTTTCCATAATCAAACTGTTCATGCACACCTTCATTTGCGCACTTTTTCTATTTTCGGGAGAGTATATATAAGGGGAAACAATACAATTATTGTCTAACTTTCAACCACAGTTGCACCCCCTTAGCTGTGGTTGAAAGTTAAAAGAAAAAGTGTGCAAATGACGGTGTGCAAAATGTGACTGACCGACCGACCGAAGTACTTACGGCGGGTATTATGGTATTGGATGACACGTGTACACGACTGAGCTAAGTCGTTTAATGCCATTAATCTTTGAGGAGAAATTTACGCTGCTACCATATCGCAACAAATAAATATTAGACAAACATAAAGGTATGTTTTCAGGCACTCGTAAGAAATAAAGAAGTAGAACACTAGACAACAGAAAAACAACAGACGTTAGTGTCTTACCATGGACTCGAACCCAGGACCTTCCGTGCGATAACCCCGCCTAGCTATGCAAGCGAATCACACTATCCTCCCTGCCATCTAGGCATCACAAAAATGATGTTTCGATGACGGGTCAGGTAATGTTCACCCTTAGCCCCACCGATGTCCTATTGTACATATATATATATAGAGAGAGAGAGAGAGAGAGAGAGAGAGAGAGAGAGAGATATTTACATATATACAGAGAGAGAGAAAAGGATATATATATATATAGATATCTTTAAATTTGGTCTACAGCTAAACAAAACAGGAGGACTTGGCATGATCGCCATATGCAGCTATCTGAACAAACATACAGACGGACAGACAGACAGGCAGGCGAAGGCGTTTGCGTTGAGCATGATTGAACGAATATGACAAGATTACCAAGTGGAGTTGTTATTTATATTTATCCTTCTATCTATCCGTCTACTCTTCTATCTATCCGTTTATCCTTCTAAAGACAGACAGATAGATAAATATCTCAACACTTTTCGGTACCCACACCTCGTTGATTTTTTTGTAAAGCGCTCCGCATCCTCAGTATGAAAGTGAATATATTTTAGACTATACCATACATATTCATATAAGAAAATAAATAGAGTTATTCGCTCCATAACAATAGAGGAATGCAGTTAGCGACCCATAGCTAGATTGCTTCCGTCAGGGTCAGCGAACCAGAGCTGACCAAGACCCTACTCCACCTCCAAGTGGTGGTCCTGGAAACAGGCTGCATCACTGCAGTCTGGCTGAGTGAGTAGGGATCGAAGAAGGAAGGCTAAACCGGTCCCAAAAATGCCGTGCTGAAGTCAGATGTGTCGGCCGAAAGGCACAAATATCGCAGCTCTGCTATAAACGGACACAACGCAACCAACGTTCTTTTCAGGACGAACAAAGAAGAAGGAGAAGAAGAAGAAATGTTTATTAGAACATAATCAAACAAAATTACTGAGACCCTTGATTCTGTTTCTGGTCAACCAACAGTTTTATACTTGGTACAGTTTTTGAAAGAGCTACCCGCAAATCATGTTCAGTTTCCTGTTTGTTTCTTGCTTTTTCTTGCTTTGCATTTGATTGAGAACAGGGACTCGACTTTCTCTCTCCAATCCACAATTTTTTTTAAATGTCACTAGTACTATTATTGTAGGAATATTTAAATACTATATTATAGTTACTTACCAAAGACTCCCAGTACCCCTTTGACAAGCTTCTCGTACCCCCTGGAGGCAAGCGAACCCAAGTTTGTGAGAACCCTTGATATAAACAGATTAGGAACACGTCACTGGCCTCTTTCGTTTCTATTGCCTTTCCCTTTACTAATGTACTAATGTCTTTATTTACAGTCTGACCACGTTACACACAAGTACACGGTATACATTTGTAGCAAGATTAATTTGCTAATCTAAGGAGTGTAACGTGTACCTCCACTTTCTAGCACAAGTTTCTTATCGGTACCACTTAGCCTAAAGTTATCTCCTACTTGCTATTACGGTCGATTCTTATTAATTCTGCTAGCGTGTTAAGGAGTACCTTTATTCCTATTGTAGAATGTTTATATGGTTACTGTTAGATATCAGACAGTGTACAGGAGAGGACCAAGACTTGCGGTTTAAAACAGTGGTTCTCAAGTTTGTAATTTTGTTCGGAGACTCCTTGGTTTCCTAAACTCGTCTCCAGTGCCTCCTACTTTATTCTATGCAAAGATTTTTTCAGAATAACGGCTTGCTCGACTTACTAATGAAGGATAATAATAATACAATTCAAAACTGTTATAGTTAATTGCATATTTATTCAAAATTCAATAAAACTGTTTAGTTTAATTTATTGGACTAAACGGATTAACTTGATCCATTCATACCAGCTTTTCAAAGTCATTTAACAAGAATTTTGGATATCACATTTGCTAACTGCTTCACTATTAATAAATTATTAATGCGATGGACAGCCTTGATGAACTGATACCAGTTTCTTAATGTCTGGTCTAATGTTACCTACACCAGATCACAAGGTCTTTTATGTTTGGGAATGCGCCCTAATATAACTGACGGACTTTGTGTCTAGGTTGAACTATACACACGTCGTCAAAACGACGACTGACACTATTATTTTTTTTTTTTTTAAAGAAACCAAAAAGAAAAAAGATACCACGTTTATTAGCCTGGAGTCGATTTCTTTGCTTGGAGAGAAGTTGAGTGACCACGATAAAACCACGTTCCACCAAATACGATGTTTGAAATATGACAAGGAGTTTCTTTGCTACCTTCAGCAGTGCACGATAGTGATAAGATATTTTATTCTATAACCAAAACTCTTGGCAGGATTTCTAACTTTGGCTTCAGCAGAGTGCCATCTTGTATCTCATTTAGTTCTTCTTTCACCACCCCACCTTCCTCAGTTTTTGAAAATGGATTTATCAATATGGAATTTCAATGGAAAGAAGAATCTCAAATTTCTCAGATATACCAGCATGCAACATATCCAAATGGTCGCAAAACAAAACTTGTAGATCACCAACTTTTCTCTTCTAGCCCAGATAACGTGGAAAAGCTGGTATCTCACTTAGTTCTTCCTCCACCTTTCTCAGTATCTGAAAATAGATTTATCAATATGGAATTTCCATGGAAAGAAGAATCTCAAATTGCTGATATATATCTACATGCAGCATACCCAAATGGCCGCACAAAAACTTGCTGATCACCAACTTTTATTGCGCCTTTCTCTTCAAGCTCAGATAATTTGGAAAACTGGTACAGTTCACGGCGCACTATGTTGCGTTTGAATAGAGTTAACTTTAAAAACAGACAAAAAAAACGTAGACCACAAATTTAACCTTTATAAAATGTATCTCATTTCCCTGCAAATTTATTTGATTATATTTTGCAAATATTTCTGATAAATAATCGTTGCCATGGTTCTTCTCGTAGAGGTCATCACTGAGCAAAGCATTCGTGTCTTTAATTTTTTTAACACACACACACTAACTAAAACACCACAGTTGGAGTAACCCCACCAGGAGAAGGGGCGGTGCAGCCCGCTTTGAGAATCACTGAAAACCGCGTTTCTCTCCTTCTGCCTACACATTTCCGTCTGATTGCGCCCCAAGACACAGACGTAGGTATGGTGTATAAACTGTTATTTTGACATTGGCGCACCACGTTAACTTTGCACCCTACGCAACAACATAATTCAACTGTCATTGAGATTTGTTCTTCGACAGCCAAAGGGGCTAGCCCCCTTCTCTTCTCTCCATATATATTCAGATACAGCGCTTTTCAGCCTGTGTTACGTACAGGGTCGTCTACTGGTACGCCACGGTTGGTTGTAAATTGTAGATTCTAGATTTAAAGACCAGTTTCGAAACAATTTTAAAATGCTTTCGGTATAATTATTATTAAAAACATGCGCTGTGAAGTTTCCGAGGTGCTGGTATCTGAGAAGACATGGAAAGAATATACTGCCCTCTCTAGCGTGCTGTAAAAGCCGACTGATTTTGGCTGGCCAAAAGAACTACAGCAATCCCCCGGTCTTACGCTGTTCGATTAGCGCTTTTTCGGTATAACGCGGTTTCTATTTTATGCCATATGGCCGTTATACGCTTTAAAAAGTCGATCTGACGCTGTGCGCCAAACTCCATGGGAGACAGGCACATAACCTTCACATGCTCATCAAGTTTATTCAGGATGGTGAGATAATCAAGAAGCATTGTCACTTTAAACATTTTGAACCATGACACCAAAATTGAATGCAGTTTTATGGTAATCTGTAACATAGAACAAGATCTTAATTGTTACAAGATGCTTCTTGCACAGAAAAGAACGTGGTAAAGCAAAGCAAGCTCGATTTTTTAAAGTCTCCTCGAATATCTTCTGCCGCCATTCACTAAGTAGCCGTGCCTTCAATATCTGAAGCCAGAAAAACTGTTTCAATACCTATAAAACATTTCTGCTAACCTGTCGTCTGAAGTGGAAGACATCTCCGCCGTGGCAACTTTGACTACACGTACAGTTATAGTGCACGCATTATATTTTGTTTGTTTTCAATATTTATGATAATTATAGGTAGTTAATAAACGTTGTTAACTCTGTAGTTTTTATTTTATCACGTTTTACTTTGTTTTATACACTTTTCTGGACCTCGGAACGAATTAGTTTGATTTCTAGCAATTCTTATGGGAAACCACGGTTCATTTAGCGCTTTTTCGATTATCGCGCGATTTTTCAAGAACGAATTAACAGCGCTAAGCGTGGGAGTGCAATACTGTCTTTCCATTTCGCATTTTTCGCGAATATTAATATGTATTACTAGCATATGACCCGTCAAGACAAGACGGCAAAGAATTATATTGTGCCATGTCTCTTGTCTCGTTGAGCTAATGTGGAACTGATGACAAGAACCAGACAAGTGCCAGTGGAATAAGAGATGAGAATAAATCGCTGGAGATGCATAGGGCACACATTGAGGAAACCTGTTGATAGCATCACAAGGAAGCCCTTGTTCTGGACTCCCCATGGTAAGAGAGGTCGAGGGTGACCAAACAGGGGTGGAGGATAGGCCATACGGCCGCTGCCCTGGAAAAATTTAAAAATTACGAAACATACCAACCACAAAGATATTTATAGGATGTGTGATTCCTGTATACACACATTGGGATCATCACCAGTGCTACGGAGTGATCTAAGGGAGGAGATCGGAGCACTGATAAAATTGTCCGTGTGCAATGAAGGTGGTCCCGGAGCCCATATCAGTAAGGAATCAGCAACTGGAATAGACAGATGCCTTCACATACCTAGGATGCATAGTAACACCAGACGGCGGAGCAAGCAAAGACATCAACAACAGAATGAACAAAGCAAGAACAGCCTTTTTTAGTCTAAACAACATCTGGAAGTCCTCTCAGTACAGCACTGTCGTGGAACGAGTTGTGTAAACCCACTACTTTGTTAAATCCCTATGTCGAGAGCCCAGCCAATCAACGCACAGTTGCTGAGCCGGAATAAATTACCTGAAGTTACGCCAGTAAAAACTTAACTCTTTAAGCCCCAACAGCCAGTATACTGTACTTCCCGCTAGACCCATTTGGCCCAATCAACAGTATACTGGCTTTCGTATCTCTTGATCCTTTCTAGGGCTGTTTTCTAATTTAGACAACTCAAAAACGCTATTTTCTTTTGTTATTTATGAATATGAACATTTAAAAAAAAATATTTCCAAACAAAAACATACTGGTATGGCCATTTTTGTTTGGGCCAAACCCACCTTTTTGCTTGGGACTGAAAGAGTTAAGCCCTGTTTTTTCAGATGTGGGTCGTGGCCATCTTGTTCACGCAATATGGCGGAAGAAAACTGAATAAAATTAGGCTGTACGGGGCATGAGACGAAACCGCAGGCAACCAATCAGCTTGCTACGCCAGGAACCAACCAAAAGCTTTGCTAACGCATTCATCTGCCTATATAATCGGGCGAAATTTTATGCAAAAGCACGCAACACCAGACACGAAGCCAGAGACACGACCGACTGAAGAAGAAGAGAAGCTGTCAACCCTGATTTATTGCTTACCTGAGTGCATTGAACTGGCAGCCTGCTTCACTAAGTCGAGTCAAAACCTGGCCTGTTTAAATCTTGGAGGGTTTTATTCGTGTCATCAAACCTAAAGCACGTATGTCGAGTCAATCCAGCTGCCTGAAACTTCGCAGGAGCACAGAGATTGTACCTGAGCTACATCTTTAGTCCCCCTCAGTCTTGGGTCGGCTAAAGGAACGATCCACAGCAGGTGTCGTGTGAACCAAACTCAGAAGGACAGAACTTTTGAGAGATGAGTACACATTAGTACCATTTCCGTCGGCAATTGTGAGCATTAAACGGTCAAGGAAGAAAAAGTGATTTAGCGTAGTGAGAGACAAGATTAACAGCATAGCTGATAAATTTTATATACTTAATTAACAGCACATCTGATACATTTACTATAATTGAGTAACAGCACAGCTGATATACATTTTGTTCCTATAATTGGAAGACTTGTAATATATAAATATATGTATATGTAAATCATGTGTAAACTTGCAAATCCATTACATTCCATCTTCCAACATCCACCCTTCAGCACAAGAGTAGATAGTGTATATACTAAATAAATAATAGGGAAATTGTATTTGAACGACTTGTCAATTTTATCATTGTTAAGTGAAATCTGTTTCCTTGTTTTTTTTAAATATCACAGTTAGTTACACAGCGGGGGTGACATTTTATGACTGTCTCCTCTCTACTAATTTATTGAGATCAGATCATTCACAGCCGTAACTAATTTGTGATACCAATAGTTCTCTCATACACTGGGACTTCACAATTTTTCTGCAGAAATTCTACTTCTGTATTGTCAGTACTATACTGTTCCTAGAGCCAATAAAACATTTCCCTTTCTTTAGTATGGGTATTGTGATGGCTTCTCTCCATACTTAGGGTACCGTTCCTTTCAACCAGCTGTGGTTGAATATCTCAAGCAGTTTTGTCTTTGCTGCTGAGCTCAGATTTACTAGCATTTCGTTGCTGATTTTGTCTGGGCCGGGTGACTTTTGAAACTTAAGCTTGGAAATAGCCTTCTGTAGTTCTCCTAGTGTGATGGGTTCCCTCATTGGGGCAGGAGTATCTGTCTGTCCCATGGTTGCCAGTATATCTTTTCTTATCTCTCTCTGATGATCTATGTTAATGGGTAAGTTGCTTTCTGAACTGTATCTTCTAGCAAACAAGTCTGCAGCTTGTTGTCCTCTGAAAAGTCTGCCACCTTCATCCAATGTGATAGTCTGCCTAGGTGAGGAACGCTCTTCATTTAGATACTTGACTAATCTCCAAAGTTTCCTGCCGTCTTTCTCAAGGTTCAGCGATGCCGTTTTAGTTCTCCAGCTTTTCCGTTTTTCTTCTAGCTTTGTTCTCTGAAACTCTGCTACAGCCTTTTTCCATTTGTTGTGAGTTTCAAGTGAAGGCTGAGACTCTGCGTCCTTTCTAGCTCTGTCCATAGCTTCCTGACGTTCTTGGAGTGTGCTGGACCAGTATGGTATGTAGTTACGCCGGCATCCTTTGGGAATGGTTTCTTTTGCAGCTTGTAGTATGCATCTGTTGAAGTCTTTTACCACTTCATTAATGTCTCTGTTCTGTACCTTGAGGGTAGACAGCAGCGTGTTCACCTGATGCCTGAATAAACCCCAGTTGGCTTTTTTGTAGTTCCATCTTGTAATGGCTGGGCCTGTACTGAGAGTTGCACTCTGGACAGTAAAAAAGATTGGGCGATGGTCGCTTCCCCCTAGTTGGTCTCCTACTTCTCTACTAATAGATCCAGCTATATCTGGTGTGGAGAAGGCAAGATCTGGTGTTGAAGTTGTGTGCCATCCTCTGGAGTAGAAGGTAGGAGTATCTGTGGCATTATTGACTAGGATTAGGGAGTGATCATCTTGCCAAGTTTCAACCTCTTCACCTCTGTGATCCAGATGGTTATAGCCCCAGCTCTGGGAGTGGCTATTAAAGTCTCCAACTGCTATAAAGTTGGTGGCTGGTACCTGTATAGAGCTGAGACTCAGGGGTTTGTTGTTCGGACAGTAATAGTTCAGGAGTTCTATTTCCATCTTGTCTACCTTTATCTGCAACAGCTGATATTCTGCTCCATCCATGTAGGTTTTCCTTTCGTGTGCAGGAATGTTATTCCTTACAAGAGTAAGTACTCCTCCTTTTCGTCTATCCTTTCTGTCGGATCTGAAGCATTGATATCCCCTTATTTTAAAGGTTTGATCTGCTTTCAAGTGAGTCTCTTGGATACAGCAAACATTGACTTGCTTCTCATACAAGATGTTTTCCAACTCTGTCTTTTTGCTGTATCCAGCCTGCTTGCTGTTCACTCCCTCTGCATTCCAGTGCATCATGACAAGTGGCACTCTGGGTTTCTCTTTTTCTGTTTTGTTTTGGTCAGTAGTTCTCCTCCGCCGTCTGCTGACTCCACAAGACGGTCTAGAGGGTCCTCCAGTAGCTGAGGGTGGGCTCTGTCGAGGCTCAGAGCCCGGCACTGCACCTGCCTGGTGGAGCTCCACAGGGCGAGCACCAGTACGAGATTTATTTGACGGTGTACTCTCCATAGAAAAAAAAAAGCGAGTTGCGTGATACTGTGGTTTCCGGTGCGCCTTCTGGCCCAGTATCTATGACTTTAGCACCTGTTCAACGGGAGAGTGGGCTCATCCCTAATCTGTTTATGTTCCCAGTAGTAGACTATTCGTAAGCAGCCTGGGGGTGTCACTGCTCTGCGCGGACCTTGTTTGCCGAGGCGGCGTCCGAGCTCGTATGGTGAAAATATGATTGCGTTATCTTCAAAATAGCCCTGTCTTTCCCATGGCTTTTCTGCCATCCTGCAACTTTGAGTTAGGGAGTTCTGAGCTCCAGTCTCTTTCCCAGGCATTTTATCCTGGCCTGGCACGCATACAGACGACCACACTTCTGGTTCTAAGTTAGCAGTTGGGGATAGGTGGGGTAGCACACTGTGCATTCCCCGTCATCCAGGGGGCTCTCCAACTATGCAGAGCTTGCACAATGCTGTGCTCTGGTTCTGGGCTCTCCCAAGGAATCCTCACGTCCTGCACAGAGCCACTTCCAGAAACCCACCACCTGCCAACCCTCCATTGTAGAAATCTCCTGCATGCGGCCATCCAGTCAAGAGCCAGTATTAAGTCTGGTGCCCAAGTGATCCCCCCAAGCTCAGTGTGCAATGCTGGGTTCTCATCATGCTGCAACACAGGGGGGATTGTGATGCTAAGCCATCTCTCTCAACTCTGAACCGATAAGTGACATCGGGGACTTAACTGTGCCTCAGTACTGGGAGGCCCCGTTTCCGGGTACACCACACACAGCCAATTGAGGCAACGGTCGCCGTGGGCGATCCAATAATATAAATTCAATACATGAATGCATCCAATAATATAAATTCAATACATGAATACATCCAATAATATAAATTCAATACATGAATACATCCAATAAACTGTACACCTAGGTGTGTGTCGTGGTTGAGTTAGAGTGTAGAGTATTTGTCGAGTTGGACAATAGTAGTGAAATCGACAAGGGATAGTGGACTGACAGAGTTATAGATTACACATAGATAAAGTGTAATAGGAGGTGGACTTGAGACAAACCTGGAGAAGATTTATTAAAGTTATCACTCTCTCCAAGCCTCAACTCACTTATACTGTCTAAGCACTTCCTGCTCTCACTCTTTTCTCTGGATAATAAATAGAGACTATAGTAGAGAGCTTGAAAACAAGGTTAATTATGGATGGAAGGGTCGTGAACAGCGCATTAATAAAATGTGTAAACTTTATTAAATGAAGAAAAGCATGAAAATAATGCATGTCATCACAACAACATAAAATTACATCAATAATCAAAAATATGCAAAATACTCCAACAACACACACACGCACACCACCGATCATAAAACCTGTAGAACACAGAGAAATGAAATAAACTGAGTGTCAGCCTGTCCGCTTTCGTGGGACCAAAAGCTAGCTCCAGAAAAGTGTCTTTACGTAAATATATACTCCATGGGGGATGGAATTAACCTGTAAAAACTTTCCTTGTCGGTGCTATCATTGGTGACCTCTAATTGCGCGAGGTGGGCTGGAAGACTCTATTTACCTCCGGTTTACCAAATGAATAAACTGAGTGTCAGTCTGTCCGCTTTCGTGGGACCAAAGGCTCTAGCTCCAAGAAGTGTCTTTACGTAAATATATACTCCATGGGTGATGGAATTAACCTGTAAATCCAATGTGGGCGCTAAATGTTGGTGCCCCTAATTGCGCGAGGGGGACTGGAACTCTGTCTATCTCTCCTGCTGACCAAATAAATAAACTGAGTGACAGCCTGTCTGCTTTCGTGGGACCAAAGGTGCTAGCTCCAGAAAAGTGTCTTTACGTAAATATATACTCCATGGGTGATGAAATTATACTGTAAAACTTTCCTTGTAAGGGCTAAACGTTGGTGATCCCTAATTGCGTGAGGGGCTGGAACTCTGTCTATCTTTGGCTGGCCGCTCCTAAGTGCGAGGTTCTACATAACCCCAGAAATACACCAGACGAAGTTACTTGAGGACAAAGAGTCCCAGGCTCTCTTATCCGGCGCTAGAATTGGCTTGCGTACTGGGTATTAAATCCGGTTTGGGCTGGCTTGACTGAGTGCCCCGTTTAGGCACACAAAGGCTGGTGATTGAAATTCTGCTATAGACGCTGGGCTGATTGATATGCTGGAAGCCGCCATGCTCTGACCGGCGATCAATAGGCGAGTAGGAGACTACTACTGCAACCGATGATTTCAGATTTTGCGTTGGCTCGTTGCACACTGCGTGAGCTTAACTTGGCGTTGACAACGGGTTTTGGTTCAGGAATGGGGTTGACAACTCGTTGCTAGATGTATTCAGAAACCCTCTAGATCGAAGAGTATATGACGTTCTTCGCCTGACTGGAGTCTGCTCTAGCAAGTCGGTATCCCGGAAACCCGAAAAATGACAAGAACATAGGCAAGCACATTTAGTTCTGCTGTGCTAACTCTGCCTTAGTCTCATATGGTCATCTACGGGCCAGGAAATCTTTACAAGTGTGTTTGACTTATTAAAATTCTCAAGATTTATAGTTTACAAACAACGCTACTAGGAACACCTGGCTGGCCTATTTCTGCAGATGTTTCGGCGTAGAACGTAATCATTAGTAAGACAAGGGTTATTCTAAAGACTACATCAGAGACAACCGCCGCCAGAAATTTCCCCAGATAGACATAATATTATGATCACTAATGCGTTCTGAAGGCCAAGCACAGAGACCACCCGCAAAAGTTACCTCCCACAGACAAGCCGTTTTTTTTTTCACAGAAACCCTTTCGCTCGTTCAAACACTTTAAGCGTAACAGAAATGTTTCTCTGGTCAAACGAACCACAGGTGCGCTGATGTAATATTACCGCTACGCTGACCGTTGAAGGAATTTGTACTGAAGGCCAGCCAGAACGTAAACAAACCTCAAGTGGGGTTTGAGAAGGTGAAAAAATTTGGGTTACGAAGGTAGAAAAGAAATTACAAAATGTCAAGGAAACCCGAATATTAAAAAAGTAATAACATATGGAACGTTATGGTAAAATAAATTATCAGTCACTGTGACAAGTTGCCCCCCCCCCCTCCTTTTAAAGTTCGTGGAGCACGGACTACATGACAGTAATTTATCTTTTCCATAGACGTCCGTTACATGTCCTTGGAACATCCTATAATCATAACCAAAATCGTATCCAACTTCTGTCAGTACTTAGCTATAGAGAGGATTGGTTACTATCATCCGAATGAACACCCTCCCTTGGTACAGATGCAAGCTAGTAACTGAATATATGTAGCTTCTTATCTCAGATTAAAGAGCTACTCCTGAAAAAAATATTAAACCCCCCAAAAAAAAAATCTGACTTTTACAACAATAGTCGTCAGATTTACCAACCCAAAAACTCAGCCGTGATACCAGCAACCTTAACCAGCTGTGTCATGTGTAACATGAACACAAAATGTAACTTAATATTTATGATTGCTGTGGAGAAAAAGCGCTGTTCAGACTTCCTCCACAAGAAATAGTTCGATTTGTCTAGGGGATAGCAATTCCTATAATCTGCAGAACACTAAACTCTAAGAATCAAGATAGAATCTTGTGAGAGGTTCATCCTCGGATCGAGCGCACATTTTTGTCGTGGTTGAGTTAGAGTGTAGAGTATTTGTCGAGTTGGACAATAGTAGTGAAATCGACAAGGGATAGTGGACTGACAGAGTTATAGATTACACATAGATAAAGTGTAATAGGAGGTGGACTTGAGACAAACCTGGAGAAGATTTATTAAAGTTATCACTCTCTCCAAGCCTCAACTCACTTATACTGTCTAAGCACCTCCTGCTCTCACTCTTTTCTCTGGATAATAAATAGAGACTATAGTAGAGAGCTTGAAAACAAGGTTAATTATGGATGGAAGGGTCGTGAACAGCGCATTAATAAAATGTGTAAACTTTATTAAATGAAGAAAAGCATGAAAATAATGCATGTCATCACAACAACATAAAATTACATCAATAATCAAAAATATGCAAAATACTCCAACAACACACACACGCACACCACCGATCATAAAACCTGTAGAACACAGAGAAATGAAATAAACTGAGTGTCAGCCTGTCCGCTTTCGTGGGACCAAAAGCTAGCTCCAGAAAAGTGTCTTTACGTAAATATATACTCCATGGGGGATGGAATTAACCTTTAAAAACTTTCCTTGTCGGTGCTATCATTGGTGACCTATAATTGCGCTAGGTGGGCTGGAAGACTCTATTTACCTCCGGTTTACCAAATGTCTGTGGCCTAATGGATATGAACGCAGTTTCATAATCCAGATATACCAGGTTCGAAACCTGCTGCAGGCGGTTTGGTAGCAGATCGCTTTGTGTGGATTTTTAACAATGGTATAAGCGCCGTACCGTTCAGAAAGCAATGGCAAACTACTGAATGAAAAAATTTGCCTAGAAAAATCACAAACAGCCAATAAAAGCTGGGGTTGATTGCCACGTCCTGTAAAGGATAAGCAACTAACTTTTTTTTTTTACCAAATGAATAAACTGAGTGTCAGTCTGTCCGCTTTCGTGGGACCAAAGGCTCTAGCTCCAAGAAGTGTCTTTACGTAAATATATACTCCATGGGTGATGGAATTAACCTGTAAATCCAATGTAGGCGCTAAACGTTGGTGCCCCTAATTGCGCGAGGGAGACTGGAACTCTGTCTATCTCTCCTGCTGACCAAATAAACAAACTGAGTGACAGCCTGTCCGCTTTCGTGGGACCAAAGGTGCTAGCTCCAGAAAAGTGTCTTTACGTAAATATATACTCCATGGGTGATGGAATTAACCTGTAAAACTTTCCTTGTAAGGGCTAAACGTTGGTGACCCCTAATTGCGTGAGGGGCTGGAACTCTGTCTATCTTTGGCTGGCCGCTCCTAAGTGCGAGGTTCTACATAACCCCAGAAATACACCAGACGAAGTTACTTGAGGACAAAGAGTCCCAGGCTCTCTTATCCGGCGCTAGAATTGGCTTGCGTACTGGGTATTAAATCCGGTTTGGGCTGGCTTGACTGAGTGCCCCGTTTAGGCACACAAAGGCTGGTGATTGAAACTCTGCTATAGACGCTGGGCTGATTGATATGCTGGAAGCCGCCATGCTCTGACCGGCGATCAATGGGCGAGTAGGAGACTACTACTGCAACCGATGATTTCAGATTTTGCGTTGACTCGTTGCACACTGCGTGAGCTTAACTTGGCGTTGACAACGGGTTTTGGTTCAAGAATGGGGTTGACAACTCGTTGCTAGATGTATTCAGAAACCCTCTAGATCGAAGAGTATATAACGTTCTTCGCCTGACTGGAGTCTGCTCTAGCAAGTCGGTATCCCGGAAACCCGAAAAATGACAAGAACATAGGCAAGCACATTTAGTTCTGCTGTGCTAACTCTGCCTTAGTCTCATATGGTCATCTACGGGCCAGGAAATCTTTACGAGTGTGTTTGACTTATTAAAATTCTCAAGAATTATAGTTTACAAACAACGCTACTAGGAACACCTGGCTGGCCTATTTCTGCAGATGTTTCGGCGTAGAACGTAATCATTAGTAAGACAAAGGTTATTCTAAAGACTACACCAGAGACAACAGCCGCCAGAAATTTCCCCAGATAGACATAATATTATGATCACTAATGCGTTCTGAAGGCCAAGCACAGAGACCACCCGCAAAAGTTACCTCCCACAGACAAGCCGTTTCTTTCACAGAAACCCTTTCGCTCGTTCAAACACTTTAAGCGTAACAGAAATGTTTCTCTGGTCAAACGAACCACATGTGCGCTGATGTAATATTACCGCTACGCTGACTGTTGAAGGAATTTGTACTGAAGGCCAGCCAGAACGTAAACAAACCTCGGGTGGGGTTTGAGAAGGTGAAAAAATTTGGGCTACGAAGGTAGAAAAGAAATTACAAAATGTCAAGGAAACCCGAACATTAAAAAAGTAATAACATATGGAACGGAATGGTAAAATAAATTATCAGTCACTGTGACAGTGTGATACAACCGTTCCCTTCCCCCTATAATATACCAGGGCTATACTGGCTGGTTCTGATACAGTCATAGTAAAACAAAAACTAAAGTTATATTAAATATATACAGACGTAGGCTATTTTCTGTTTCAGATTGGAGTTATATGAGACAAGGACTGTTTGGTTATATTTCAGGTTAGAGTTACATGTATATGAGACAATAGATTGGAGTTATATGAGACAATAGATTGGAGTTATATGAGTCCTAACAAGGACTGTTTTGGTTATATTTCAGTTGGTTTTATATGAGACAATAGATTGGAGTTATATGAGACAATAGATTGGAGTTATATGAGTCCTAACAATGACTGTTTTGATTATATTTCAGTTGGTTTTCGTCTTCATCAATCATATCAGGAAATACAATCATTATACCTAATTCCCCAAGATACAATCAGTAACCTGATACATTCATAGTGAAACAATTTATATTAAATATATACAGGTGTAGGTAGTATAAATGACACACAACAAATACAAACATTAGATATCTGCTGTAGGCCTATTCTCCTACAAGTTTCTAGTAAGTATACTCACTCTCTAAGATTTATACAAGCTAGATTTTGACTCGACTAGTGAAGCAAGTCTGCCCGGTCAATGCAGGTGAGCAATAAATCAGTCTGAGAGCTTCTCTTCTCCAGTCCGTCGTCTAGCTGGCTTCGTGTTGGTGTGTGTGATTTTGTATAAAACTCGCCCGTATATATAGGTAGATGCAGGTAACTTTTACTGCTTAAGGAATGCTGTTGATTGGTTCTCAGCGTGGCAAGCTGATTGGTTATATGCGGTTTGGTACAATCCGTGACCGAGACCGCGTCCCGAAAAACAGGGCTTATGCCTAATTTTATTCTGTCTGCCGCCATATTGGGAGAACAAGATAGCCGTGACCGAGACCGTGTCCCGAAAAACAGGGCTTATGCCTAATTTATTCTGGCTCAGAGACCGGTGAACGTTGCTCGTTGATTGGCTGGGACTTATTTGTATCTCGACATAGTGTATTAACTAAGAAGTGGGTTTACACACACGTTTTACGACAGACCATCAGAGAGAGATAAGAAAAGAAATAATGGCAACCATGGGACAGACAGATACTCTTGCCCCAATGAGGGAACCCATCACACTAGGAGAACTACAGAACGCTATTTCCAAGCTTAAGTTCCAAATGTCACCCGGCCCAGACAAAATCAGCAACGAAATGCTAGTAAATCTGAGCTCAGCAGCAAAGACAAAACTGCTTAAGATATTCAACCACAGCTGGTTGAAAGCAACGGTACACCAAGTATGGAGAGAAGCCATCACAATACCCATACTAAAGAAAGGGAAATGTAAGACCGAGGCTGCAAGTTATCGGCCAATCAGTCTCACAAGCTGTGTTGGGAAGACTATGGAGCGAATAGTCAACCACAGACTCAAATTGTATTTAGAGTCTGAGCAGATCCTGGTGCCGGAAGAAGCTGGATTTAGAGAATGCTACAGTATAGAAGACCAGGTTACTTACTTGTCTCAAGCAGTAGAAGATGCCTTCCAGGTGAAGAAAAAGGTCCTAACGATCTGGGTTGACTTCAAGCAGGCCTTTGACAAGGTGTGGAAAGATGGCCTCATTGCAAAACTTAGGAGAAATGGAATCCAAGGCAACATGATAAAATGGATCCAGTAATACTTGCATAACAGGAGAACTAGAGTCACTCTTGACGGTCCGCAGAGCAGAAAAGTGTTGCTCCATCAGGGGGTACCTCAAGGAGGAGTAATTTCACCAACACTCTTCCTTGTTTACATCAATGACCTGGTGAAAGATCTCCCTGCAGGAGTGAAAGCTGCCTTATATGCAGATGACCTAGTACTCTGGTGCGCTGATGAAAATTAATATGAAATTAATATGAAACAAATATAAAGGTATGTTATCAGGCACTCGCAGGAAATAAAGAAGTAGAACACCAGACAACAGAAAAACAACAGACATGAGTGGCTTACCCAGGATTTGAACACTGGACCTTCCGTGCGACAACCCCGCCTAGCCATGCAAGCGAATCACACTATCCGCTCTGCCATCTACGCATCATCAAAAAATGATGTTTCAATGGCAGGTCAATAGTGCGAACCACAATACACGACACCAGAAGTCCTCCATGGGCAGTTCAGCCTATTAATGACGCAATCACTTCTGTTGTATTTCTATCAAGCAGTATAGGCCGAATCCAACAAGACCCTTAGGACCTTAATACTGTGTCCAGTAAATGATAGTAGATTAGAACAGTGAGAACAGGATAGTGGGTAGGTTTGGTATTGTACAAACATTTATTACAAATAAGGGAGGGAAACCTGAGGCCTGTAAACAGTAAATTAATATGAAATTAATATGAAACAAATATAAAGGTATGTTATCAGGCACTCAAATGCGCTGATGAAAACGTCACCACAGCAAATTATAGAATGCAGCGGGCAGCTGACACGCTAGTGTCATGTGCAGAGAAATGGCTTATTACAATTAACACAGACAAAACCTCCACAACACTGTTCTCCCTCGCCTCCAAGGACAAAGCAGCTAACATACACCTAGGGACAACCGTGATCAAGGAAGAAAGCTACCCCACCTATCTTGGGGTTACATTTGACCAAAGGCTTACATGGAATAAGCATATTGAAAATGCAGAAGGAAAGGCCCGAAGACGACTAGGCATACTCAGAAAATTAGCAGGTACCAACTGGGGAGCAAATGAATGAACTCTAAAGAAGATTTATAATGGAGTAATAAGACCACACTTAGAGTTTGGCTCAGCAGCATGGTCATCAGCTGCTAACTCACATCTGCAGTCGTTGGACAAGGTGCAAAATCAAGCTCTCAGGCTCATTACAGGAGCCATGAAAACTACGCCAATATCAGAGATGCAGACGGCTGCTGGATTACAGACATTGTCCTATAGAAGAGACACAAAAAGCATGATCCAGATGGAAAAGTACAACAGTATGCCAACGCACCTAATGAAGGCAAGACTAGATGATCTGGCATTGGTACGTTTAAAACGCAGCAGCTTTGTGCATCGGGGGAAAAGACTTAAAAGACAGCATCAAGAAGACCTATCCATGAAGACAACACCGCTGAAGCCCACCCTATACCCTGTACCATGGGAACAGGCCAGCAGTGTCCTCCAAATACATCAGTCGGTGGTCTCACAAGTGGATATGAGTATAATGATCTGCAAAAACGAACTGCTACATTGAGTGTGATCCAAGAAAACTATCCCGAACAATCATGGATCCATGCCTACACAGATGGATCAGCAACAAATGCTGTTAGGAATGGAGGTGCCGGTATCTTTATCTCATATCCTGACAAGCTCTATGAGACTAGGCACATTCCCACTGATAAATTCGGTTCCAACTATACAGCTGAGGTTCAAGCTCTAGAGCAAGCTGCAAATATGATTTATAACACCAACTCTGACTGCCACCAGGTAGTCATCCTCACAGATGCACTGTCTGTCCTGCAAGCTCTCAAGGGTGGTAAACTCCCGCATCTGAGAAATGAACTAAACAAGGTAGCTGCCAAAAAGAGAACCATACTTCAGTGGGTACCATCTCATTGTGGTGTACCCGGAAATGAAAAGGCAGATAAACTTGCAAAAAAGGGAGGAGAATGTGAACAAGAAGATAATGAAGTCACATACTTTGAGAAAAAGAGAGCTATCCAGACTATCAGAAGAGAACAGAATCAACCCAACGACGACTACCACACTCTTGACCGGCAGGGACAGATAACCATTTTTCCCCTCATGACAGGGCATAACAAACTGAATAAACACATGCACAAGCTACGATTGTCTGCTTCACCACTGTGCACATGTGGATTAAACGAACAAACTGCTGAGCATGTTCTACAGGATTGTCGTCTGTATGACCAGTTAAGAAAGATATACTGGCCCAATGACTCAACACTAAACTCAAAGCTATATGGAGCTAAAGAAGAACTTCAAACAACAGTCGAATTCATCATGAGAACTCGTCTGACGGTGTAATCATCAAAGATACGATCGCAAGAAGAAGACTACAAGCCCGATCAGTGTTGATAGATACTAAGCCCTGAAAAGGACTAACATTACCTATCTGCTAGCATGGTAAAGCCCTGACAAGGACTGCCAGCTACGCCAACGCTGCCTGAACATCATCACCGAATGTTATATTACTAGGTGACAGATGGCAGGCCTAGTTGTGTGACTCACACCAGTCTCCTTTGTATATCTTCCAAGTTTAAGTTAGTAGTGTATGGGTACTGGCCCTCTCCGCCAGAGTTGACAATTCTTGGATGAACTACTTCCTTTCCTGCAACCCTCGACTCGTTCGTACCCTTCACTGCTGTTAATCAGTGACTGATTCGTATAGTGGATTTATTGTAGTGATTAATAATCTGGCATTCAACAACGACCTTCAATGACAGACTCAAGCAGTTTGATTGTTCTCTTGCAAAACAAAATCCATTTATTTACATAATACATATATTCTTCAAAGATGCAGGTACTTCTTTATATAGAGCACACCTGCAGTCATATCATAAGTGCTTCAAATATATAAGTGCTTCAAATACATAAGTGCTTCAAATATACATTCTGCATCTCAAGGCGTGTAGGCACTTAATCCCCTTTGTGCTTATCTCATCTCAAAGTACTTATTTGGCCTCCTTAAGCTCTATTTTAGTTTGCTCAATCTACCTCAAAACTCCTTGGAACTTTATTCCCTTCTGACTAATCCTGTCAGGTTCATCTCTAGTACCTCTGTTACAATCATTTTATAAATCATGTTCATGAATCAATACTCAAATACATCTGCATCATTCTCCAATCTCTTACTCGTCATACTTATCCCTGACGACTACTTATAATTTATTTATTCAAAAGCCCAGTTTGGCTATCATGTTGATATTCTTCTCTGTCTTCTTCTTTCTTGACTCTTACTTAGTCAATTGTTATCCACCTTGTAGCAGTTTATCTTGTGTCTTCTGCAACATTTCTTCTTGTAATGCTCTTACTTAGTCAACTGAGTTATTAACCTTGTAGCATCTCATCTTGACTCCTGAAATATTTCTTATTCATACGTATTGTTTATGCATATTATGAGTGAAGAGCATACTTACTGTCAACACACAGAATCCTCACAAAATCACATTTCCTACTATCACTGCTAATTCTTAACTTATACTTCTTATCCACAGCATTATTGTTACGCACAAATAATTACTTTTTTCCAAAGTCTTTGTATGATCGTTTTTCGTATGTATGATCATTATTTGACTGAAATGCATGTTATATATATTTTATGGTCAAAGGGACAGAATCCGATATATCGATACTGCTATTTTTTATGAGTTTACCTCCTCTTGTATAGAGACACGTTCGGTCTATAATGTCTTGAACGAAGCGTGACCATATCTCCTTATTTGGTAGTATCAGTCAACTGTTGTAGATGTTTGAAACCTTTCTTAACGCTTCTGTTCATGTCCATAAAAGGCGCGACTGTGTAAGACTTTTATCTCGAATGTTCTTAGAATCGTCTTATTGTGAACAGCGACTCAGAGATTGTCACTCTGCGCATGTCTCGACTGGGTTGTCGTTTTGTTGTTCCGCCCAGGTCGGGCAGTTGAGAAATGGACTGATTAGCGAGCGGACGCGACTGCGTCTTGTGATTCTCTGAGGGAAATACATTGTCTTTGTGAGTTAGTTAGCTAACTAGACTATTTCCCCGTATTATTCAAGCCTGCCTGGAGGCATATGTTCATGGTTGATTTTCCGAAATAAGGTAATTCCTCTTGTATCGAACTTTAGGCTATCATCTAGAGGTTCGTCATTTTGTCGCCTTTTTGCTCGCCTGTGTGATTCAAAATGGAGAGGTACTTTGACTAGGATTAAGTCACCGGTATCTTTATACCTGAACTAGTTATATATCTATGGGTCGCTCTAGACCAACAAGACTATTGTCTGTGTTCCAGGATTCGTTATATCAGAGATCACGTCCAAGTCAGATGGTTAGACTTAGGAAGGTTATAAAGGTCGAGCTGACCTGTAATCCATGTATGCTACTCACGTGCAGACAGTAAACGGACGTATTGTATACATCTGATCTGCTAGCATCAGGAAGGAATAATTATTATTGTCTATGAACATTAAGGATCTGCAGCTGACCACGGTTGCAGAAGTTATATGTATTATTTATCAAGCTTCGCTATGATATTTGTTTTCCATACAACTATTGAGTATTGACTTCTACATGACTGTCAGTTAACATGAGTTTGAATGCTGCATTCGTTGTACTATGCCGATGATAACATAAGTATCATGACTGTTTTGTGGCGTGCAATAAATGGTATAAACCTAAAGCGAAGTTACCATTTCTATGACTCTACACGTCATGTTGCCTGTGGTGTACCCTGAACTGTTCTACTGCAACACACACACAGCAACAATCTAAACCAGATAAGACACCCACATCTTGCATTGTAATACCTGGTGTCGATAGAGGTGGTAATTTGACGGCATCCTAATTCCACCCTTATCAATTCATGGTGGCCAATAGTTGGTTTATTCTGGTACCAACTCTCAAGGGGGTCAACAAACCCAGACATCATCAGCAGACTACAAGACAACATTGCAGTTGCTATTCATCACCTTTGATGAAATTTTTTGAAAGACGCAGCAGTACTGACAGTTGTTGATATTTTGAAACTACCCGGCGCTGCTCGGCGGTATTGAAGTTTGTCTACAAATAGAAGGACAGTACCGAGCGAATGGATTTCCTGATCTGTTGAGAAGAAGGACAAGTGCCGTAACAACTGTTCCGGTCTCAGAATTACTGTTGCAGATTCAGAAGGTCAAGTTCAGAAGCTGTTTCCTGTCAGAAGCTGTTTCCTGTTAGAAGCTCATTTCCTTCGTCATGGCAGTTTACGAGAGCAGATATGGATCAACGTTGGATCATTGTCCTAAGAATGCTGATCACATCCTGTTCTGACCTGTGCTGACGTTGTGGATACATAGAAGTTAAGTGGCCTGTTTTGTTTGTGAACTGTGCCCTTATGTTCTAACTGAGCCTTCTGTCTATCACATTTTTCGCACTCTTTATATGTTTACATGTTATATGTTATTTGGATTTGTATTTATATGTTTATATTTCAGCGGGTTTTCTCGGTTGGGCGGTGTCTTTCAGTAGAAGATACCACGCCACAGAGGTTCTACTGTTAGCGTTTTCGTTAGGGACTGTGCGAATTTCCTATTGTGAAATTTGCTAGCGACAATCGTTGCTATATCTGTTTAGTTGTGACGAGTTGTGCTTTATTTTCGTTTTTTGTATATTTTTTTTTTGTTTTTCTCTTTCTTTCTGTTTTTTAGTTTCGATTTCAATTGTTTGTATTTGTAGGTCTCCTCTTTTCTATTATTCAGTTCTTCACGTAAATTTTTTGTGTATATACTGTAGCGTCATTTGTTTGTCATATCTTCGCATTCTGTCATCATATTCTTTTTAGTTTCGCTGTTTATTTATTTGACTTATGCGAATGTTTTCGTATTGTTTGATCTTTGTTATTGTTTACATTGACTCTGATCTTTGTTATTGTTTACATTGACGTTGATCTTTGTTATTGTTTACATTGACTCTGATCTTTGTTATTGTTTACATTGACTTTGATCTTTGTTTTGTTTACATTGTTGGTACTTTGTTATTGTTTACATTGTCTTGTTATTGTTTGCATAGTTCTTGCATAGTTAGCTTTCACTATTGTTACATATATGCTCATGCACTATTGATCTATAGTGCACTTATCATAACTAGCTGGTGGTTTTTTCCTTATGCACTATTGTAGTGCAGTTATGATAAATAACTGATGGTTATGCACTGATTTGGGTAGTGCACTGATAATTAAGAGGTGACTTGTGATATTATTGTACAACTGATAATACAAATTGGTGTCAAGTCTTGTTTCCCACAGAGATTGGAGTAAACATAGTAATTATACAAGCACTTTATTAAGTCTTGTTGCTATTAAGATTGAAATAAGATAATTAATTATTTCAGGTTCTGTACTCACATTTTAGACATCATGTCTACATTTGAGTACTTTATTGAGCAGGGTAAAGCCCTTGGGAAGACAGGTGATAAATTAGAAGAATTTGCGACTGTTCAATATGCCAAGGCATTGAAGTCGGAGGAAAAGAAAATGAAAGAACTAACTGAACAAAAGAGAATAGATGCTGAAAATTTAAAACTGCAGATGCAGGTAGATGAAAAGAGATTACAAATGGAAATGGAAAAACAAAAAAGAGAAGCAGAATCTCAGGAGAAGAGACTTCAGGCTGAGGTTGAAAATAAGAGACTTGAAAAAGAAGCTGAAAATAAGAGACTTGAAAAAGAAGCTGAAAATAAGAGACTTGAAATAGAGGCTGAAAATAAAAGATTAGAAAAAAAGTTACAGGCTGAGGCTGAGGAAAGAAAGTTACAGGCTGAGGCTGAGGAAAGAAGGTTACAAAGAGAGTCTGATGAGAGAAAAGCAAAAATGGAACATGAAGAAAAACTCTTAGCTTTGGAGTTAGAAAAGTTGAAGTTATCTAGTAATGCTAATGATGCTAATAAGGTATCATCTGCTAATAAGTCTAATGCTGTTGATTTCAAGCTTAATTTACCAGCATTCAATGCTTCAATTGATGATATAACATTTTATCTAGATAGATTTGAAAGTGCATGTAAGGTGCATAATATAGATAAAACATTATATGTTTATCATCTGTCCAAGATACTTAGAGGTGATGCTTTGACTTTGTTGGGTATGGTAGATGTGCCTGACAAGAACAACTATGAGGTTGTCAGGGCGGCATTGTTAAAGAAGTACCAACTTAACGAAGACGGATATCGTCTTAAATTTAAAAACATGTTACCAGAAACTGGAGTTGAATTCTCAGAATTCATCTCAGGCATACGTCTTACTTTTTTACGATGGGTTGAGCTTTCTAAGACAGAAAGTACATTTGAAGCCCTCATGGACTTACTTCTTAGAGACAAGGTTATGTCTTCTGTTAATGAAGCTTTTCTTTCTTTTCTTCATGAGCGTAAGCCTAAAAAATATAAAAGAAATGGAAGAATACTGTAGCCAGTATGTTACTGCACATCCTCACATAACCGTTAGCAACTCTAAGGTAAAAGAAGGTCTGCCAGTTGCTTCGGCAGCACCTTATGGCCCGAATTTTATGCGTAAATTTCAGGGTAGCCAGCAAAATTTCAATAAAAAGAGTAACCGTAATTATGCCCAGAACCATGGTAATCAATTTCAGGGAGATTCTTCTTCCCAGAACTGGAGACAACCTAATATTACACGGTATTCTATTCCCGGTAACTTTAGAAATTTTCATAAAGGTAATCGGTATAGAGGAAAATATTATTTGCAGAGACCTCAATACCAAGATAATAGAGGTTCTCAACAGCATAGAGATGGTAATGACAGTTATGGAAACTGGAACGCAAACCAGGATAAAAATTACAGTAGGGACTTTAATGATAATTGCAGAAGCAATAATGGTCGCGGTAGATCGCAACAGAAGAGAAAAAGATATCAACAGACAAACTCTGTTCAACAAGAATCTCAGGGAGCAGATAAACAGGTTAATAATGATAAAAACCATAATACTATCGGATGCTCATCTTTTGACTTTGGTAGGGCAAATAAATGTATCCAATGCAGTACTTTATTTGATCCGAAAACCATTAGTACTCTAAGCTGTGGTCATCCTTTGCCCGCTCTTCCTGCTAATGTTGCTCATGATGGGAGAGGTTCTCTTATATTACATAAGGGGCTTGTAAATAGTAATCCAGTCTCGGTGTTGTTTGATTCTGGATGTACTACTGTCGGGGTTAGGCAATCTCTTGTAGATCCATTCTGTGCTACAGGAAAGGTCATCAAATGTGTCACATTTGGTGGCACGTTGGAAAAATATCCTACTGCCATAATACATATTGCTACTCCTTTCTTCACGGGAGAGGTCCACGCGTGTCTACTTCCAAACCCTATTGCGGACCTTATTATTGGTCGTATTCACGGAGTTAGGGAATGTACCCCACAGCAGATTGCTGTTTGGGAAGAGCAAAACATTGAAGCTACCAATACGGTGGTCACAAGAGCACATGCTCTGGATCCACCTCAAACTTCATTAACTAATAATGATGAAGTAAATGAACAAAATAGTCACTTGACTATTACACGTGACTCATTTATCAAATTGCAAGAAGAAGATCCGTCGTTACAAAAATTCTTCATTCTAGCAAAAAAAGGTGATCCTAATCAAAATACTAATAGAAAATCTTGGATTTCTATGAAGAACGGCGTACTTGTACGTATGGTACAAGACTCGACTACATCCACTCATTCACAAATTCTTGTGCCTAAGAGCATGAGGGTGCAAATATTGCAACATGCTCATGACTCGCAATGTGCTGGACATATGGGTTTTTCCCGTACAAAGTCGAGAGTTCTTGCGGCTTTCTTTTGGCCATTTGTGAGCAAGGACATACGAATGTACTGTCGCTCTTGCAAAGTATGTCAGGAGGTCAAATCTAAAGGACCACGACATGCTGCGCCTATTCAGGCTGCTGACATTCCAATTCGCCCTTTTCAAAAAATGGCAATAGATATTATCGGTCCTTTTAGAATTAAGTCGGCTAGAGGGCACCAATTTATTCTTACATGTGTCGATATGTGCACATGTTGGCCAGAGGCAATACCTCTCAAGAGCATCTCAACTGCTGATATCGCAGACGCTCTTTGGCTGATATTTTCTCGCTTGGGTTTTCCCGGAGAAATATTGTCAGACCATGGCACTCAACTTATATCAGACACTATGTCACAGGTAATGTCTATGCTACATATAAAAAGGTCTCTCAGCAGTATCTATCACCCAATGTCTAATGGGTTGGTCGAACGTTTAAATAGGACTCTAAAAACTTTACTGGGTAAAATAACTGAGGATCATCCTCAGGATTGGGACAGGGTCTTACCCGCGGCTCTCTTTGCGTATAGAGAGGTCCCCAATGAACATACGGGGTTTTCCCCTTTTGAACTTGTCTTTGGCGCGCAACCGCGCGGCCCTATGTCTTTACTTCACGATCTAATCACTGCCGATAATATTAGCGATGAGACTCAGTCTTCTTATGAGTACGTCATTGCTCTTAGGAAAAAAATCATTGAGGCATGCAGACTAGCAACTTCGTCTTCCGAATTTGCTAAAGAAAAGGCAAGGCAGTTTGCGAATAAGAATAGATGTCTACGACAACTTTGTCCAGGTGACAAAGCTCTCGTTCTACTTCCTTCAAGGGAGAACAGACTTCTAATTGCATGGAAAGGTCCATATGCTATAGTCTCCAAAATTTCTGATGTCGACTATGTTGTCGATATTGATGGAAAGCATAAAACTTTCCACATAAATATGCTCACGGAATTTCATGAAAGACCAGACTATTTGCAGCCTATTTTCCAGGCAACGGACAATTCTCAAGTACCTCATGGTCAATACTCATCGCTGTCAGTTATACAGGATGAGGAAACTACTTTTTCTGATGTCAATCTTCCTCTTTCTATGGTCCCACTTTATTCTACGGAATCTTGGAAAAACGTGACCGTTTCTCCAAATCTTTCCGCTGAGGAACATCGACAAGTTTCTTCGATGTTGCAAACATTTCAGGATGTTCTTACAGACATCCCGGGACACACACATGTCATTGAACATGACATTGTGCTAACTGATCATAATCCTATCAGAGTCAGACCCTATCCAATACCTATCCATTTCCAGTCTCAAGTCGAAAAAGAATTGGATGAAATGATACGTTTGGAAATCATTGAACCATCCACTTCAGCATACTCTTCGTCTATGGTTATTGTTCGAAAGAAGGATAATAACATTCGCATTTGCGTAGATTATCGCAAATTGAACCAAGTTACGAAGTTCGACGCTGAACCTATGCCTTCATTAGAAGAGCTACTCAATAAACTTTCTAATTCTAGATTCTTTACCAAACTAGATTTGTCTAAAGGTTATTGGCAAGTCCCGCTAACTGAACGTGCCAAACCTTTTACAGCTTTTTCTACACCTAGGGGTTTATTCCAATGGAATTTCATGCCTTTTGGTCTTATGAACGCCCCTGCTACATTCGTACGCATGATGCGGCGAATTCTCGCATATCGTACAGATGTCATAGCATATCTAGATGATATCTGTCTATTCAGTGATTCCTGGGAAGATCACTATTTGGGTTTATACGAATTACTGTCTACTCTTCGCGAGTATAACTTGACTGCAAAACCCTCTAAAGCCTTTATAGGATTTAGTGAGATTTCTTTCCTAGGTCATCGTGTTGGTCATGGTCTTTTAAAGACAGAAGACCACAATGTTTCAAAAATACTTAACATTTCGGTCCCTAAGACAAAGAAACAAGTAAGGAGTCTATTAGGTTTGATCCAATTCTACGGACGATTCATTCCGAATCTGTCCTCCATTATGGCACCGCTTTCTACTTTATTGAAGAAAGGGTCGCCTAATTTGATCCGCTGGTCAAAAGAATGTCAATCCTCATTGGACCAGGTTAAAGACCTATTTTCATCTCCACCTATTCTTAGGTTACCTACTATTGAGAAGACTTTTGTTCTTCGAAGTGACGCCTCGTCAACTGGGATTGGGGCAGCACTAATGCAGGAGTATTCTGATACTCTGCATCCGGTGATGTATATCTCTAGGAAATTAAATGCTGCAGAAAAGAATTACTCGGTTTTAGACCGTGAGTTATTGGCTATGGTATGGTCTATTCTGAAGTTACAAAGATTTCTTCTAGGCGCACATTTCATTGTGGAAACCGACCAGAAAGCGCTTACTGCTATTCAGAGTAAAAACTTGAAGAGCTCGAGGTCCACTCGTTATGCCATAGCTCTTCAACCATTTCATTTCTCGGTTCGAGCTATCCGTGGTTCGGATAATGTAATGGCGGACATTCTGTCCAGATGCCCACACGATTCCACATGATTCTTCTGTCATATATATATTTCCTAATATACAGTCCAATGTTATAATGACATGTTAGTAGATTTTTTTTTTTGTTCTCACTTTTTTGAGGGGGAATTTATAACATTGTACCATGTAATTATCTAAGAAGGCTTAGTTAGTGATATACGGGCCAAAAGATCACTCGGCCACATTTAAATAAATTATTTTCAGGATTGTATTGAGAGATTTACCAGTTGTCTTCAAGATTTGTGTTATTGATATTTTCGCAGCACATCATTGAAGATGCGAGATTGTGTCCATTGTGGAACTTTGAGTATATCAAGTCCTGTCCTAGATTGGGAGCGGATGATGTCCACATCTTCTTCTATTGAATGTTTTATGTCAACGAAGATCAACACATGTATTACTTATTAGTTACTGATGCATTACATAATGTAATAAAATAGTGCGGTATATTAATATATTACACCGCTATTTGCAACACATTGTATGATATCATAATAATATATTTGATTTCATATATTGGTATGAGAATAATTTGACTTTTATTATGATGTTGCCAGCATTGTGGTTTGTGTTGGTGGCACCTTCCTGGGATATATACGCGTATACTTAGATAAATTTTTCTCTAAGGACCTGGGATATGATCTCAGTTTCGCTCCAAGTGTTGAGCTATTTTGTTAGGTATATCCGCGCATCATACGTGCGTTAGGAGCCTAGATTTTTCCGGCTCCAGGATTTAAAAAAAAAAATGTTTCATTTTTTTTTTTCCCGGGAGGGTGCGGTAATGTTACGCACAAATAATTACTTTTTTCCAAAGTCTTTGTATGATCGTTTTTCGTATGTATGATCATTATTTGACTGAAATGCATGTTATATATATTTTATTGTCAAAGGGACAGAATCCGATATATCGATACTGCTATTTTTTATGAGTTTACCTCCTCTTGTATAGAGACACGTTCGGTCTATAATGTCTTGAACGAAGCGTGACCATATCTCCTTATTTGGTAGTATCAGTCAACTGTTGTAGATGTTTGAAACCTTTCTTAACGCTTCTGTTCATGTCCATAAAAGGCGCGACTGTGTAAGACTTTTATCTCGAATGTTCTTAGAATCGTCTTATTGTGAACAGCGACTCAGAGATTGTCACTCTGCGCATGTCTCGACTGGGTTGTCGTTTTGTTGTTCCGCCCAGGTCGGGCAGTTGAGAAATGGACTGATTAGCGAGCGGACGCGACTGCGTCTTGTGATTCTCTGAGGGAAATACATTGTCTTTGTGAGTTAGTTAGCTAACTAGACTATTTCCCCGTATTATTCAAGCCTGCCTGGAGGCATATGTTCATGGTTGATTTTCCGAAATAAGGTAATTCCTCTTGTATCGAACTTTAGGCTATCATCTAGAGGTTCGTCATTTTGTCGCCTTTTTGCTCGCCTGTGTGATTCAAAATGGAGAGGTACTTTGACTAGGCTTAAGTCACCGGTATCTTTATACCTGAACTAGTTATATATCTATGGGTCGCTCTAGACCAACAAGACTATTGTCTGTGTTCCAGGATTCGTTATATCAGAGATCACGTCCAAGTCAGATGGTTAGACTTAGGAAGGTTATAAAGGTCGAGCTGACCTGTAATCCATGTATGCTACTCACGTGCAGACAGTAAACGGACGTATTGTATACATCTGATCTGCTAGCATCAGGAAGGAATAATTATTATTGTCTATGAACATTAAGGATCTGCAGCTGACCACGGTTGCAGAAGTTATATATGTATTATTTATCAAGCTTCGCTATGATATTTGTTTTCCATACAACTATTGAGTATTGACTTCTACATGACTGTCAGTTAACATGAGTTTGAATGCTGCATTCGTTGTACTATGCCGATGATAACATAAGTATCATGACTGTTTTGTGGCGTGCAATAAATGGTATAAACCTAAAGCGAAGTTACCATTTCTATGACTCTACACGTCATGTTGCCTGTGGTGTACCCTGAACTGTTCTACTGCAACACACACACAGCAACAATCTAAACCAGATAAGACACCCACATCTTGCATTGTAATACCTGGTGTCGATAGAGGTGGTAATTTGACGGCATCCTAATTCCACCCTTATCAATTCCTAATGACCTCTGGTCATTCTTCCCTCGTACCACTCAACCCATACTCTGATTCGCTAACTTAACTTGTTTTTCTGTACTCTGATTGGTTGCCCTTTGATTTACAACTCATGCGAAAATACGCACGCTCTGTTAACCGTGAGCTGAGCTGTTACTGAACACTCGTTTTATTTAACTGTAACCCTACGTTTTCTCGTGAACTTGTTTTCAATGTCCACCCCAAACTGTGGAAAATATTTATAATGCCTGGGCAAGCCCCGCGGTACCCTGCTTTTAAGCGTTCATATTAACCTTGCCTGAAGCACATATAATGCTTTGGGCAAACCCAACGGTGACATACAACCCGGGGCCATACAAATGTATCCCGTAGGGAGACATTTGTGTTCTATCAACTACTAATTCCATCTACACTTAGCATACCACCATCTCTGCTCCTGTATATATACATTCTCAAAGTCTAAATCTTAATATCTAAAACAAATCTCAAAGTAAAAAATTAGGATGCCAAGTGTAACACTATCTCATTACAATTGCCAAAACTTAGTTTGAGGTATATTATCAACACTCAACCTCATCCAGTACAACCAAAAAAAAATCAACAATAACTCTACACTTATAATTTTTTTTTTTGTTGTTGTTGTTGCGAACTCCTTCCGCATTCCACTGCAGAATGCTGAGTGTTTTGTGAGCTTTGTCAGCAATTCTAGCCTTTTGCCTCTGTGTAGCCCAGCGGAACGCTACGGAGTTATTGACAATTTGCTTTCGGTGTAATGACGTCATCATGGAGCGGCGTACGTTGTACTGTTTCGTTAGGCCTGTGGCCCAGTACATCCGATTTCAACGGGCATTTATGTCGGGTTGCCTACCTTAGCCTTTGACTGTCCCCAGCCTACCTGCAAGGCAGCAGTGTGGTCTCTCTGTCTGACTGGATTCTAAAAATGCGTGTAGAGAAACACTAACGTCAAAAAACAATGTCCGACATATTTAAATATGTACAGTACATGTTTTCGACATGGTAACTGCCTCTGGACACAGAGGTTTGTCAGTACCTTTTTATGTCTTAAAGTATCCGCCGTTAATGTCGTTAATACATTATATCGGACAGATAAGCAGAATTAACCTAAGTAGTAGAGCAAAGCATGCATAAATAAATGTCCCAATGCAATAGTGTAAGACATGTCAATAAGTCAGAGTTTGATGTGCTCGGCTGATTCTAGCCTTGGATGCACCAGTCAAATCGTCAACTCTGTCTGAAGCTATATATGCATGCACTAGTACCTGTCCTGGGGCGATAGTGAAAGATATGTGTCACTAAGTCAGAGTTTCATGTGCTCGGCTGATTCTAGCCTTGGATGCACCAGTCAAATCGTCAACTCTGTCTGAAGTATACCCATGTAAATCAGACTTAGCGAAATACCCAACATCATTGTGTCTGAAAATAATGTAGACATGACTATATAAGTGTCATTACCATCATTTCTCAAGTAAGCAGTACCTACAGTATCAATACTGCAACCATGTCGTATCCCTGGTGTCGCTATATAACCATTGCAATGGCAAGTGGGGACGCTCATCATCAGTGCAAAGAGAGTTTCTTACTCTTCTATAACGTGACTGAGTCTGTATCACATCTCTTCTTCTCTTCTTTTTTTTCTCTCATTGTCCTCTTTGTCTGGTCCTGAAAAGTATATGCCTGAAATTAATAGATTATACTAATCAACATGTATTTAATGCGATATATATATATTAATAATTATCAGTCTTGATCCTCTGGTGTGCTGAATCTTGTACCTTGGGAAGAACACTATTAGGCTTCATGAGATTCTGTGTAGTTATTCTACTTTGTCACACTCATGAGATTATATATTTAATTTACTTTGTCACACTCATGACATTATAAGTATTTAATCTACTTTGTCACACTCATGAGATTATATGTAATATGTTTATTTTCTGTATCTTTCTGATTTAAAGTTCTATACTCTCTCTTTAAAAAGGTTAATGAGTAATGTGAGTGTCTAAGTGTGCTCCGGAATATCAATATCCACTAAATTAACACAGAGAGACTTAATTAAGTGACTTAAAGTTGGATACTATGTTGATTGGAGTACCTTTAAGCACTATTGCTGGGTGAGTGCTGCGAATTAGTACTATTGCTGGGTGAGTACTTTACGACGATTACACTAACTTCGAGATCTGTTTTACAAGCTCTAATAGTGTAACTTCTCTACTGGAGAGGCGACTGTCGTACTGTGACGAAGTTGGTATCAATTGTGATGTCGTGTTTATAGTCGCTCTGCAGGAGGAAGGGGGCGATCGAATATTTGTACGTTGTTGTAAACCTAGAGACGGTTTGTGTACTTGACGATGATTTCTTTTGAACCTGGCTCGTACATGTTCTTGCGGTAGATGTAACAACCTCGCTCTTGGTGGTGAATCTGGTGACGAAGGTTGGTAAGGGCGCTTAGTGGCTATTCGTATCTCGGTGTTGGTAGTGTCATCCATGCAATCGATGTCGCTTTCTTCTCGTTCTCTTGTGTCAAGTTCAGATTCAACAGGTGCTAAAGGCGTATCAATTATATTCTTGTTACTGTTTATATGCTCCGCTGTAGAACTCTGGGTATGGTGGATGATGTTGCTTCTCGTTGCTTGTAAAGGCTGTTCGTCATCGATATCCCAGCTAGAGTGTGTAGGCTGGTGTTGACTGGAAACTGACGGTGGTAATTGTTGACTCGTATGTTCTTCTGTAAGGCTCCGACTATGGGGGGTTTTGTTGTTTCTCGTTGCTGATTGCAAAGGCCTCTCATCTTCGCTGTCCCACCTGGAATGTGTAGGCTGGTGTTGACTGGAAGCTGACGGCTGTAATATCTGATTGCCATAGTATGTTTGACTTGTTATGGATGTATGGGGTTCTTCATCATGTACTGATAGTGGTGTACTACTATCCCTTTCGTGTAGACGATTATCTCTGTATATCAATCTCTCTCTTAGTTCTGCTGGTGGAATATCATCTTCGTCTTCTGAGTTTTCTCTGCAGCGAGTCAGGCGATGTATAGCATCTTGTAATTGATATGGAGTGTTACGTTGTTCTTCGTTAGTGTTCTGCTCACCATCTGTGTCGTGTTCACTATGTGAAGTGCTTGACGACTCTGTAAAATCATAGTAACTCAACGTGGCTTTTCGTACTGGTCTGCTACTCTGTAAAGCTGGCGGTGCTGTGGGGCGATGATTATCTTTCTTCATCTGTGCTGCGTGTGCTTTTGTAACTATGTTCTTCTCTTCATTCCATAATATATAATTTATGGGTGTTGTCTGTTCTAGCACTTTATATCCGTCAAGCCATCGTGCATCAAATTTATTATCTCGAACGTTCTTCTTGTAATAAACTTTATCACCAATTTGAAATATTTCTAATTGAGCTCTTTTATCATGCTGCTTCTGCCATTTCTTAAAAGCTTTCTGGGAGTTTCGATTAGCTATCTGGTGTGCTCTATACTTTTCTTGTAGTATAACTTCGATGGGATCCTCACCTTGATACTTCTTTTGGGGTTGCAGGAGATTATCTAATGGGAAAATAAGTTCACGTCCATATAGCATGTAGAACGGAGACAGTCCTGTCGTCTCGTTTATATTTACTCTTATCGCTTCAAGAGCTTGATTGATATATATATCCCAATATTGTGCATTTCCTTGTATATATTTAGCAAGGATATCATGCAATGTAGCATGCATTCTCTCATTTCTTCCATTTGCCTGTGGTCTATAGAAACTGCTAGTCGTATGTTGAATATGCAGAGTCTGGAGTGTCTTCTTAAAAGGATTACCGACAAATTGTTTCCCGTTATCTGTGATTATTCTCTTAGGACAACCATGTCTTGGTACAAATTCTTGTAGCAAAAACTCTGTCACTGTCGCTGACGTTATGTTCTTGAGAGGATAACTTTCAGGCCATACCAAATATTGATCAACAATGTGTAAGAGGTATACATTTCCAGACTGCGTAATGGGATATGGACCAGAAATGTCCATACTTATAACTTCCATAGGGAAATGAGATGGTTTCATTTCTTGTAAGGGAACTATAGTTGATCTCATGTTTCTCATTCTGCATATTTTGCAAGTACTAACATATTCAACTATGTCCTTGTACATTGACATCCAATAATATCTTTTCTTGATAATGTCAATGGTTTTATCTCTTCCAACATGTCCATTATTGTCATGGAACTGCTCTAGTAATTGAGGTATTACCGACTGTGGAATTACTTTCTGCAGTCTCCCTTCTTGTTTCTCATCAATATGATATAGTATTTGATCATGTGGCAAGATTATAAACTGTTTACATGATGTAGGTTTCGTTTCTATTTGTTTGATGATTTTGAGAATTTCGGGATCTCTTCTCTGCTCAACGTGTACATCAGATGTGCTGAGGTGTATTGGTTCTGGCTTGCTAGTGTTTATTATAGCGGTGTTAAGGTCAACATCTGTTTGTATTGTAACACTGATCATAGTTGTTTTCTTCACTTGTAGTTCTGGGTCATTGACCTGACCTGACCTGTCAACGTTTGTTTGTGTCACAACACAACTGATCTTTGTTTTCTTCACTTGTAAGTCTGGCCTTGGTTGACTACTAATCATGGGGACCCATTGCGTGTCACTTGATTTTACAAACCCAACCTGGTGATGTATGTTAGGTGGTTTTATACGTTGTTGTATTGTTCTGATTTGTACCCTCATTCCATCTTCTGTCGTTATTAAGCAAGTTTGCTGGTCACTTGTTGTAACATTTTGTACTGCCCATTTCTTTCGTTGTTTGATTATATTCAGAAAATTTCTGACAGCAATACGACATGCTCTTTTATCAAGACTATTCCAGTGGCGGCGTTGTTGTTTATGTTGTTGTTGTTGTTGCTGTTGTTGTTGGTACTCTATGTCTCCCTGTAATGTAGCCATGTCACTCGAGAAGGGCTGGTCTCGGCGCCAATTATACTATGTGTGACCGTGCCGGTGGACTGGTTACAAATGCACCAATTATACTATGTGTAACCGTGCTAGTGGTGTTGATCCAAGAACTGGTTACGGCATCAATTATACCAATGTGTAACCGTGCTGATATTATAATACTAGGTGACAGATGGCAGGCTTAGTTGTGTGACTCACACCAGTCTCCTTTGTATATCTTCCAAGTTGATGTTAGTAGTGTATGGGTACTGGTCCTCTCCGCCAGAGTTGACAATTCTAGGATGAACTACTTCCTTTCCTTCAACCCTCGACTCGTTCGTACCCTTCTCTGCTGTTAATCAGTGACTGATTCGTATAGTGGATTTATTGTAGTGATTAATAATCTGGCATTCAACAACGACCTTCAATGACAGACTCAAGCAGTTTGATTGTTCTCTTGCAAAACAAAATCCATTTATTTACATAATACATATATTCTTCAAAGATGCAGGTACTTCTTTATATAGAGCACACCTGCAGTCATATCATAAGTGCTTCAAATATATAAGTGCTTCAAATACATAAGTGCTTCAAATATACATTCTGCATCTCAAGGCGTGTAGGCACTTAATCCCCTTTGTGCTTATCTCATCTCAAAGTACTTATTTAGCCTCCTTAAGCTCTATTTCAGTTTGCTCAATCTACCTCAAAACTCCTTGGAACTTTATTCCCTTCTGACTAATCCTGTCAGGTTCATCTCTAGTACCTCTGTTACAATCATTTTATAAATCATGTTCATGAATCAATACTCAAATACATCTGCAGCCGCATAAATATACTTACATGTGAGAGCACCTGAGTAATCTCATAAATGTCATCATTCTCCAATCTCTTACTCGTCATACTTATCCCTGACGACTACTTATAATTTATTTATTCAAAAGCCCAGTTTGGCTATCATGTTGATATTCTTCTCTGTCTTCTTCTTTTTTGACTCTTACTTAGTCAATTGTTATCCACCTTGTAGCAGTTTATCTTGTGTCTTCTGCAACATTTCTTCTTATAATGCTCTTACTTAGTCAACTGAGTTATTAACCTTGTAGCATCTCATCTTGACTCCTGAAATATTTCTTATTCATACTTATTGTTCATGCATATTATGAGTGAAGAGCATACTTACTGTCAACACACAGAATCCTCACAAAATCACATTTCCTACTATCACTGCTAATTCTTAACTTATACTTCTTATCCACAGCATTATCTAATCTCCTGAATATTACTATTTCTCCTGCTATATCTATATTACTTCAGGGGAAAACCTCTGTACACCCACAGAGTTAAATCTTGAGAGCACGGCAAAACACATCTTGCCACTTCAGTTTCTCAAATCGGACTGCCCTAATGACCTCTGGTCATTCTTCCCTCGTACCACTCAACCCATACTCTGATTCGCTAACTTAACTTGTTTTTCTGTACTCTGATTGGTTGCCCTTTGATTTACAACTCATGCGAAAATACGCACGCTCTGTTAACCGTGAGCTGAGCTGCTACTGAACACTCGTTTTATTTAACTGTCACCCTAAGTTTTCTCGTGAACTTGTTTTCAATGTTCACCCCAAACTGTGGCAAATATTTATAATGCCTGGGCAAGCCCCGCGGTACCCTGCTTTTAAGCGTTCATATTAACCTTGCCTGAAGCACAAATAATGCTTTGGGCAAACCCAACGGTGACACAACCACTGGGCTGTATTAGTGGCGAGTAGTAGGAGCGTTGATAGATACTAAGTCCTGTAGGAGCGTTGATAGATACTAAGTCCTGTAGGAGCGTTGATAGATACTAAGTCCTGTAGGAGCGTTGATAGATACTAAGTCCTGTAGAAGCGTTGATAGATACTAAGTCCTGTAGGAGCGTTGATAGATACTAAGTGCTGAAAAATACTAACGTGACCTATCTGCTAGCAATATAAAGCCCTGTTGAGGACTAAGAAGGAAGTGGATAACCGTAACTGAGAGGGCATTTATTCGAGGGTCACTCCGAAAGTTAAGAAGGTAGTCCCATAACAGTTTCTGCTTTACGGGAGTGAAGTGTTAGAGACTTCATTATACTACATATTCTTCTTCCTCGTTAGCCCTCAGACTTCTACATTAATGACTCTAATAAAGGTAGTAGTCAGCTCAAGGTTCCTGACATCTCCAAACAGTTTTTTTGTGGGTTGTTGCCATATGCTACTCAGTTCACTGCTGTATGATGGCCAGGACTGCAGCAGATGTTCGGGACTTCCCTCTGTCGTTAAAACATCTGGACACTGAAGACACTATGCTTATGCCAAGAACAGTGTTGATCCTTTTCAAAGTTGTGTCACGATTTCACCACTAGTAGAACCTGGAAAATATGACCTGGGTATGGTTCATGTGGTTTATAACCAAGACGACCCTCTGGTGCTGACTGGCAACTGTTGATCAGACTCCTCATTTCGACAACACTTTCTTGAGGCCGTGGTTAATTCAGTCAAAAGGGGGCACGTCGTACAACAATACAATACATTTTAAAATGTTAACATCAATCAAAATGTGCCGATAGGAGGACAAGAAAGAAAAAGAGAAGACGAACACTTTGAGCACAGCACCCAAAAGCAAAGCCCTAAAAAGGACTGTAAGCTTTTATTGCAAGCGTCGGTCAGTCCTAACAAGGACTTCTAGCAGAGCTATTAATGTCTCTTTCAGTCCCAAGCAAAAAAGTGGGTTTGCCCAAGCAAAAATTGCCACCCCAGTGCGTTTTTATTGTTGTTGTTTGGAAATATTTTTTTTTAAATGTTCATATGCATAAATAACTTTGTTGTTGTATATGAAACTGAAGGTAATTGGATGTACTTTACTCTTGTGCTACAAGTATAAAAGCTTTCATTGAAAAATGATTAAGTTATTCAAGGTAAAATGGAAGATATGCGCTTAAAAAATGATTAGTTATTGAAGGTAAAATGGTAGATATGCGCTTTAAAAAATCGCTTTAAAAATCTAAAATAAAAATTTCAAAACAGAAACACGTTCACTCTTAAACACGTGCGGTATTTAAAAGAATGTACTTGCAGTCGGAAATGACTTTGTGGGTAGTTATAATTAGAAACAGTCTCAAACAGAGGCACATATACTAAAGGCTTTTTAAAGTCGATTGGGCCAAGCGCGTCTAACCCCTGAGCCTTTATAAAGTCGATTGGGACTTAAAGACTTTACTAACATTTCAAATCAGAATAAAGATTGAGGTTATATAGTGGTGGAAGCCATCTTCCTTCTGGCACAAGAAAGATATAGACACGAGGATTAATGTTAAGCATAACATTAATTTCAAATAATCATCAATTTTAAATGTACATTATATCACTAAGATATTTTGTAAGTTTAACAATCTATACAGATATACCCTCAAAACAGTGGTACTTCGAAGTCTGCGACTGTTAGAACCTTCGATCTACAGATCACTCACAATAGCGGTCAGTTGTGGCTTCTTCACAGTTGTGGTATGTGTTAAGACTTCTAATATATAAGAGTCAGTCTTCTGGATACTTTCTCAGCTCTGTCAGATCTTGAAGTGATTTCAGGAAGTAAGGAACGGTGTCTGAGACGGGATTATATACCCATTCTCAGGTCTAACCTTTGCTTTCTCAGAGGTCCACGCCTGAGTTCACTTTTCCTCTTGTAAACTTTCGTGGGATTTCAATGCTGTTGTGCGAATTCACCGCCATTATTTCCTCGTCAAATACCAAAGACAATGATTTCCCACTGCAATAATTTCATGTATTTGTAGTTGCAGTTCAAATTCCAAAAGAATTATCCTGTTCTTTGCATTAACCATAAAGTTATTACAGAATTTATGTTGTGAAATTCATAATTTGTCGTCAAGACACCAGTTTACATGCCAATTCCAGAGTGTCTTGCCCGTGTTAAGACATCAATCCTGTACTTGTGGTATAGATGGTACCTCAACATATTGGCTCCAGTGTGTAAGCGGAAAATGATGACCTGGTCTCGCCTAGATAGCTGGTGATAGGCATCATTTTTTTTTTAATATGGCCTGGGTGCTCTTTCCTCATTTTGACTTGAATGTGGCTTTTAATAGTTGTTTTAGCCATTTCATAAGTTGTCTCTATATCATTTTGGTGTAGCGCTCCCCTTCGTTAGAAAGTTTGTGTGCCACTTCGTTGCCTGGAATGCTGCAATGGACTGTGAGTATTTGGCCAGACCTTCAAGTGAGTTTATCAGATCTTTCAATCCCTTAGCTTGGTGGCCCTTCAGTGCTTGTTATTACTGACATGGCATCTGTAAAGATTACTGTCTGTTTTTCTGCAAGCGTTTTGTACTCAATAAAAGTTAGCCCTGCCTGTTTCAGGCCTTCTGCTTCAGGATTGAAGTTTTTACCAGTGGCAAATGCCTTAAGGTGAATTCTATTCTTTAACTTAATGAAGATACCAGCTTCCCCCCTCCATTCTCAGTTGCATTGTTTGCTGAACCATGAGTATATGCTTGCGTCCGGAGCGTCTCTAGATATGAAGTAAAAGGACCAGTTCCCTCCCTCACTGTCTTTGCCTTACCTACCTCAAGAGCAGAGTCATGTACACATTTACAGCATGGTAGACCAGAGCATGACGGTATCATGTTTCAATCCTGGAACCCGGTGACTGTGCCGCTAGAGGAAAAAGTTGTAACTGCTTAGCCAATCGCGGGCGCTTCTGCAAAAGTTATGCATGTCGTTTCTTTTTGAAACGGTACACTCCACAAGCGTCGGGGGTTTTTTTTTCTCCTTTTTCTTAACGGCTTATTAATCTTACCTCTATTCGGATTTAGTTCACTCCCTTACCACTTATGGTGTTGCTACACAATGTGCTCAGAGAGGTGACTCCATTTGATACCAGTCAGTAGCAACGTGCTGTTATTCAATTCATTATTCCACACAATGACACGGTGAGAAATGGCGTTAAGCAGTGGTTCCTACAGTGTGTAATACCGCTCCCTGGGGGTGTTGGGAGTACCAAAGAAGGCGATAGAGGGAAAGGGTGCGACAGGGGTAAGAGTATTCAGTAATAAGGGGGTGGTTGAGATTTGTCAGGCTAAATTCATCAATATTACTTAGTGTAACGCTGACATGTAAAAGCGGTTTGATTATACAGGGCCTGGCATGAGCGCTTAAAAGAAGAACGTAGCCTGGACGAACCCTAACCCACAGCTACGTCCTAACGTCGCTCATTCTAGTTTCTCATACAACCTATATCAGATATTCTCTAACTGTGATACTCGTACTAGGGGGTACGAGAAGCTTTTCAAGGGGTACCGCATTATCCTATTCAAATATTGCGTAGCAATGTTTTTAGCGGGGGATTGGGTTGGGGGGGGCGGTGGGGTGGGGGGGGGGGGGGGGGGGGGGGGGGGGGGGGGGGGGGGGAGAGAGAATTGGCTTTGTGAAACAACATCAATGAGGCGTGGACGAGATATGGAAAATGTAGGTGACGCTGGGGATGTTCTCTGGGAGCTAAGAGGGTGGTAACCCTGTCGCGAAATTGGTTTCAAGCCATTGCAAACGGGATCAGTTAGATTTATAAACCCGTCTACGATCGAACGACCGCTTTCAAAATGGCGGCGTATAAGCGAAACGTGTATCGGACAGAGGGAATCGCCAACAATAAATAAAAACAGACGGGAATCCGTAGGAAAAGGATTTTACATTTCAGTACAGGGAAGGATGGTGTATAACTGCATATAAGATGGAACGGTAGGAAGTTCTCATTTACGGAGATATATGCGTATTTCGGCTGCCCACAGTTACGCTAACAGCTGGTAAACCCACTTCTGTTCGAAATATTAAAATCAACAAATAACAGTTTGGGAATTTACATGGATAGGAAGATAGAGTTTTATCAGCTGTATAAAACTAGATAAGATGGAACAATATGGATATTATATATGCTGAGTATGAGAAAGGCAAAATTTCAGTCGACGCACAGATCGGCTGAAATCACGGTTCGGGAAGGATTTTTTCAGGTTAGGTGTAAGCTGTGACGTCGGTACTCTCCGATACGTCCGCGCTATACGTATTTAAAGCGGATCGGTAAACTGAGAGAGATACACAACGCAAGAGGTTGAGACAAGACTGAGGGCAGATAACGCCACGACTCTAAATCCATCTGAAGTGTGAGCGGATCGCCAGAAAATTTCAGTCTAAGTGTCGGGGGTCTGAGGGTAAGCGAATTTACGATAGCTATACTGTATAATAGTTTCTTTTATTTTGTATTACAGGTTCATTTAGAATTCACAAAATATGCCTGTATAATATTCATTGATATAACGTATTATTATTTTAATATGATTTATTCATGTGCTTAGTGGAAGATGGTTGCTTGTACAAAAACGTATCAAAACTAGCCCCACAGCCAAATAGAAAATATTTATTATATTTAATGCTGTATCTCGTCGATATTAAATGCATTATCGCTTACGAAGATAAAGGCAGTCCCATGACCAGAGATTGTCTTAGGGAAATAAATTGTTAGAAGCTTCAGCATGGAAGATACCGCTTTTACGAGGTTAGGTGACTAGTCCCCTTCCTCGCTGCCTTTGCCTTCCCTAGTTCGAGCGCACAACTTTGTACCCATTTACAGCTGGTAAACTGGAGTGTTCTACAGCCAGTTTCAGTAGAAAGCAACCTGATCACGTGGTCACTCACTTTATTTATTTTATGTATTAATTTTGGGTAGTTGCTAAGATAGCATCAGATTTGAATTTGTACTTGATATGATTTGGAAGGATCAAGTTATAGAATATGAAGGGATGTATAGGAGCGGATTAAACCAGATGATGTTTATTACTGATATGTTAATATTAATTCTATATCATTGAACTGATGTTACTTGCTATGACTGTATAACTTTGACACCTGATGACTGACTTGTCTGACTTATGTGCTAGTCAGTTATACTTAATTGAAATGTTAATATTAATGCTATATCACTGAAATGATGTCCTTACTTACTATGATTGTATAACGGTGACATCTGATGACTGACTGGTCTGACATCTGTGCTAGTCAGCTACAAGTCTAGCCAGATACTAGCCATGGCTGATATGTTGCAGGTTCCATGAAATAACTCAAACCAGACTGTCCAGTATCAGAAACCTGTGATGTTCCCCAGAGGCTATCCCACAAACGTGCAGGATCCCAAAGAGTGAACTTCAACTGGTCATTGGCATCCCTACAGCTGGGCCTACCAATACCAATTTATGCAACGGACAGTCCATGTCAGCAGGATCAAGAGTCACAGATAAGTGTCTATTTATGACACTGACTACCTATAAGAAACAGCTAATATTGAAAACCCATAGTTCAGTCAACTGATGACAATTAAGTGGAAAGTCAAGAGACTAAAAACAGTGATTTCAGTAACTTTATTATTTAAGATCTTGAAGTCTAACCAGACAATAATAGTAATTGTGTGAATATACTTTATATATATGTATATGCTTTTCCAACTAGTAGAAATAGAATATTAGTGTAATTATTAAACTATTTTAACTGTACCTGAGGATTTATTCACTTCTCCCATTTGTGGTTTCAGTGAATGTTCATTTTACTTATCCCCTAGAATAAAAGTAATCATAAGATAGTCACAGGGAGGAGACACCTTAAATCCTGGTACTACTTCTTACCAACTGGGCCAGGGTTTTCACAGTCTGACTATTTATATGATAACAATACACCAGTGCTTATTTCTAAGACTGGGGTATTACTTGTAAGGTCAGAACTCTTTTTTCTGGCATACTCTTACATAATAAATCATTTTAAATAACCTCCCGCTACAAACCCGAAAATTTTTTGGAAACACTGCCCTAAAGCGATTGTAGAAGGTATATGTGGGAATATTGCTGTTAATCGCAGCACAGCTGGTCGGTCATTGCGCTAAGCCATGTATTCCCAAGCTTTTTCAGTTCCTGTACCATTTGGCTTTAAGTAAACCTTCCCCAACTCGCTATTCAAATTGAAAGGAAATACGGTCTAGTGTTCCCTGTACATAAGAAAATGAATAAACAAAGTAATATTTCATTAAGAAAGCTATCTTCTTCTTTGATCCTTAGCCGCCAACCGCCAAAGCAGTCAGTGACCATCACGCCTTGTGGCGTCTTGTAGGGTAGCAACAAATTGATTTCACTTTGCTCGGTCGGCTGCCATCCTTCGTACAGTGCCCCAACTCTGGTTCATTTTTTGCATCTCGGCTTCCATAGTTCTCCGCCAAGTTGTTTCTAGTCGACCTCTCTTTCGCTTTCCTTCGGGGGTCCATAGCATGGCTTCTTCTTCTTCTTCTTCTTGCGATCGCATCTTTGATGATTACACCGTCAGACGAGTTCTCATGATGAATTCGACTGTTGTTTGAAGTTCCTCTTTAACTCCATATAGCTTTGAGTTTAGTGTTGAGTCATTCGGCCAGTATATCTTTCTTAACTGGTCATACAGAGGACAGTCCTGTAGAACATGCTCAGCAGTTTGTTCGTTTAATCCACATGTGCACAGTGGTGAAGCAGACAATCGTAGCTTGTGCATGTGTTTATTCAGTTTGTTATGCCCTGTCCTGAGTCGAAAAATAGTTATCTGTCCCTGCCGGTCGAGAGTGTGATAGTCGTCTTTGGGTTGATTCTGTTCTCTTCTGATAGTCTGGATAGCTCTCTTTTTCTCAAAGTATGTGACTTCATTATCTTCTTGTTCACATTCTCCTCCCTTTTTTGCAAGTTTATCTGCCTTTTCATTTCCGGGTACACCACAATGAGATGGTACCCACTGAAGTATGGTTCTCTTTTTGGCAGCTACCTTGTTTAGTTCATTTCTCAGATGCGGGAGTTTACCACCCTTGAGAGCTTGCAGGACAGACAGTGCATCTGTGAGGATGACTACCTGGTGGCAGTCAGAGTTGGTGTTATAAATCATATTTGCAGCTTGCTCTAGAGCTTGAACCTCGGCTGTATAGTTGGAACATAATTTACCAGTGGGAATGTGCCTAGTCTCATAGTGGTTGTCAGGATATGAGATAAAGATACCGGCACCTCCATTCCTAACAGCATTTGTTGCTGATCCATCTGTATAGGCATGTATCCATGATTGATCGGGATAGCTTTCTTGGATCATACTCAATGTAGCAGTTCGTTTTTGCAGATCATTATACTCACATCCACTTGTGAGACCACTGACTGGTGTATTAATTTGGAGGGCACTGCTGGCCTGCTCCCATGGTACAGGGTATAGGGTGGGCTTCAGTGGTGTTGTCTTCATGGATAGGTCTTCTTGATGCTGTCTTATAAGTCTTTTCCCCCGATGCACAAAGCTGCTACGCTTTAGACGTCCCAATGCCAGATCATCTAGTCTTGCCTTCATTGGGTGCATTGGCATACTGTTGTACTTTTCCATCTGGATCATGGTTTTTGTGTCTCTTCTATGGGACAATGTCTGTAATCCAGCAACCTTCTGCATCTCTGTTATTGGTGTAGTTTTCATGGCTCCTGTAATGAGCCTGAGAGCTTGATTTTGCACCCTGTCCAAAGACTGCAGATGTGAGTTAGCAGCTGATGACCATGCTGCTGAGTTAAACTCTAAGTGTGGTCTTATTACTCCATTATAAATCTTCTTTAGATTTCGTTCATTTGCTCCCCAGTTGGTACCTGCTAATTTTCTGAGTATGCCTAGTCGTCTTCGGGCCTTTCCTTCTGCGTTTTCAATATGCTTATTCCATGTAAGCCTTTGGTCAAATGTCACCCCAAGATAGGTGGGGTAGCTTTCTTCCTTGATCACGGTTGTCCCTAGGTGTATGTTAGCTGATTTGTCCTTGGGGGCGAGGGAGAACAGTGTTGTGGAGGTTTTGTCTGTGTTTATTGTGATAAGCCATTTCTCTGCCCATGACACTAGCATGTCTGCTGCCCGCTGCATTCTATAATTTGCTGTGGTGACATTTTCATCAGCGCACCAGAGTACTAGGTCATCTGCATATAAGGCAGCTTTAACTCCTGCAGGGAGATCTTTCACCAGGTCATTGATGTAAACAAGGAAGAGTGTTGGGGAAATTACTCCTCCTTGAGGTACCCCCTGATGGAGCAACACTTTTCTGCTCTGCAGACCGTCAAGAGTGACTCTAGTTCTCCTGTTATGCAAGTATGACTGGATCCATTTCATCATGTTGCCTTGGATTCCACTTCTCCTAAGTTTTGCAATGAGGCCATCTTTCCACACCTTGTCAAAGGCCTGCTTGAAGTCGACCCAGATCGTTAGGACCTTTTTCTTCTCCTGGAAGGCATCTTCTATTGCTTGAGACAAGTAAGTAACTTGGTCTTCTATACTGTAGCATTCTCTAAATCCAGCTTGTTCTGGCACCAGGATCTGCTCAGACTCTAAATACCATTTCAATCTGTGGTTGACTATTCGCTCCATAGTCTTCCCAACACAGCTTGTGAGACTGATTGGCCGGTAACTTGCAGCCTCGGTCTTACATTTCCCTTTCTTTAGTATGGGTATTGTGATGGCTTCTCTCCATACTTGGGGTACCGTTCCTTTCAACCAGCTGTGGTTGAATATCTCAAGCAGTTTTGTCTTTGCTGCTGAGCTCAGATTTACTAGCATTTCGTTGCTGATTTTGTCTGGGCCGGGTGACTTTTGAAACTTAAGCTTGGAAATAGCCTTCTGTAGTTCTCCTAGTGTGATGGGTTCCCTCATTGGGGCAGGAGTATCTGTCTGTCCCATGGTTGCCAGTATTTCTTTTCTTATCTCTCTGTGGTGAGGTGGGATGTTATAAATATTTATAGGGGGACTTAGGGTACTGACTGAGATCAGCTGTGAAGGTATCTATATCTAATGAGAGTAGTGTATTATAGATAACCTTACTTGCTGCCACATATATATATATATCTCAGTCAGAATTATTCTGGAATAGTGTGATGACTACGTTATATGTCTAGGGTATGTGTATGATGAAGTGTAAGTCATAACAACAACAGACAGATAAACAATTTAATTTATTCCACCACACTTGACAACACTATGACACTCACATACATATAACACTCTAAAGGATATCTTAAAGGAGTCACTGATAACTTTTCAAATAACAATATGTATTCATTGCTGTTATGAATGAATATGTGTCCTGATTCAAAAACAAAGGGAACCAGGAATCACAATCAATTTTACTTACAAGTTATATGTACAGAATTTATCAATATGAATATGGTAATGACATATATTATTAAAAGTATCCTATGTGTGTCAGTTGTGTAGTAGTAATATGAGGTAATACTGGTTTTGTTTTGTTCAAGCTCTGTTGGTATTTGTCATCATGACTTCAATAGTTTGTCTTTATGGGAACTATTATTGGAGATGTTCTCAGTTCCTGATATTAACACAATTTAATTCCCCTCTTAATTTTATTTTTACAAGGTCATTTTAAGCTGGGGGTACATAATTTTTGAGCTCAGCTGGCCACATCAGCTTATCTGGCGTGATGGCGGCAGGAACAGACTCCTCTGCTCGATTCTCCCCTCGGCTCTGGAGACACCTCACTGATAGCTAAATGGACCAAGGAGTATGCTGTCCGACTCTGGATTCAGCAAAGCTCTGACCAGGTGCTGCTCAATACCATCAAGACCACGGTCCCTGAAAACAAGAAGGATGTACCTTCTACTTCATAACTAATTTATACTCTCTTTTTACACTGAGCACAATACATCACAAACATTGAGTTCAGAGCGTTAGGCCAACTGTCAGTTTCATCTGAAATACTTTATACCAGTATTTACCTCCTTAATGGTTACTACGCCTCTGCACTTCCAGCATTATTTCTGTCTAATCAATAATCTAGGTGTCAGTGTACTGTTTGGCCATTCCATGCAGTTTTACTTTCCTCCGACACCTTCTGTTCAGGCTGGAGCATTATAGGCTTTACATCATGATTGCTACTGAACTACACATATATACAGGCATAAATTAACAATTCACATTCAATTTTCATTAAAAGATACTGAATGTTTCAAGCTTACCACAATTCATGGAAACAAACACAGATACGTTGATTAGCAATGAATTCTGGCACAATTACAGGCACAAATTCCCATCTGCTTATGTTCCAGGCTTTTATTTAGCAAAAATATGAGCTGGCTTCAACGCACTGTTGCTTTATCAAGCTTATTTGACTAGTGGTCTCGAACTAACGCTCCTAAGTGAGTATATCAGCGAGTCTAGCCAATGGAGCCACGTTTCGACAAGTATTTGAAAAAATTTTAACTTCCTACGTCTCCCCTAACAACCAAAGATAGTATTTATAGTCTGACTAATCGTGTGTAGCCTTACATATCATTCCAGCCAATCAGTTCAAATGTAACTTGTGGCCCATTTCCCGTACAATGGTGGATTAAAAAAATCTACCACTGAGCGATTCTGATTTTGGGTGTTGTCTGACAGCACCATCATTTTATTTTGGCTATAACTTGTCAATTCCTAGACTATTTGCATAACGTTGTACATATTCTTTGTCAGCAAGCCCTAAGGAACCCAATTATACCAATTTAAAAGAGCTAAGTGGCTGCGTTCAAAATATGCAATTTCTAGGATAGTCGTGTAGTTGTTTTTTTATTTTTTATGTGAGAACCGCCACCTGTCCTGCTGTACTGTCAGACTAATGTCAGGATTTCGGACATAAAACAGTAGAATGTCAGGTTTCCCCAATAAGCGTTTTTCAGGTTTTAAAACCTAACTCTGGGAAGGGTAGTGAATTTATCACTGTCGATTGAAATAAAGTTAGTGCATGTAGTCTTACACGCGTGATGGCAGCATTTGTGTATCGCGCGACGCGTGTTTAGTGTTCGGCTTTCTGCCTCTCCCTTCTCGCTATCCTTTAGTCCATCTGTCTTTTGTTTTTGGTAACATAGTGTAGAAAAAGACATGAATGGAATTTAAAATTTAGGTCAACTTGCATATTTCAAGGTTTTTCTTAGAAAGGCAGCACATTTTATTGTGTGTTTGGGAAACGCGTGTATGTTGCAGAAGGCCTTTAATATCAACGTGAAACGTTACAATTTGCATACGCAGTAGAAAACAAGGGGATTTCGAGTACTGTCATTGTGACAGCACTGTTCTTTACCATTCTTCTTCCTTTATTTATTATATGTATTTATTAGGCTTTATATTTACTTGATAATTTATATATGTGGATTAGAATATTCCACGACACTCTCTCTGATGATCTATGTTAATGGGTAAGTTGCTTTCTGAACTGTATCTTCTAGCAAACAAGTCTGCAGCTTGTTTTCCTCTGAAAAGTTTGCCACCTTCATCCAATGTGATAGTCTGCCTAGGTGAGGAACGCTCTTCATTTAGAGACTTGACTAATCTCCAAAGTTTCCTGCCGTCTTTCTCAAGGTTCAGCGATGCCGTTTTAGTTCTCCAGCTTTTCCGTTTTTCTTCTAGCTTTGTTCTCTGAAACTCTGCTACAGCCTTTTTCCATTTGTTGTGAGTTTCAAGTGAAGGCTGAGACTCTGCGTCCTTTCTAGCCCTGTCCATGGCTTCCTGACGTTCTTGGAGTGTGCTGGACCAGTATGGTATGTAGTTACGCCGGCATCCTTTGGGAATGGTTTCTTTTGCAGCTTGTAGTATGCATCTGTTGAAGTCTTTTACCACTTCATTAATGTCTCTGTTCTGTACCTTGAGGGTAGACAGCAGCGTGTTCACCTGATGCCTGAATAAACCCCAGTTGGCTTTTTTGTAGTTCCATCTTGTAATGGCTGGGCCTGTACTGAGAGTTGCACTCTGGACAGTAAGAAAGATTGGGCGATGGTCGCTTCCCCCTAGTTGGTCTCCTACTTCTCTACTAATAGATCCAGCTATATCTGGTGTGGAGAAGGCAAGATCTGGTGTTGAAGTTGTGTGCCATCCTCTGGAGTAGAAGGTAGGAGTATCTGTGGCATTATTGACTAGGATTAGGGAGTGATCATCTTGCCAAGTTTCAACCTCTTCACCTCTGTGATCCAGATGGTTATAGCCCCAGCTCTGGGAGTGGCTATTAAAGTCTCCAACTGCTATAAAGTTGGTGGCTGGTACCTGTATAGAGCTGAGACTCAGGGGTTTGTTGTTCGGACAGTAATAGTTCAGGAGTTCTATTTCCATCTTGTCTACCTTTATCTGCAACAGCTGATATTCTGCTCCATCCATGAAGGTTTTCCTTTCGTGTGCAGGAATGTTATTCCTTACAAGAGTAAGTACTCCTCCTTTTCGTCTATCTTTTCTGTCGGATCTGAAGCATTGATATCCCCTTATTTTAAAGGTTTGATCTGCTTTCAAGTGAGTCTCTTGGATACAGCAAACACTGACTTGCTTCTCATACAAGATGTTTTCCAGCTCTGTCTTTTTGCTGTATCCAGCCTGCTTGCTGTTCACTCCCTCTGCATTCCAGTGCATCATGACAAGTGGCACTCTGGGTTTCTCTTTTTCTGTTTTGTTTTGGTCAGTAGTTCTCCTCCGCCGTCTGCTGACTCCACAAGACGGTCTAGAGGGTCCTCCAGTAGCTGAGGGTGGGCTCTGTCGAGGCTCAGAGCCCGGCACTGCACCTGCCTGGTGGAGCTCCACAGGGCGAGCACCAGTACGAGATTTATTTGACGGTGTACTCTCCATAAAAAAAAAAAGCGAGTTGCGTGATACTGTGGTTTCCGGTGCGCCTTCTGGCCCAGTATCTATGACTTTAGCACCTGTTCAACGGGAGAGTGGGCTCATCCCTAATCTGTTTATGTTCCCAGTAGTAGACTATTCGCAAGCAGCCTGGGGGTGTCACTGCTCTGCGCGGACCTTGTTTACCGAGGCGGCGTCCGAGCTCGTATGGTGAAAATATGGTTGCATTATCTTCAAAATAGCCCTGTCTTTCCTGCCATCCTGCAACTTTGAGTTAGGGAGTTCTGAGCTCCAGTCTCTTTCCCAGGCATTTTATCCTGGCCTGGCACGCATACAGAGGACCCCACTTCTGGTTCTAAGTTAGCAGTTGGGGACAGGTGGGGTAGCACACTGTGCATTCCCCGTCATCCAGGGGGCTCTCCAACTATGCAGAGCTTGCACAATGCTGTGCTCTGGTTCTGGGCTCACCCAAGGAATCCTCACGTCCTGCACAGAGCCACTTCCAGATACCCACCACCTGCCAACCCCCCATTGTAGAAATCTCCTGCATGCGGCCATCCAGTCAAGAGCCAGTATTAAGTCTGGTGCCCAAGTGATTCCCCCCAAGCTCAGTGTGCAATTCTGGGTTCTCATCATGCTGCAACACAGGGGGATTGTGATGCTCAGCCATCTCTCTCAACTCTGCACCGATAAATGACATCGGGGACTTAACTGTGTCTCAGTACTGGGAGGCCCCGTTTCCGGGTACACCACACACAGCCAGTTGAGGCAACGGTCGCCGTGGGCGTGTCTTTAGTGGGGAAGTTGTGGAGTCTTCCTGTCCATGTTCTTGCACATCCTAACACTGCCCGCAAGACATCGGAGGTTTGGAGAGTGGCCTTCTCTGCTTTTTTGAGCCGGGGTGGGCTCCCCGGGCAAGTCTCGATGGGGATCGGGACGTGTCCACGCGCCAGTGGGCCCAGCATCGGCCGCATCTGTTGGAGGACTTGCTCTGCCAGGTTTGAGTTAGTAAATTCCAACTTTGTCATCTTCTTGGCATTGTGATGCTGGGGTGCCTGTGGATTTCCTAACGCCCCGGGTAGAAGCCAGAAGTGTACTGTGCCAGCTCTGGGGGAGATAAAGGGGGTGTTTCTGCGTCTCCTTGTGATACGTAGCCAAGATAGGGCTCACAGTGCTCTTTCCCCGCCACCAAATTGCCTGCTGGTTACGCCGAGTTCTCCGAGGCTCTAGGCATGTGACCAAGAGTTGAAGGCAATAGGATCGTCACGTCCTGAGTCTCTGTGCCTGTACGATGGGTTCCGATCTTCAGGGAGCAGTCCACACTCGTTCCCACTCCCAAGACTTGTTCAGTATCCATCTGGCTCCTTCCCACCCACAGAGGGCGTGTACGGTGTAGTGCACCGGTTTTATTATCGAGGTTTGCTCCTCTAGATCCGTTGTGTTTAGCCTGAGGATTCGCACCCTCAGTTACCAGGACTACCTCGAGGAGGGTGTGGCTCTTCACCACGCACAACGATCTTGGGGTATGAGAGGTTTTGCTAGGCCAAGAGACTAACACCGCAATGGTCGCTCCTTTCATGAACAGAATTCACTAGGCCTAGGGTGAAGCAAGGGGGGAACCCACTACCCACAACACCAGCACATCATACCCCCTGTCTGTAGACTTTGCCCCCATAGCATGGCTGTTCTTGTAATGGTATCAGGGTCCCTTCTGAGGACGTGGCCAACCCAACTCCAGCGTCTGCCAGCTATGATGGTGTGCATGTCCTCCTGGTTACTCCGAATAAGTAGTTCTTGGTTGCTGATGGTATTCGGCCAAAAGATTCGGAGAATTTTCCTTAGTGTAGCCGCGCCATCTTGTAATCGTTATGGCGTCTGTCGTTTAACAGCGCCATCTTGTCATCGCCATTGTCTAAGTGGGTTCACTTGGAGATATATATTTCTCTTCTCGCTCCTTATGGAGCATGGGGCCACCAATGTGGCTGGCCTCCGCATGAAGCATTCATATGCTCTTGTAGTAGTGGTTTCGGTAGCGATCTGTGTTACATGGTGACTTTGCCAGCCTCATGTACAACATCACACTATATGATTTATGTATGAGAGTGGATGTGTGTGTAATAGTGGGATGTTTCAGGTAGCGTGGAAGAACGGAATGTTTGGCAGGTGAGAGTGGCAGGTGAGAGCACGGTGTTTTTCATTAATTATTTATTATGATTTTAACTAGTCAGTGCTTTGTTTGAGGTTTCAGGTTAGCAATTGAGCACTGGCTGGGTGTTTTGTTTCGTTTGGTTTACTTTATAACGTTTGCTTTATGTGCTTGTTGTCGCTGATAGGGTTGTGTGAATAAATACAGCCCCTGCCTTAGAATCAAGAGTTTTATTGTTGTTCAGGTCGGTGCGGGTGTGCAAGAAAGTGATCACAAGTCACAACAGCATCATCATCTCTCGCCCATCCTATCACATTAGGCAGATTGTGTGGAAGGAGGACAATTTCGACATTTCCTTCTCTGTTACTCTCCAGCATTCCGCACCATAGAGAAGCACAGAAAGTACACAGCTCTCATACAGTCTTAATTTGGTGTTTGTGCTGTACTGGGAAGACTTCCAAATGTTATTGAGGCTAGAAACGGCTGTTCTCGCTTTATTCATTCTGTTGTTGATGACCTTGCTTGTTCCGCCATCTGGTGTTACTATGCATCCTAGGTAAGTAAATGTGTCTGTCTGTTCTAACTTCTGGTTCCTTATTGTTATTGGCTCAGGATTGCCCACATTGAGTGTCATGACCTCTGTCTTCTTCAGATTGATGTTCTGACCAACCTACTGGCTGCACTTATTCAGTATATTGGTTTTCTCTTGGATATGTTGATGTGAATGTGCGAGTAGTGCAGTATCATCTGCGTTTTCCAGGTCTTCCAGTGTAGAAAACGTTGTCCATCTAATTCCTCTTGGACTGCCCTCTGTTGTCTGGCGCATCACCCAATCTATGGCTGTCAAAAAGAATGTTGTTGATAAGGGGCATCCCTGTCGTACTCCTGTTTTCACTTTGAAAGTTAGATTGCTCATACAGCTGTAAATGGATACCTGACTCTGACATATTTGGTCTAGAATAGTGAAGTCTCTAACACGTCATTTCCCTACGGCAGTATACTCCACCTTTATATATATATAAAGAGGAGGATACTTTCAGACGAGTACTTTACCTACCCGGCGCTGGGGTCCCCGGGAATGTGCCCGGTACATTATGGTGGTAGCTACGCCACTGGTTCATTTGTTTTATTGAGGTATGTGTCCAAGTATGAAAGAATTTATTTGAAAAGGTGAAGTACATATGTTAATATTGACAAATAAATAATTCCAAAGATTATTTACACCTGACATGTACCGATCAATAAATGTGTTTAAATATGTTGTACATTTTTTGTTTTACCTTTTCAGGATCACCGTGATCGAATTATATTGGAAAATCGACCCTGTCAACTTAATGTGCCCACGCAACAGAAACAGACATTAGGCCTACAACGCTACAATTTTGTGATTGATAGCTTCTCAACTTCACAGATTTTTATACTTGAACTGTCAGGATCTACTGTTTCTTAAACTCGGTTCAGACCAGCTTCCCGTCACATATCCTGGCTTTTACGTGAATCGTTGAACTTAAAAGGTGGCTTTTTGACTGAGTCATAAACAACTGATAAGTTGGTGTGTACCTTTCGCAGTCACAGATTCAATAATAGACACATTGTTGAAGCCAAGGTAAACAGCTGTTGTGTACCTTAGTTCGAATCTTTTCAGGAGCAGGCAGGATTAGTTGTCTACTTTTAAATTGACTTCGGTGCTGACAGGTAGTCACACTTAACAACTACATGTGCTGGGCTCTTTGCCTTCGACTGTTTGCTACACATTGTACTGCTGTGACTGTATCAATTTTGAATTGTGATTTTTTTCCGTGAAATTTTTCACCAGCTCATTAATTATTCAGAACTTACTCCTAGTACTGCATGTTCTGCAGTATACTTGTGCAAGTGGCCATGACTTAGATTTCTGTTCAAAGACATAACAAGTGCACACATTTTTCCTGAGTACGATTTTGAGCCTGATTTTCGTAATCTTGTTTTGGAAATTACCACATTCTGAGCTTATTCGTAGACCAGCGCCATGTCTTTCTTAAAATTCTGGGGCAAGAAAGATAAAACAGGCGACGACGACCAGAAGAAAGATGAAACCATTGACCCGGAGTTAGAAAAACGACGGCTACGCCACTCGCTCTCCATCTCTCGCTCTGGGAGATTTAAACAGAAAAAACGAGAACGAGGCCAGATTCTTGACAAACCTGAACTCTTTGGCGGACAAGACGGAAAGGGACATCCTGATGGGGTTCAGGATGCGGCTTCGAGCAGTTCTCACAACAGTATAAACAACTCAGTCAGGTCAACTCATAGTATACCGCATCCACGATCTCCAAATAATAAATGCCGCGACGTGAACTCCAAGATGGCGACAGAAAACATCAGGTTGGGTCCTTCTGTGGTCACATAACAAAATCAACTAACGGAAATTGTACCGGTGTATATATTGCTACCGACAATCCTCGGTGTGTTTTGTTGAGCGACAAGCAATAAAAATAACGTTATGCCTTCGAGACTTAACGATTGTCTGTAAATATAATATAAAATGATAAATTTGATGTCTAGAGCGTGCTTGCCTGGAGACAAATTTGGTGGCTTTAACTACAGTATATAGCTGCATAATCAAACTGTTCGGATTAAGTAGTACGTTTTAAGATTGACATTTTATCACGTAAGTTTTAATTCCGCATGTAGTGCTTCAATTTGCTCTTCCTTCAAAGTATGACCTGAAGCTTCGTGGTGAGATTTGTAATGCATTTTAATTGATGACTGTAATTTTTTTTTTTTAATGCAAGGGGCAGGTTGACGTGGAGTTTGTATATTTGAAATTTAAAAAGAAGCATTGCCTGGATGTCTGACGCAGGCTTTTATGTCCCTCACTGAAAACAACTTCTGCCCAGGACCGGTTCTAGGGTTGCTGACGCGCTGGACAAAAACCAAGCTTTGGTGCCCATATAACATGTTTGAAACATTCAAGAACCACGCCCAGTGGCGTTGACGATCATGTCTCTCCACAACGTCATATCTCCAACGCAACGCAACCACCGTCCTTTTCAGGGCGAACGAAGAAGAAGATATCTCCAATACTATTTATTAAGTTTGTTTTTTATGTCTTTGCACGCCACGATGTCAAACTGTCTGGTATTTACTCTCTTTATCGTCTGGAATCGTGTTTTCCTTCAGTCTTTCATATTGTCACGATATATTCCAGCTTTCTTCTTCTCATAACACGCCCAAAGAAAATTGATTGTTTGTTTCTATCATGGGAAATAAGCTTACTTTGCGCATCAGCCTCTCTCAGGACATTGTTTAGCTGTCCATGATATTTTAAACATTCTTCTTTAAAACCACAGATCGATGGCCTATAGTGCCTTACCTATTTGTTTACTAATTGCTCATGATTCACTTCGGTATGTCAGAAAGTAGTAACAAACTTGAGACATTATTATGGATTTAAGGCGCAAAATTAAAATAGTTAATGATAAAAAATCCATAACTAAAAAGATTAGGTGATGATTAATAATAATATTAATGAAAGCTAGCAACCAAATTTATTGATGTGTGCACGAAGACATTATGCAGAGAACAACATCTAATAATTTTTTTCCTTGGAAATATAATCTATAAGCCAACTTAATCTGGGAGCTAAACAGTTGACATACTGTATTCATGGTTACAAAAGTGAATCAACAACTTAAAAGAATACGTGATTCAGTGAAAAACATGTTTTTAAACAAAACACCGAACCGAAAAAAGATGGACGGGGGGATTTATTTTGTACAGAATCCAAAACCGGAAAAGCATACTGTATTCATTCACGTTCATAATGATAAAATGTTGAAAACTGCATATGTAAATAATTATTTACAGTCTATGCCACTAATATGAGGTCATGCATATAGTTGACAACCTCACTATGTGAAACTAAGTGTTACAGAAACAACAGCCTATTCAAATTTTTCTATACTGGTGCATGATTCCAGCAAGCTACCAGCTGCTGATGGTGGTGGTTCCGTGTTCTATTAGGGGGCGAAAAGGAAAGTGATGATTTGTTAAAGAATTTGAACATCCAATAGATAAAAAACACATTCTGTATAACGAAACAAAATAAAACAGTGTTCTTGAGTTAAGATTTTTGATACTTTGCATTTGGAAGACTCCCAGACACACGACAAGGTTTTTTTTTTTTTTAAATGAAGTATCCGGTTCAACCCTTGATGGGTTATAACTGGGGCACTAATTCAAGAAAATAAAAAGTCAGATCTCCAATAACCCAAATATAGTACCTTCTCTCCCTCCCCTCCTTCCTTTTTCACAGTCCAAATAGAGTAAATGATAAGGTGCCCCGGACCACAGCCCGAGTTGCCGGTACATACAACCGACCCTGGCTCTGCTAAAAAATTTAAATCTGAGAAGCAGAGTCAGTGGTCAAAAGTTATGCCAAAAAAAAAATAAATAAATAAAACATCTTTCGTACTTTTTTGCTCCGCAGTGAATATGTATAGTTAGGTGTTGTTTCGTAGCGCTTAGGGTTAGGATTAGTGTTAACCATAATACTAATCCTAACCCTAACTGCTACGAAACAACACCTAACTACATATATTCACTGCGGACCAAAACGGTACGAAAGATAGGAAATTACCATTAAAAATGTACCTAAATTAAAATAGAGGAATTGGTCGCAGAGATGAGCCGCTCAGCAGCATGGCAGGCCTTAAATGGCCGAGTAAGCCAGGAGCTGAATTTAACACCAAGCCCCCAACGGTGCAAGAGGTAGAAAGCATTGTCCAGAAAGCTCGGTGCAAGTCAGCTCCAGGTCCTAATGGTGTTCCATATGTGGTGTATAAGAGATGCCCTGAAGTGCTCAAACGACTGCTCCGTTTACTAAAGAATGCGTGGAAAGCCCAGCTTGTAAGCAAGGAATGGAGAAAGGCGAATGGAGTCTACATCCCGAAGGAGCAAAATTCCACAGACATCAGTCAGTTCAGGCCAATCTCACTACTCAATGTGGAAGGGAAGATATTCTTCTCAGTGATGGCAAAAAGACTCACTACATACCTCCTGGCAAATGGGTACATTGACACTACCATTCAGAAAGGAGGTATCCCAGGTACACCAGGATGTCTAGAGCATGCCACAATGATCTGGGAAGCAATCCAAAAGGCAAAGTCTGACAGAACAGACCTCCATGTAATCTGGTTGGATCTGGCGAATGCTTATGGATCCGTTCCACACCAGATGTTGTGGCAGGCCCTGGAAATGTATCATGTTCCACAAGAGATTGCAGCAATGCTGAAGCTGTATTTCGCAGGGTTTGCTGTCAGATTTTCAACCAGAGAGTACACAACGAAGTGGATTGGCCTTGAAGTTGGAATTGCAATGGGGTGTACCATCTCTCCGATACTATTCGTGATGGCTATGCAGGTAATCCTCAATGCGGCTGAAGGAATGGCTATAGGTCCAAAGCTCGGGGGAATGTGTCACATGCCACCGCTCAAAGCATTCATGGATGACACAACAATTCTGACATCAGATGAACATCAGGCCCGGAGGATGTTAAAACGCCTGGATGAACTAGTCAGCTGGTGCAGAATGAGCTTCAAACCCAAGAAGTCGAGAAGCCTATCAGTCAGGAAAGGGAAGATAGCAGAAGACATATTCGTGGTTTCCAACCAAAGAATCCCTACTGTTATTGAGGAACCTGTTAAAAGTCTTGGCAGGGTGTACGACGCCTCATTAAAAGACTCGAAGGCAGTGCAACAGACAATAGAAATGGCAGACAGAGGGCTACAGATCATAGACCAAAGCAGACTCTTGGGAAAGTTCAAACTGTGGTGCCTCCAGTTCATGTTGATACCGAAGTTGCTGTGGCCACTGCTTATATATGAAATAAGCACAAGTACAGTCGAAGCTATAGAGCAGAAGGTCAACAAGTTCATGAGAAAGTGGCTAGGGGTACCACCAGGTCTGTCAGATGTAGCACTGTACTGCAAAAAGTCAAAACTTCTGCTTCCTTTCAAGTCAGTTGTTGAAGAGTACAAAGTTGGAAAGGCAAGGCTTGCAATGATGCTACGCGAGTCAGCTGATGACGTGGTTAAGTCCATTCAGCCCACACTGAAAACAGGAAGGAAGTGGAGAGTGGAAGAAGCTGTTGATGCTGCCCAAGAGTCACTCAAACTGAGGGAGGTAATCGGATACACACAGACGAATAGACGGGGATTTGGTCATGGAGACATCCGCTGGTGGTCCAAGGCATCAAGCAGGGAGCGCAGAGACATGGTTGTTCATGAGATACGAGAGGCTGAGAATGATAAGAGGTTGCAAAAAGCAGTGCAGCAGGTCCAACAAGGCCAATGGACTACATGGGAAGGAGCCCTGCAGAGGTCCTTGACATGGAATGATATATGGCATATGGCACCTCTTAGGCTCAGCTTCGTTGTTAGATCAATGTATGACCTGCTGCCGTCGGCCACCAACCTTGTGAAATGGGGAAAGTCGGATGATGAGCAGTGCCCCCTGTGCCAGGGGAGGCAGACACTCGAACACGTGCTCTCAGCGTGTAAGGTGTCATTAGGGCAAGGGCGATACACCTGGCGCCATAACAAAGTGCTAAATGAGCTTGCTGCGACAATAGATCTAGCAAGGATGAAGGCGAACAGCAAACCCAGGCCGAGCACCGCAAATACATACTTTCTGAGGGCAGGAAAGTCAGCACACCCCAAACCGAGTAAACCAGGTAGCAGTTTACCATCTCTTCTTGATTGTGCAAATGACTGGGAGATGGCGGTAGACCTACCTGGACGAGGGGCATATCCAGAGAGCATCAGAAAATCGCGGAGACGGCCGGATATAGTGCTTCATTCTTCTTCAACGCTTCAGGTCATACTGATTGAACTGACCGTGCCATTTGAATCCAGATTAGACGAGCAACATTCGTTCAAAGCGGCCAAATATAGTGATCTGGCCGCGGATCTGAGACACGAGGGGTTCACTACAAGGGTCATGGCTGTTGAAGTGGGCGCAAGAGGGCTTGTGGCTGCATCAATGTATGATCTATTGAAACTGTTGGGGCTGAAGGGACAGGCGAGAACAAGGGCACTGAAGAGGCTTAGTGAAACTGCCGAAAAGGCATCAGGCTGGCTGTGGAACAACCGCAATGGGCAATGGAAATCGTGACAATAAACGCTGCGGTACAGAAAACACCAGGAATTTTTCTAAGTCCACAAAACGCTGAGTTTTGTGGTGTACTAGTGAGCGGGCTGTGACTGAGGGGCAACAGGCGATGTATATTATAGGAGGTGTCAGAGTCAGAATTTCAGTGGCTAGGCTCGGCGGCTTCGCGATGGTGTCTCAGTGTGTGCGACGGAATGAACGGAATAATTTGTCTTCTCTTTGTTACTTTCACAATTGCCTCCACGGCTGGCGGAGTTGTGGATTAAAGTTGCTACCATAAGTGAAATGGGTTCATTTTCGATACAAGACAACAGGAGGCTGAGACGCTTGGGAGTCATGACCCAAGTGGGCCCGCCCCCCTTAGAGTGTAAAGGAGTATACTGGGCCGAAACACTTGTCCGATGGGGGGACTTCTTCTGATGATCAGATTGCCTCCTGTTGTATCGCTCTGTAAAGAGTTTCCTATCATTCACTGCGGACCAAAACGGTACGAAAGATAGGAAATTACCATTAAAAATGTACCTAAATTAAAATAGAGGAATTGCTCAATTTGAAAAGGCCTTCATTCCACCGTCTGTTAACTATAAACAGATGTGCATACAAGACATTATTCTGATTTGAAGTGTTAGTAAAGTCTTTATTTTGTTGTGTACTTCAGCTTTCTGTCTCATGTTCTGCTAATCAGCCTTTGGTTGTTTTTTATTATAAGTTTATGTAACACGCCACGGTTAACCAGATTAAACTGTGTAATTATTTTATTTTTTGCATGACGTGAAAATACTTTAAGTCCTACGTGTGTGGGTTGAATCATAGGGTTATAGGCATACGCCGCCATAATGCCAAGTGGCTATCGATACGTCTTGCTTGGGTGTGCATGTGCTGAGTAATAAGCAGTAAGGTGGTAGATTCTTGTTGATGTTTTTATTTTTATTAATGTGCGGCTTGAATGTATGTCAGACTTTGGTATTTTTAAAAACGAGGAAAACTTGGTTAGTGTTAGAGCAAGCGACACAGCCGACTCCTCGAAACATAGGGCTAGGTTAAGGCTATTGTTAAATGAGTACACGCGACACGGCTATGTATCGTTTGCAACTTGGAAAAATGGCGGTATGTATAAAAAACCTTGTGATTCAGCCCGTGAGTTATTTCCCACCATATTCCACATTTACTTGTTAATTTTGCCTAATGTCTTCTAATAAATAATTGGGGGACTGTCGTTGTCTTCAATAAGGAGACAGCAGACTGGAGGCCGATATGTTGGCCAATAACACAGCGTTTTGTTTCAAGTTGAGATTTTTTCCTTTTTAGATGTGTTAAAACGGTCTCAGTGTTTCTCTGGGTTAATAATTTTGACATAGCTCAAAAAAATGTTGGGGATAGCTGTAACAGAAATACAGATAACCAGCTTGGCAAACCGTGTCTACTGTCCTCGTCGTCTGCCTGGGCCTAAGGTTGATTTAGGAGTCAGTAGACTGGCGTTTCGAGTAGGAGCTTTTTTTTTTTTTTTTAAATACGGCCTTAGTGTTTGTCAAGCGTTGTTACTTTTGACAACGCTCGAAAAAGGGTTTGTATTAAGTTAATGCTAGATGTTTTACAAAGCTCGAAACATGACTTAAGTTTCGCTTTAGAAACTGTTTTTTTTTAAACTCAGTCTAAGCTAGACACTATAGGCAAATCTCTATTAATTTTTCTTGCCATTGTTATATTATTCTGCAGTTTTTGTGTGCTGAATTTTATAATAAGCCACGATGTTTTACATTGTCTTGGGCTGAATTTTAAAATACATGCATTGTACTTCTTCATTTGCTATTTATTTTATGAAGTTGGTGGGCATTTTACTATTTCGTTTGTTATTTCTTTTATGAACTTGGTGTCTGATGCTTCTTTCATGACTTTACAGCTTCCCCCTCATGGAGTTAGTAGTTTATGCTGCTTCGCTCATGGATCTTGCTTTCCATGTCCCTCCGATTTAAAAAAACAAAACACACACACACACACACATATATGTATATACATATATATAAAGAGAATGAATGAAGCATATGAAAATTAGACAGCTAAAATATTTTGGCCATATAAAAAGACAACACCTTACTTGAAGACCATAATAAAAGGCAGAGTTGAAGGCAAATGTGCAAGAGGAAGACAGACCTATCAGTGGGAAGAAAACATCATGAGATGGAAAGGAAAGAATATTTCAGAAAGCACCATCAAGACAAGTGACAGAAGACAATGGAGATTCATTGCAGCTAACCTTTGATGTGGAGATGGCAGTTGATCATGATTTTATTCTGCTGTGACCTGTTCTCATTCTTAAACTCATCACATGGTCTCTTCTTGGTAAGGAGTAGGTAGCTTCTGTCATGTCAGACCCTGGGTGGTATCTATGCCAGTTTACTTTGAACCTATGTTTTATTACAAAGTGAATGAAGAAAGACATTAAAATGATATATTAGAAGACTGCTCTTGATTGACATAATGCTATGTTCTTTAATCATTCGCTCAAATTGCAACTGATTGCTAAGCTGTGTGAGAAGATTAAATACAGGGTGATAACAAAATCAGTACCTATTAATGTGATCTTTTGTATCTATTGACTATTGAGATACCATCTATTCAACAAGCTAAAGATAGGAACTACCGATCAGTGTAACTGTGGGACTGATAAAATAACTAACGAACATCTGCTTCAAAGTTGCCCAACATATGCGGAACAGAGAAAGCGCATATGGCTGACACCAGTGCCATTCATCGAAAAGCCCTACGGAGATTCAAATAGCCTCAAACTGACTACTGCTTTTTTTGAAAACATTTAAGTGGATGTCTGAGAGAGTTCGGAGAAGAAGAAGAAGTATTTATTGGATATACAAATAACAAAACAATGAGAAATAACTGCTATTTGAGTAATAAGTTTTTTTTTTATACTTCCAGAAACAAAATAAAGCAAATCTTAAAATGGCCAATAAATGGATGTTACAAGAGAGTGAGCAAAAAATGTTGCCCACTATGAGGCCATACGTTGAACAGGCCAAATTTCATGTTGAACTCTAATATTAATGTGACATTTTATTTATCAAACTAACAGCTAATTATATTTATTTTGATATGTTTCATATAAATCGGTTGGAGAGGAGTGAAGAAATTAACATATACAAATTGGGATTGACTTTTCAGTCACCATGCATTGTGCAGGCATTTTCACAAAAGAAGTCTTAACGGTGTGAACAAGATGGAATGTTGGGCCGAGATTTAAAATTTAAACAAGGGGAAAATAAGCGTGTCCATGTATACATGTCTGTGTTTGTCTTGTCTTTTTCCTTTGTCCATATCTGTGCACCATAGAGCTTTGTAGAATTTATATAAGATCCAGTGACTCATATCTGCACTCTGGGCAAACCCACAGGTGCTCAGTCTTCCTCAGCAAATGTTGAAGGGTAGGATCACTAATTTCTTCTGTAGCGTGCTGGTTGTATACAAGTCGGATGCATCCTCTTATATCTCCATCCCTGCTAGTCTTACATTTGATGCTGAATTCCAGGCGATCATCAGTTGTCCCTAGTATCTCTCCCTTATTCATATTGAGTGTCCTCGCTATAGGTGCTCTCGAGGCTAGTCTGTCAGCTCCCTTATTGCTGCATACCCCTGCATGACCAGGACACCTTGGATGTTAATATCTGTCTCAAGTTGATGAATGCATTCTTTGATGTTCCTATGCTCTACTGGACTTAGTTGTTACATCTGGCATCCTTTCCTTCATAATGTGTCAAAGATATCATATTACTACCAGGATTATTTCAATTCCCTTTTCCCTTCTTACTGAGCATGAAGCCTCATTCAAAGCATTTATATGCTTTTGCAGCAGTGGTTTCTGAATCAATTTGTTTTGCATGATGAGGTTGCCAACCCCATGACGTAACATCTGGCTGTGGGCCTTGTCCCTTTTGTTACTTGAACCACCATCTTCAAAAAACTTTTTTTTGAGGTTTGGAGCTGGCTCTTGAGGGTTGTAGTCATTGAACAAGACTAACTTCTGTTAAGTCAAGACTGATAACAATATAATTAATAGTGAACATCATGGACCTGAAGATGGAGAGATAAGATCACCTGCACCCAGACCTCAAGGTTTTTTATATTTGTACATGCACCCTAATATATCCGACGGACTCTGTGCCAAAATGAGGCAAAGATTTATTTTTTTAAAACCTGTACCCATTGGTTCGACACTTGATGATGACGATTCTGACAAATGTAAACATAAATATTTACACATGTTAACTTAACAATAGATTTAAGAGTATATATATATAGAGCAGTGCTTCTTAACCAGGGGTGCATGCACCCCATGGGGGTGCGAAACTTACCTTCCAAGGGTGCGAGACATACTGGAAATTTTAGAATGTGAATCATAAAAAATACATAATGCACAGAACTCAGATGTGTTTGTAAGAAATAGAACTTTGACAAAGTGAATTAGATACTGAACCTTTTTCACATTCTGTAAATAAAATGTTCTCAAAACATCTCTTATAAGCATTTCTGGTATGTTTTGCGAACTGGAAAATAAAGGGTTGTGAGGCTTCTTAAGATGCTTTAAAGGGGTGCGAGGCTTCTTATGATGCTTTAAAGGGGTGCCAGGCTTCTTATGATGCTGTAAAGGAGTGCGGGGCTTCTTAATATGCTGCAAAGGTGTGCAGGTTCTCTAAAACGTTGAAACATTAATCTACAGGATGATTAAAAGGTTGAAACATTAATCTACAGGATGATTAAAAGGTTGAAACATTAATCTACAGGATGATTAAAAGGTTGAAACATTAATCTACAGGATGATTAAAAGGTTGAAACATTAATCTACAGGATGATTAAAAAGGTTGAAACATTAATCTACAGGATGATTAAAAGGTTGAAACATTAATTTACAGGATGATTAAAAGGTTGAAACATTAATCTACAGGATGATTAAAAGGTTGAAACATTAATCTACAGGATGATTAAAAAGGTTGAAACATTAATTTACAGGATGATTAAAAGGTTGAAACATTAATTTACAGGATGATTAAAAGGTTGAAACATTAATCTACAGGATGATTAAAAGGTCACCTCCTATTTTTAAACTGTTATTTCGTCACTCCTATCCAACAAAGTTATGCAAAACAAATGTAAAAAAAAAATACAATTAACTGTCATTGTGTTACATAAAAGTGGTATGCCACATTACAGCTGAGTGTGAGATCCGGTTTGTTCAACACATAATTTCATAGACGGTAGCAACTTTTACTGTCTTTTGTAATGTCAGTTTTATTTGGCCATTTTAACAAAGTGGATATGTTAACAATAAAACAATTAATCAAAAACAACTGTAAAGGAGATTGGCTGAACACGTGGGCATAGGCTAAAACAGAAAGAAGACTCTTCATACATTTAACAGCCCCAAATAAGGAAGATGCTATCAACCATATCGAACGAAGATATCAAACTAAAATTTTCAGATTGAGAACAGGTCACTGTACACTAAATGGCCACAGAAACAGAATATGTTTACAAAATATAGCAAAGTGTAGACACTGCCCAAACCCGTTGGAGATAGTAGAATACTGTCTAATACAGTGCCCTGCACTCCAGGGAATGAGACAACTTCTAACACACAACCCATCCATAGACAATACGCTTTATAGCAGCCCAGAACAACTTATACAAACTGTGCAGTACCACATAATAACATCAAGGTCACCAAGAGCTGACGCTCAGTGACATTGGTTCAAAGTCAAGTCAACAGAGTGGAGAATTCTGTACTAATTACCAAGCAGAAGTTACAGCAATAAACACCATCCTCACAGCAATAGACAGCCAATTCAAACAAGAAATCTATATTCCTTCAGATATCATAATCTTCTCTGATTCAAAATCAACACTTCAGGCTTTAGAAGAATACCTCCAAACTGAAAATAAAGAAATAATACAGCTGGCCGAAACAATTGACAACCGGCTACCAAAAAACGACATCAGAGTCAATCTACAGTGGATACCAGAGCACACAGACATAGGCAACGATAAAGCAGACAAACTAGGAGCTAGCATGGTTCAAACAAACACTCCAGCAAACATGCAAACAACTTCAAATAATAACTGATGGGCAAAAAGGTCTACTGGACGTGCCTTGTATAAAGAAATGACCCATCCCAAAAAAAATGACAACATTAATAACCTACGACATGTGGAGCAGAGCACAATCTTCCAACTAAGAACAGAACACGCCAGACTGAACAAGCACTTTAACAAGTTAAACCCCACACATGAGCCTAACTGCCTCAACTGTACCCATCCATATGAGACAGTTCAGCATGTGCTGCTCACTTGCCCAGGACTCTCCACAGAAAGATGAACGCTATTGCCGGGCTCCCCAACAATTGCAAACACTCAGTACATCACCACATTGTCGTAAATTTATTTTGAGAGAAAAGAGTCGTAGAAATAGTGGTCCGGTTTAGAGTGGAAAATGATGATGGAAAGCTCAGTGATAGAAATGTAGAGATTTAATAGTTACTTCACAGCGTGCTGGAGGAGAGTAAAGACAGACTTATTTACGACAAATCATGTCTCTCAATCTTCTCTTTCACTCTCCTGGTCAAACAATTATTTGCCAGTTTTCCAGACTCGCATCTGCGCGCTCACCGATTTGGTGTTTTCAAACACACACACGACGTTGATACAAACTATATTAAACGAATAGGGGAAAAGTTGGGCTTTGGGTATATCCAACACACAGAACTAAATGAGTTTATGTGATTTTATTCACTTTAAACATCGATCACTAACAAATATCAGGTATTACATAAATTATCATAAGTACACAAATGCAAATAACAAATTTGGGAGGGGTGAAGAAGATTGGTATCGACTAAGCCCTTCCCGCTTATTAGACAAAGACAAACCCAGTCCAGAGATAGATAATATCAGGAACACGGGTACGTTAACCTAACAGTAAAGTTAATTACTCTGAAAGAGGTGTTACCAAGTTAGGTATAAGTGATAGAAAAAAAAAAAACCTGTTCTTCCCAGCTGTTCTTCCCTTTACTAAGAAAATGGAAAGGAGGTGGTTTTAAACAGAGTTAACAAATTATCAACTATCCCACTTAAAGGAACAATGTAGGGTATACAGAAAAGATATATGTTACCAGGTAAGCAAGTTAACAAAATGGTCACACAAAAGAATTAATTTCCTGTCATTCATACACGCGCTAGCAAAGGCCTTCACTCATCTTGCTCTCACTTACCGATTGTGAAAAATCTTGCACTCCATAGAATAACACAACAGCAGTTACACCTCAACTAAATGTATGAGTGTTTGTTCAAGTTCTAGCCCCAGATTATCGGGTAGGCGGTCAGCACATAAAAGGATCCCGTAATCGCTGGAAAATGAATCTGTAGTTGTGTCTCTTTTCTTAATAACAGTTTCTATGGGAGGGCACGGTCTCTGATACCGGGGTGAGGATGGTGTGGTCTATTTGGCTATGCCGCGGATAATAAAATTCTTACGCGTGCTGGTACACTTTATCCGTGAGGTATGGTTTAAGTCCAGTGAGAAAACTAGTCACATCACTGTTCAGGAAATTATGAATTATCTCTCTGTGTCAGTAAACTAACAAAGCTCGGGCCAGTGTTCTTCTTCCCGTTACGACTTAAGTTGTTTGATGGTGCGTTAAATTTGTCTTTGGGTCTGCTTTCTTTGCTATAAGTTAGATAGCGGAATTCCAAACATAGAATCGCCTCAAAGATTAAAAATTTACACAGTCTCAACAAGTTCTGCGTCAGGGGAACTCTACACACTGTTTATGCTTTGCTTTGCTTAGATTGATTTCTTTATTGCTTTCTTAATGCTGGGATCGCACAGGTTACGATCACTCTGTATGAAAGAAAAAAAAGACATGTAATATACCGAAAACAAATAACCTTCTAAAGCGCGATGAATTTCCCGTTAAGACTTATTATATATATGCTCGCATATTTAATTATGTATTTAATAAACACTGCGCGAGTTCTAGTGGTTAAAAACACACATCTATAAAACTAGGACTTAACTGAATTTATTAATTATAAATTCCTTCGCGACTTTAAAAGTTAATTTAAGCATCTATTATCTTTTTGAAATAATATAATAGATAGATCATTATATTTAAAACTGGAACTCTTGAGATGGTTTAATTAAATAGATTTAAATTAACACAAAATCCCTTGAAATAGAATGACTAGACCACTGATCACTTTACACAATATATATTTTACCGCTTTGCACAGAATTAGAAATCACTGCAAATATATATAAAATCCAGGGGAAAATCTATAACAAGATTTCAATAAAGCTAGTGCTTCTGTAAAGGTCTGGCCAGCGAGTGATAACGTGTCTAGTTCTACATGGTCTATTTAGCTAAAATGAAATGTAAGTTGAGTGGGACATGATAAACTTGACAACTTATTTGATCTCACGAACTTTTGGGGATCTGACCGCCAAATCAAGAGATGAAGCCGCCCCCTGGTCTTCGTATCCGCTCGCTGCTGCCCGTTTCGCTTTCCCCCGTTCGCTCGGTTCCTCGATTGACACCGAGACGCGAAATTAGCGGCAAGCAACTGCGTCTCGTATCAGGGAAAACTACTGTCTTTGATAGCGCCGATAGTCTCCCTTAAGATCCCTCGGTCTGTCTCTTTGATCTCGTCGCTGTATCCTACATGAGTCCCGGTGGAATGCGTTCTGGCAAACGAAAAGTTACAACAAATGTTCAGGGGTTCTAATGTTATGAAAAGCTAAAGGTCCCTTTAAATCATCCATCATATCAGGGAAAATTCACTAGTCAAACTAGACGTACGTCACACACATAACAGCTGCAGAACACATGCAAACTCTTCAACTTGGCATTGACTGTTAATGAGCGATGAGCTCAGCAGCCTAGTTAATCAACAACAATTTAGCCATTTTAGATTTTATTTTACTCTGGAAATTTAAAAAAAAATAAAACATATTTGTCAAATGACAGTTATTACTATTTGGTGTGACATTTTTGTCATGTATATCCATTGGATACAAGTGAGAATATTGAAATCTATAAATAGGAAGTAACTTCTCAGTCAGCCTGTACTATTGAGTAGTGACATTGGTTTAATGTGAGCTACATATAGACAAATTAATTTTGAATGTAAAGTGTGTGCTATGTTCACAAATTTTAGCATGACATTTTTAGTGGTCGCTATGTACAAACTAATGCAGATGGTTTAGTGCATACTACATACAACCTGGTGGACATGACTTAAAGCATGCTACATATAGAGTTATAGGGGTTGTGACACACAAACTGAGTTTTAGTGGTTGTGACATACAAACTAGCTGATATGACTTAGAGCATGCTACATACAAACTGGTGAACATGACTTAGAGCATGCGACATACAAACTGGTGGACATGACTTAGAACATGCTACATACAAACTGGTGGATATGGTTTAGTGCATGCTACATACAAACTGGTGGATTTGTCTTAGTGCACACTCCATACAAACTGACATTTCAGTGGTTGCTACATACAAACTGGTAGATATGTCTTAGTGCATGCTGCATATAAACTGACATTTTAGTGATTGCTACATACAAACTGGTGGATATGGCATAATACGCTACATACAAACTGGTGGATATGTCTTAGTGCATGCTACATATAAACTGACATTTTAGTGCATGCTACATACAAACTGGTGGATATGTCTAAGTGCATGCTACATACAAACTGGTGGATATGGCCTAGTACGCTACAAACAAACTGGTGGATATGTCTTAGTGCATGCTGCATACAAACTGGTGGAAATGTCTTAGTGCATGCTTCATACAAACTGGTGGAAAAGTCTTAGTGCATGCTACATACAAACTGGTGGATGTGGCATAGTGCATGCTACATACAAACTGGTGGATATGACATAGTGCATGCTACATACAAACTAGTGGATATGGTTTAGTGCATGCTACATTCAAACGGGTGGATTTGTCTAAGTGCACACTCCATACAAACTGACATTTCAGTGATTGCTACATACAGACTGGTAGACATATCTAAGTGCGTGCTACATACAAACTGGTGGATATGGCATAATGCGCTAAATACAAACTGGTGGATATGTCTTAGTGCATGCTACATACAAACTGGTGGAAATGTCTTAGTGCATGCTACATAAAAACTGGTGGAAATGTCTTAGTGCATGCTACATATAAACTGACATGTTAGTGCATGCTACATACAAACTGGTGGATATGGCATAGTGCATGCTACATACAAACTGGTGGATATGGCATAGTGTATGCTACATACAAACCGGTTGATATGGTTTAGTGCCTGCTACATACAAACTGGTGGATATGGCATAGTGCATGCTACATACAAACTGGTGGATATGGCATAGTGCATGCTACATACAAAGTGGTGGATGTCTTAGCGCATGTTACATATAAATGTGTGGACATGACTTACAGCATGCTACATACAAATTTACGGATATCTTTTTTTAAATTAAAATTTTACGCACTTCATTCAACCTAGACCAATGTTTCTCAAGCGGTGTGCCGCGGCACACTTGTGTTTCTGCCTCGCCTATCAAAGTGTGCCGCAAAAATTGAGTAAATTTACAACATGAAGTATATTTTTAGTGATCGTGTAATATAAAACTGATCTTACAGCTTGAATTCATTCAATAATAATTGAAGCTATTAACTGCTTTTAACAAAAATAGATATACTTCAAAATTATTTTAAACAATTAAAAGAAAATCAAATTGAGAGTTTTCTTTATTCTAAAGTACCCACAAATTAGAGTATTTAATTTAGTATATATCACTAATTTTTTATTCAGGCGCGGGGTCAGATAGGTGTGCCGCAAATTTTTAGAAAATTGAAAAGTGTGCTGTGAACACAAAAAGGTTGAGAAACACTGACCTAGACACAGGGTCTGTCAGTTATATAAGAATGCATGTCCAAATATAATAGACCTTGTGGTATTGTTATACTTATGCCTTAATGTGTGCTACATACAACTGACTGACATTTTAGCCTGTGCTATATATGTGAAATGATTGACATCTGTTAGTGTTTTGCTATATGTAATATTTTAACAATTATGCGAACTGCGTGTGAAATAATGAATATGTTTATATATAATACCCAAGGGCTTTAGCAGAAATCTGTTTGGTAATTATCATGATCATGTCATATAACTGTGATTCTTGTGCAGAGTTTTTGTTCATACACTTTTATGGGGGGTCAATACAGTAAATAAAAGTATCATTTTTATATAGGTCTTCATCAGGGAACATGATGCTGATTAAAAAGCAGCTAGTAGTAGTAGCCCCTTCAGTCATGACTGACTATGGGAACATGCCCCTGAGGTGATAGCCTTCAGATGGGAACATGCCTCTGAGGTGATAGCCTTCAGATGGGAACATGCCCCTGAGGTGATAGCCTTCAGATGGGAACATGCTCCTGAGGTGATAGCCCTCAGATGGGAACATGCCTCTGAGGTGATAGCCCTCAGCTGCTTTTGTTCCTGGTGTTTCAGCCAACGTGAAAGACAATCAACGAGAGAAAGAATAAATAAGTGATGAAAAACATAAATATTTATAACTATGAAAATATGAATAAATTGGAAACAGTAGTCTTGAAAATGATTGTTTTTTTCCATGACTTCCATTTTATTTTGTAGTTTCATGTTGCCTTGCTGTTGTTTCCGGGTAGTCTGTGAAGAGGCTAAGAAAGATTAGGATTACTCCAACCTCAGGCACGTCACAAGAGGTGACTAATATCAGGATGTGCATGGGGCTGGCAATTTCATTATGGAAAACACACTGCGATAGGAACCACTACTTCAAGAGCACATGGATACTTTGATGCAGGCTTCCTACAAGGGACCAGTTACAGTAGTGCCTCCATCCTGTATAAGGAGATACAAGGGAAAAGTGAAGTAATAACAGTTTTTTTAAAAAGTGAGTTTTTATTTACCCTGTATATTTGTTATGTGTATGCATGTGTCTTGTCAAAACACAGTTTAAATGTGTGACAAAATTCAGATGGATTACAGTGTGTAAATATATTCAGAGATATGCAAAATATTATGATGTCTTTGTTGACTCTTGATGAGAAAATAAAAACTCGGTCAAAGAACCATGGGACTGATGTGTGATATCTTGTTGTTGTTGTTGTTTAACCAGGACTGCTGAGCTCGTCACTCTCAGCCAATGACAAGTCAAAGAATGTGTATGTGTCGATAGTTGTTGGATGGTGCCATATATATATATTGGATGACTGAAAAGTTAATTCCTGTTTTTAAATTTTTATATCATTTCTTGTACCCACTGGATATACACGAAACAATTGTTAAAGCAATATCTACTTACTTGATCATTCCTCTTATACTCTGTGGTGTAGAGGTTTGCCAGAGAGAACTCCATGCTGTCCTGTCCATGGTCTTCATCCTTGCCTGGTTCCAATCTAGTCCCTTAGTCAAGGATTGTCTAATGTTGTTCTCCCAGCGAACTCTGGGTCTTCGTGGAGGTCTGGATCCCTGGCTCTTGGTTTCCCATATTTGTCGTGGGATCTGATCTTCTTCCATTCTGATTACATGGCCAAACTATCATAGTTGTGACTTCTCTACTTGGGTCTGCAGGAGCTGGGTTTTGAGGCCTTGGCTTATCGTCTGGTTGTGGACCATGTCTCTTCTTGTTACTTCAACCACCTTCTTCAGATACCTCATTTCTGAGGTTTGGAGCTGGCTTTTGTAGGTTGTAGTCATTGCCCATGACTCCCATCCATATGTCTTCTTCTTCTTCTTCTTGCGATCGCATCTTTGATGATTACACCGTCAGACGAGTTCTCATGATGAATTTGACTGTTGTTTGAAGTTCCTCTTTAACTCCATATAGCTTTGAGTTTAGTGTTGAGTCATTGGGCCAGTATATCTTTCTTAACTGGTCATACAGAGGACAGTCCTGTAGAACATGCTCAGCAGTTTGTTCGTTTAATCCACACGTGCACAGTGGTGAAGCAGACAATCGTAGCTTGTGCATGTGTTTATTCAGTTTGTTATGCCCTGTCCTGAGTCGAAAAATAGTTATCTGTCCCTGCCGGTCGAGAGTGTGATAGTCGTCTTTGGGTTGGTTCTGTTCTCTTCTGATAGTCTGGATAGCTCTCTTTTTCTCAAAGTATGTGACTTCATTATCTTCTTGTTCACATTCTCCTCCCTTTTTTGCAAGTTTATCTGCCTTTTCATTTCCGGGTACACCACAATGAGATGGTACCCACTGAAGTATGGTTCTCTTTTTGGCAGCTACCTTGTTTAGTTCATTTCTCAGATGCGGGAGTTTACCACCCTTGAGAGCTTGCAGGACAGACAGTGCATCTGTGAGGATGACTACCTGGTGGCAGTCAGAGTTGGTGTTATAAATCATATTTGCAGCTTGCTCTAGAGCTTGAACCTCAGCTGTATAGTTGGAACAGAATTTACCAGTGGGAATGTGCCTAGTCTCATAGTGGTTGTCAGGATATGAGATAAAGATACCGGCACCTCCATTCCTAACAGCATTAGTTGCTGATCCATCTGTACCATCCATATGTCAAGACTGGGACATAGGTGGAGCGGTATACGGCCATCTTCATCCCCTTGCCAATCTCTCTTTAGCTGAAGAATCCTAGATGTATTGCCAGAAAAAGTCTCCCAGCTGCCGCTCTTTGGGTTGCCAACTCTTCTTTGACACCTCCTTTCCAATCTATGATAGCTCCAAGGTATTTAAAATGGTTGACCTGCTCCAGGATTTGTTCTCCGCTGCCATGTTTATTTCATATAAATTAGTTGGATAAGAGTAAAGAAAAAACAATTTAAAAATATGATTCTGTTCAGTCACCGTGTAAAGTGTTTGTGAGGAGCCAGGCAATAACTTTCTTCTTTCTGTGGAGAGTCCAGGGCTTGTGAGCAGCACGTGTTGAACTGTCTCCTATGGATGGGTACAGTTGTGGCAATTTGGTACATGTGAAGGGTTTACTTGTTTAAGTGTTTGTTGAGTCTAGTGTGTTTTGACCTTAATTGGAAGATTGTGCTCTGCTCCACTGGTTGTGGGTTGTTGATTCTACATGTAGTAAAACAAACATTTTATGATAGCATTTGTATCATTATTATGTTTCTTTTCTTTTTTTTTTCTCATCAAACTCCCCAACTGGAGACAGAATGAAAGGGAAGAGGAACATGTGGAAAGACCTTAAGCTGATAGCAAAGGACAGAACTTTTCATGACTTTATTGAAGGCCTATGATCGCCTGTTAGAGAACGACACTGCAAGTGATGAATCAACAAGGCTAAGATAAAAAGATTAAGGTAAAGGATCCCGTTACACGCCCATTGAGGCATATTGGGAATATGGTGTTAGGTCCATATTTTCTTGACCATCGGCACACTAAGGGTGATGTGGTCATCATCACGCCGGCTGCCTTAACCTTCCCAGAAGTTGCTCTGGTACCCAATTAGGGCTGGGTCGACCCAGGAGCCGTTTGCCGCCTAAAAAAAATCCCACATCATCTGGGGATCGAACTATAGACCACTGAGCTAGGAAGCCAGTGCACTAACCACTATGCTACCGCGGCTCCCAAGGCTAAGATAGGCCTTCAACAAACTTGAAGCCTTCCTGTCCAGTGCCATCAGCTCAATGTCTTTATTGTTGTCTGTCTACAGTTCTCTTGTCAATATGTTCTTTGGTGTTCCTCTACCTCTCTTACCCCGAGGGTTCCAGAAGAAAGACATTAGTGATCTTGTCATACCACTTCAATCCTTCTAGTCTCGCAATTTATGAAAGTCTAGCTTTTTGGTTGTTGTTTTTTTTTTTTTTTTTGCTGTTCTCCATGTTTCACAGCCATAAAACAGGACCAACTTGGCATGTGAATTGACAATTCTGAATTCTGTGTTGGATGTAAGAATCTTCAATTGAAACATGGAAAACAAGAAGGACAATCAGAAATATACACACTTTCATAAATGGGTGTTTACACAAAATAGAAACATTCAAATGTCATGACAAGATCACTAATGTGGAAGTGATGGCAAGAATCAGACATATACCAGTGGAAGAAGATGTGAGGAGAATACACTGGCGTTGAAAAGGACAAGCTTTGTTGGTAGCATTACAAGCAAGGCAATTACTGTTCTGAAGCTCCCATGATGAGAGAAACAGGGGGAGGCCAAAAAACACATGGAGGTAGACATGAAAGGGTTAGGAAAGACATTGGAAGATCCTGATGGATAGCACAAGAAGGCTTTTTTTTTTGTTGAGAACCTATGCTGTTCATGGATTGTTATACAACTAACAATGACAAGTGTCACACATATTGACCTTAAAAACATCACACAACAGCATTGTTACTATTGTGAACTACTAGAACAAACATTTACTGCATCTCTCAATATTTTCCCCCTTTAACACTTGTTGGCAAAAACTGAATTAACTTTCTAGGTATCATTCATCTTCTTATCTCTTTTCACTCTTTCTGGAGCACACGGCCACCACTGCAGCTAGTTCCTTTGCAGGAAGCCTACAGTACAGCATTAATGTGCTCTTGTAGCATGGGTTCTGTAACACTTTGTTTTACATCAGTGGTTCCCAAAGTGGGCGGTACCGCCCCCCTGGGGGCTTTGGAAGGGTCCAAGGGGGCGATACGGAAAAAATTGGCCAGAGGGGTGCGTTCAGTAGTAAACAGTGGGCGTTTAGTAGTAAGGGGGGTTCAGGATTTGACAAGCTAAATTCAGTACGTGCGGGAGAGAAAGGAATTGTGGATTTGAGAGACAACATCAGTGAAGCGGGGACGATGTGGATGGTTGTATTACTAGGATCATTAAGCAGGGCATAGCTTCGTCTATGTGTGTCGTTCTGAGCTCAGGTAACCATCGCTGACCATAAACGGTAATCGGGAACTGTTAGTAAAGTGGTTAACCAAACACCTATTGTCCATTCGTTCACTCCTGAAGGAAGAGAAATGACCCGTGCCGATGGCATGGACAAAATTAGATACCTGCCGGTGATTCAGAAAGTACCAACTTTGCTTTGTTGCGGAATTTATTGTCTCGGTATTTGCGGGGGCTAGTGGTAACTAGATATTCCCAAATTGGTAATAAATAAGAGAAAAGGTTCAAGGGAGAAAGATTTTAACGGTACTTGGCATTATAAATCAGTCTTTGATTCTCTGAACCGGCTTTCCTACCTTACATTCAGACTTTCATCAATCGACTACGCGATGTACGTTTCCCGTCTATTTCAACTTTGCGCTGGCTATGAGCAAAACCAACAAACTTTCTCAGCTTTTCTTGTGAACAGTGGTTTTAAATAAGCGTGTACCGGGTATCAAACAATTTCAACCTGTCGATAAGGTACGTTTTCTTACTTATATTTTTTGTTTGTTTGCACAGAGCTAGCATCAGTTTACTAACATTAATTATTAATTAAGCAGATAGATTTTGATACTGATTTGCCATATATTGAATATTTCTATTCAATCTATTATATTACATCTTTTTAATTTGTTACCGGGAACTCCACTCTTTGTAGTTAGGCTACTGTCTCTCAATTTTTAAATCTGAAGACCTATCAATATAGTGCGTTATTTTATATTTTGTTCATATTAAATAACTATTATTATACTTTATGAAATGATTATTGCGTTACTTCAGTGTTGGTGTGGCTGTTGCTAATTGTGTTTTTTTCCCCCTTCTGATTGTTGTATCTTTGCTAATTGATTTATGGCTGTGAAACTTTATAAAATTGAAGAGTAAACTGGTAAGAACATCTGTGTCAACATTTGTGTAAAGCCACTTTTAAATCAGCTTGTGTTGTTTACTCGACGAATATTTTTCTATCTGCAAAATTGTAAAATCAATTCTTTGTTCCAGAATTCAGAACAAATATGACAAAAGCAGAACAAACCAAAAAGAAGTGCAGACAATACAGCGTGGAATATCTGAAATATGGATTTATTCCAGCACTAAATAACCAACAACTGCCAATGTGTCTATTATGTGAGAGGGTCTTTTCAAATGAGGCGATGAAACCTTCCAGACTACTTGAACATTTGAAAAAAATTCACCCAGATAAAACAGATAAAAGTTTGACATATTTTCAGTCACTTCGTGAAAACTTTCAGAAACGTAAAACAGCCCGTGACATGTTTGTCAACACTTCACAACAAAGCTGTGATGGTTTGCGAGCTTCATACAAAATTTCATTGCTGATAGCTAAATCTGGAAAGTCTCATACAATCGCAGAACATTTGATTTTGCCAGCTATAAGGGAGTTTGTGAGTACAGTTATGCATAAGTCACCTGAACAAATAATTAAAGCAATTCCGCTCAGCAATACCTCTGTTCAAAGAAGAATAGATGAAATGGCTGAGAATGTTGAAAATACATTGTGCAACATACTTAGGACAACAGAATTTGCATTGCAGTTGGATGAGTCAACTTTGCCTAGCAACGAATCTTTGCTTCTTGCCTATGTTCGCTTCGTAAAAGATGGAAGCTTGGTTCAAGAGTTGTTATTTGCTAAGCTACTAGTAACTGATACAAAAGGAGAGAGTCAATATTTCGTGTAGTAGAGAAATTTTTCAAAGAGAAGGACATTCCGCTTACTAATATTCTTGCTTGTGCAACAGATGGGGCACCATCAATGATAGGTTGTTACCGCGGGTTTATCGCTTTCTTAAAAGAAGCTGTACCTGGTATATTTACAATACACTGTGTAATTCACAGACAACATCTTGTCGCAAAAAATCTAAGTGATCGGCTTCACAAATCATTAAGTACTGGTATCACAGCGATTAACAAAATTAAGTCCCATGCTCTCAATTCTCGACTATTTCGAGAGCTTTGTACTGAGAATGATGAACAGTTTGAACGTTTGCTGATGCACACAGAAGTTAGGTGGCTCTCAAAAGGAAATTGTCTGAGACGCTTTTATGCTCTTTTTGAAACTGTGGTAGAATTCTTCAAAGACTCGCATGCTTCGCTCAGTACAGAACTAACGAATATCAGGCATGACATTGCATATTTGTCAGATTTATTCACAAAGTTTAACGAAATAAATCTACAACTGCAAGGAAATGATATTAATCTTATAAAAGTCAAATCTGTCGTCTCCACGTTTCTGGCCAAATTAACGCTATTCAAACGTAATATTGGCCGTCGCGAGTTAATCCAATTTCCCAGCCTCTTAGAGTTGGAAGAGAAAGACAAAATACCAGAGGATAATCTTCAAGTATATTGTGCACACCTAGATATGCTGCATAAAGACATGTCTCAGAGGTTTCAGGATCTTCTTTTGATCACGATTCCAGACTGGATAATAAATACATTCCTAGACACGTGCAGTGATGAACTAGGAAGGGTGGAAGAGGAACTGATATCGCTACAAAATGACGCTGAGCTTAAGCCAATGTTCAAGAAATCATATCAAGACTTTTGGTTGCAGAAAGAAATCTCTGAACGCTACCCTGCAGTGTGGGGAAAGGTTAAGATGTTCTGTATTGCCTTTCCAACATCGTATTTAGTAGAGCGTGGTTTCAGCGCGGTAGTCCAACTTCTTTCGAAGCAGAGAAACAGACTGCAGATTACTGAACGTGGGGATCTGAGACTCCTAAGTAACTTTCAGCCTGATATTGAGAAGCTGATATCACTACACCAGGCACATCCATCTCACTGAAGTTAAAAATGAAGTAAGTTTGTTACTAATTTACTTTCGCATACTGCTGTTTGTTTTACAGCATTAAGTAATTAAGTTTTTCTTTTAATATTAAATTAATAAATAAGCGTATCTGTAGCTTTATATTAGAATGTGATAAATTGAGCAATTAGTTGTTACTGTATTAACAGTTGCTCTTATTTTTCACTCTTTACATTTTTTTATGTAGTGTGGGGAAATGCAGGGGGGAAATGCCGTGGGAGCCAAGGGGGCGGTGACCCAAAAAAGTTTGGGAAACACTGTTTTACATGATGAGGTTGCCTGACCCATGTTCATCCTCACATTAGTCACCTTTGACACTGCCTGAGTTAGCAGTAGGCCTGTTCTTTCTGTTTTCTCAGAAATCCTCAGTTAAGTACACAGGGTCTAGATCAATGGTATGAAAATTTTTTTTTTTTTTACGTCGAAACACATTTTTGTTGGCTGATGTCAATGTTTCAGTCAATACCCTTTAGCTCCCCGAGGAGCATAGGCCTTCAACAAACACATGCCAAGTCCTCCTGTCCCGTGCTATCCGCTCAAGCTCTTTCCATGTTTTCCTCATCATTTTCACCTCTGTATCCAGTTCTCTTCTCCATGTGTTTTTTTGGTCTACCTCTGCCTCTCTTTCCCTATAGATTCCAGAACAAGGACTGCCTTGTAATGCTATCAACAGGTTTCCTCAATGTGTGTCCTATCCATCGCCAGCGCCTTCTTCTCAACTCTTGTTCGACTGCCACTTGTCTGGTTCTTGTCATCAATTCCACATTTGTGACTTTGTCGTACCATTTCAGTCCTTCTGTTCTACGAAAGCACCCGTTTATAAAAGTCTGTAGCCTTTTAGTTGTTGTTTTTGTTGCTCTCCATGTCTCAGGGCCATACAATAGGACGGACTTGACATTTGAGTTGAAGATTCTTATTTTCGTGTTGGACCTGATTTCTGTTGGATGTCATTGTTTGTCATTACCCAATCTTCAGTCAGTAAAAAGAGAAATGGTGACAAGAGACATCCCTTTTGTACCCCATTTCTATCTTAAACGTGTTCTGTTAGCTGACATGTCCCACGTAGTTTCTAGGGGTCTCATGAGACAAAGAAAAAACAGGACTACTGTTCCCTCAGGCATGTCGTAGGAGGTGATTATCATGAGGTTTGTGTGTGTGTGTGGCAACCTCATCATGGAGAACAAGTTGCTGTAGACACCACACATGTCAATGTTTTGTGAAGAAGAGATCTGGAGACAGGCGTGAAAATAAGGATGACATGGAAAGACTTTAAGCTGACTGCATGTGATGGGAGGACTTGTCAAACGTCTATGACTTTAAGCTGACTGCATGTGATGGGAGGACTTGTCATACGTCTATTGAAGGCTTATGCACCTTTTGATGTGTAATGAATAAACCAGAATGATTTGGATCACTACCATTCTTAGTGAAGTCTCCTTGGCATAAATTCACATGCTACATATGTACCCAGAGCAGCATGCTGGCTTTTCAAGTCAGCTGATGATGAGAAAGTCCTATTCTTCACTCTCGTGTCTCCCTCATCAGTAACAAAACTGGCTCTTTCTTTGTAAAGAAATAATGTATGAAATTTACTTTACACATACCAAAAAAAAATTTGAGGAAGAAATAGGGTTAAAAAAATCAAAACCAGAGGTTGAACTGGAAGAAACAATTACCTTTCCAAAGATAACAATTTACCAGTTGTAGAACTTTTTTGCTCTGTTTTGGTTTAGTTTCTAAGGACTATCTTCATTGCACACAGACAACTCCATCAGTGTTTCGATCTCCTCCCTTAAATCACATATGGAGGATCTCAGTACAGTGCACGAACTCCATAGCACAGGCGAGAATCCCAAAGATTGTATATAGGAACCACACATTCTATAAATATTTTTGTGGCGGGTAGGTTTCTAATTTTTAAATCTTGCCAGGGCAGCGGCCTTATGGTATACTCTTTACAATTTCCAACTGCAGAGGTATTTTTAATGTGCGCTACTTGCACTATTTTTTTGCCCTTATCAGAGAAGGCTAGGCATCCGATCTCACTACCCAGGAGACCAGGGGGGAGTATGACATCTTTAGGACCACTGGTTCTGAAACAAGTATCCATAAATTATATTCCCTCTATTGGGAATCAAACCCGGTACATCTAGAAGTCAAGTCGGACGCCATACCTCTTAGCCACTCCAACCACCAATCTAAGAATATTCATCTTTTTTTTTTCTTGGTATCTATCAGGGCTGCAACTGTTGCTAGCCAAAAAATTTCATTTTGGATTGTCTTCTTCAGTTCTACCTATGAGTCCCTGGTTGCTTTGGTTTCTCTTCTACTATCATTCTTCTTCACACTTTACATGGCTCTCAACTCTTCAACTCCCCTGAGGGTTCAGTCAATGGAATAGCTGCTTATTTTGGTAGAATGTTTCCTACAGGTGTGTCCAGCCAATATCCACTTTCTTTCTCTAATCTCCTGCTGTACTGGTTATTATTATTAAGACTACCAGTGTGGAGCTGATGACAAGTGCCAGTGGAACAGATTAGAAGAAGATGCTGGAGATGGAGAGAACATGCATTGAGGAAACCTGTTGACAGCATTACAAGGTAGTCCTTGTTCTGGAACCCCCTAGGTAAGAAAAGCAGACCAAAAAAAAACTTGAAGAAGAGAACTGGAGACAGAATGAACTTAAGCTGATGGTACAGGACATGAGAACATTTCATGACTTTATTGAAGGCCTATGATCGCCTGTTAGAGACTGACATAGCAATCGATGAATCAACAAGGCTAAGATTGCCGGAATTTGGCAATCAAACGTAAGGCTAGCAGTGAATGCATCTGTCGTGTATGCAACCAGCATGTAACAGGAACAGTTGTCATTCCTACCCTTCAACATATGCTGAGGGAGACTGTGCAGCTATGGGTTTGCCCGGAGTGCAATGGTGTCGATTCTGTTCAACAAGAACAGTATGCTTATTGGGTAGCTGAAGAGTATTGAATGAATAATTAAACTGGTTACTGTCTGGTTCTCTTTCAAAGGTTTGTGTTTATTATTACTTCTGGTCATGTGGTACAAAGTATGAAATGGAGACATTTACTTGTGAAGACACGAATTTTGAAAGTGATATTCATGTTACTGTTATTGTTATTCAGAATCGATCTGTTTGCACTCCGGGCAAACCTATAGTCTCCCTCAGTAAACGTTGAAGGGTATGAATGTTAACTGTTCCTGTTGGACACTGGTTGTATATAAGCCAGATGCATGCTCTCATACGTTCATCCCTGCCAGTCTTACGCCTAATGCCAAACTCCAGCAGTCTTAGCCTTGATGATTCATCGATTGCAGTGTCATTCTCTAATAGGCGATCATTAATTGTCCTCATTATCTCTCCCTTGTTCATATCCAGTGCACCTACTATAGGTGCTCATGAAGCTAGTCTATCAGCTCTTTCATTGCCCCGTACCCCTGCATGACCAGAACAGTAGATCCACACCAGTTCTTGAAGATTCAAGACTTCTATGGGGGTTTTCCATTCATGCTGTAGCCATCCATTTTGGATATTCATGTTAATATGTCCTTTTTCACAGTATGGCAGGTGTTAGCATGTCAAGGTCTACCTCTGCTTTGCCAATGAGGCTGCATTCTACGACATACCATTTTTCTTTGTGAGCTATTGTTTAAATATTTGAACTGCAAGCAATTTTTTAAAAAAAATTAATTTAAAAAAAACTCCACATGTGTGTGAAATGAAGAAAGCATTCAAGGCACACTTCTTTACTGAAGAAGTAAAAAAAACATGTGCATGTGAAAACAATCATGATATTTTTAAGTACTAGCATTACAAAACATGCAATTACACAGGCTTAATATGATAATGATTTGCACTGCATCGCCTCATTTAAGTCCTCAAATTTCGCTATGTAAGGGCTAGGATTTTAATGACCTAAAAATTGCTAGAAAATGACCTATAAAAGTGCATTTATGACCCCAAAAATGCCCCATAACATTAAACCATCACCAACCAAGAACTGTTTATTCTGAGCAACCTAGAGGACGTGCACACCATCATAGCTGGCAGTCGCTGGAGCTGGGTTGGCCACTTCCTCAGAAGAGACCCCGATGCCATCAGATGAACAACTGTGCTATGAACCCCTGGAGGAAAACGAAAGAGAGGCCGACCAAAACCAACTTGGCAGAGAACTGTGGTGGCCGAGATGCAAAGAATGAAGAGCTGGAGCACTAAACGAAGGACAGCCGCCGACAAAGCAAAGTGGAAGCAGTTTGTTCCTGCCCTACAAGATGCCACCAGGCGTGATGGCCACTGACTACTTTGACAGTCTGCAGCTAAGGATCTAAGAAGAAGAATTCATTATTTTTTAAAAACACACATACAAATGACAAAAAAATAACAACTGAATATTTTTAGTTTCCATTGCAAATTGACAATTTTTATTTAATGAGCTCAGAATTACAAGACACAATGAAAACCATGTGTAGATTTTCAAAAGAGAATGACTGTGTTGTCTGCCAACAAAGCTTTAAACATTGAAAAGCTCTTTTCCACTACTAGCACTACTGACACCATAGGATCATTCTTGAGATAACCTACGCCAATTGGTTCAAATCTGCTGAAAATTCATCACAGGAAAAGTTTTTCACCAATACACATCTTGAAAGTTAAGCACAGCTTTTCATATTTCACATTTATGTTTAAAAACTTGCTCAGTTTTCTTTTGCACAGCTTTTCCCACGTCTCCATTCACATTGTCTAAGTCATTCACTATTTTCTTCATCAAATCTATCTGATCCATTAATTAGAACTGATAACTTCTCCAAGAAAGTAGTGACACCAGGCAGAAATCCAAAATTTGACTGAGAATGAGGGGGGGGGGGGTGGGGGGGGGTGATGTCTCTGAGGAGAAAAAAGAAAAATAGGACTACTGCCTCAGGCATGTCATACAAGGTGACAGCACTACTGCCTCAGGCATGTCATACGAGGTGACAGCACTACTGCCTCAGGCATGTCATACAAGGTGACACCACTACTGCCTCAGGCATGTCATACAAGGTGACAGCACTACTGCCTCAGGCGTGTCATACGAGGTGACAGCACTACTGCCTCAGGCATGTCATACAATGTGACACCACTACTGCCTCAGGCATGTCATACAAGGTGACACCACTACTGCCTCAGGCATGTCATACAAGGTGACAGCACTACTGCCTCAGGCGTGTCATACGAGGTGACAGCACTACTGCCTCAGGCATGTCATACAATGTGACACCACTACTGCCTCAGGCATGTCATACAAGGTGACAGCACTACTGCCTCATGCATGTCATACAAGGTGACAGCACTACTGCCTCAGGCATGTCATACAAGGTGACAGCACTATTGCCTCAGGCATGTCATACAAGGGGACAGCACCACTGCCTCCGGCATGTCATACAAGGTGACAGCACTACTGCCTCAGGCATGTCATACAAGGGGACAGCACTACTGCCTCAGGCATGTCATACAAGGTGACAGCACTACTGCCTCAGGCATGTCATACAAGGTGACAGCACTACTGCCTCAGGCATGTCATACAAGGTGACTAAGATCAGATGCTTGGGGCTGGCAACTTCAACATTTAAAATTAATTGCTACAGAAACCACTTCTGTAAAAGCACATATATACTTTGGTGCAGGGTTTCTGCTTGTCTTTTTTCTTTCCTCATAGTTGAGCGTCTATATTTTTGCCTTTCAATGGTGCATTAGTTTAAGTGATGACTGACTGCCATCTTGTAACTCTATACAGCACCTTCTAGTCTGTATTTGCTGCAACCTTCTCTGCTTTATCTGCCACTTTTTCATGTTGTTCTTATTCCATCTGTCACTGCTTTTGAACGTCTTCTTCAGTTCTAAGTACATGTGTGGTCGTGCTCTTTTTTTTCTCTTTACTCTGCCTTTCAAGGTAACTGACCTTCTTGTTTGTTTTTTGTCATTCCTATTATCAGGTTCCATTTATTCTCTGTGAGCCAATTTTTTATATTTTTTATTTCTTTAGCAAGGAACCTCTTCACATGTAATCTGAAATGTTACCTAAATTTGCAGCAATGATCATCAATTAGTTACTGCATGATGTTTTTGTGGTTCACTAACTTACTCTTTAAGCTCAAGATGAACTCTTCCCTTCTGTCTTTTTTTTTTAAGTCAGGCTATGTGTATTGTATTTATGACCTTTTCTTGAGCCTAACTATGCCCACCCACAGGACACAGTTCAACGTATGCTGCTCACATGCCCAGGACTCATCACAGAAGCAAGAAAGCTTTTGCCGAGCTACTTTACAATAACAAATGGCATCATCTAATAACCATTCATTACCCTCCGCTCCTACAGAGCATAGGCCTTCAACAAACACGTGCCAAGTCCTCCTTTCATTTGCCATAATCTCAGGATCTTTCCATGTTCTCATCGTTTTCACTTCTGCTTCCATCTCTCTTCTCCATGTGCTTCTTGGTCTACCTCTGCTTCTCTTGTCCTGTGGGTTCCAGAACAAGGACTGCCTTGTTAAGCTATCAACAGGTTTCCTCAGCATGTGTCCCATCCATCGCTAACGTCTTCTTCTCATAATAACTATGGAACACGTGTAAATTTTTCAACTTGGCACTGGCTGTAAAGGAGATAATGAGCTCAGCAGCCCTAGGTACTCAACAACATAACTTTATTTCTTCCTGCTTTACCATTTATCACCTATGTGTTACCAAAGCCTGTTGTTACTGATCCAGCGGTGCAGGGCTCTCACCCTTCATCTCAATGCCATATAGTGGTATCTGTTCACAAGTTGTTCTTTCACTCCATATAAGGTGTTCCACTAACTGGCCTCGGAAGAAGGAGCATTTTACCGATGCCTGAGAGAGGAGTGAAGAACAGTAAAGCTGTAGCCTGCCAGGTATGTCATAAAAGGAGACTCAGGAGGATTTGGCATATTGTGTTTTTGCTGATGATCTATCTCTGAGGGGAGCTGACAGGTATTGTTGTTTAACTAGAAGTACTGAGCTTCTCACTCTTTTGCAGCCAATACCAAGTTGAAACTCCTTGGTATTATCTACAATGTAGATCTAGGCTTTTCCTGTGGCTTTTTTGCCATTCCGAAACATGTTAGAGTTGAAGTCATGAGCTCCAGTTTCTCCAGCTTAGCTTGCATTTAAAGGATCATCACATCTGGTCCCAAGCTAGGAGAAAGAGTGTGTGGCATACTGTGCATTCTCCGCCATCCAAGGGGCTCTCCAAATATGCAGAGCTAAAATAATGTGCTCTGCTTCTGGGCTCACCCTAGGAATCGTCATGTTCTACACAGAGACACTTCTCAGCTCCCCTGCCTATCATGGGGTCCATAGTGAGATCCTCCTGCATGCAGGTAAAAGCCATATTAACGTCTGGGGCTCAGTGACCTCCAAGCTTAGTGTGCAATGCTGAGTTCTTAACACGTTTCACCACAGGGGGAATCCCTAGAAGTGTGTGGATGGTTTCAAGAGTCAAAATGAATGAGGATGTAATTACTCTCACAGACAGAGGTTCACATCCAAATATAGCATTGTGCATAGCTGGTGGTCATATAAGGATGACTCCAGATATGCCTCCATGCATAACTGACAGGTATAAACAGGGCTTTACCCATAATAGAGGATTCTTTGGGTACCTAGCATGAGATGGTAATTAATCCTCTGTATATCCTTCTTTTCACCCTCACATTTTGTAGGGTTGCAGACAGTCTCCATGTCCCGCTAAAGGCGAGTTGGTTCTTCTGGGATCCTTGGCCACTGACTGACAAAGCAATCGGCGACCATCACACCTGGTGATGTCTTGAAGGGCAGTAGTAAACTGTCTCCACTTTGCTCGGTCGATGACTATCCTTTATACACTGCCCCAACTCTAATTCATGCTATGCAACTAGGCCTCCATGGTTCTCCACCAAGTTGTTTTTCGTTTTACTCTCGTTTGCTTTCCTTGTGGGGTCCATAGCTTATCAGTTCTTGTGATGGTGTTGGGGTCTCATCTGAGGATATGGCCAACACAGTTCCAGCACCTGCCTGCAATGATGGTGCGCAAATCTTTTTATTGCTCTTCGTAAGTAGTTCTTGGCTGGTGTAGTGAAGTGAATCCGTATGACAACACGCTCAAATTCCCCGCTCAAAACAAACTAGCTATCGTATTTTTAAATCTATACATAACTACAGTATTTGAAATTTGTCTGAGGGCTCAGTCAAATTTACCGCCAATAATGTATCTAGTGTATTTGAATTTTTCTAAGAAACACGTCAAAATTTACAACCCACCCCAAAATTTATCGAAGAGCATAGTACAAATTTAACAACCATTCAAATCGTTTCCATATTTTGTAGTGGTAAGAAAATTTGGTTGACGCGAAATAAATGCCTATTTTGTGTTTTTGACCGAACTTAGATAATTTATTTCTTAATAACTAAAGATAATTAAAATGAAAGGGATATCTCAAATTATAACGCTGATATTGCTTAACACATAAACATAAAGATTCCCTCATAATAAAATTATCTTAACTTAGAAAAATTTAATTTAGTGAGATTTTCACATCAGGGTAAGGTCACCTTTAATTTTTTTTTTAAATTAACCAGATGTAAATGCAAAGGAATAACTAAAGGAAAAGTATATAAAACGATAGAGAAAAATGGGCCGTTTGGTTATCACTTTTGATAATTAAAATCGGTCCACTAATAACAAAAATATAATATTTTCAAATTTAGTCAGATCATACAGACACACTTAAAACCGCCCAAGTTTATAGTCTCAAAAATAGTTAACTTTTTGAACTCGTCTTCTGATTGGTTGGGTGTAGTTTGATAAAAAGTAACACCTTCTTGTAAAGTTCCGCCATTGAAACCTAAGATTCCATGCAGAGCAGACATGTACTAGAAGACCATTGACCAAGGCCTTTGCCGTATGAACTGGGAAAAGCAGTGCTAGAACCCTTTTACGGCTTGTCAGCTTGTGTGTGTGAATTTCTTTACTTAAGGGTAAGACAGATAATTTTATTTGCATATTTTATTAACCTGTAAGTAACAGGCTATTGTGTGCCATATTTATTCGATACTGCCGAAAGGGATGTGTTGTGTCACGACGACCTAAGTAGGAATGTGTATAGGGCAGGCTTATTCGGAGTGAAAAATGTTTGCAAATTGGCAACACAAATTTGCGACTGTAAGTGTAGTATTAATAAATTGATATTGTCTTTTGGAATGACACACTGTTCAAATAACATGTGACAACATATAAGGAATGTTCGAATGAAGTAATCAACAGGTCACATGCTATATTGTACCCACCATGATTATTGTATGGAAGACAAACATGAATGAGGGACATTAACGTAGAAACAATACTGAAGAAGACTGATTACACCAAGCTGAGTGTAGACAACGGAATTTAAGGTCTGGTGCGACTTGTTAGCACAAGTGGCTGACCTAGGTAAGTTTTAATACTGATTAGAGGTGAAATTGATAGAGGCAGATGCTACATGGAAGGGATTGTCCTTCTTATTTCAGGTTGTATTACGAAGTTACCTCGTTGCTGCAGTAACCTGAGAAGAAGAACGTGTGGGAGTTGAGTGCTCATGCTAAAACTTGGAGCTAAACCCCTTATTTTCAGCCAGGAGTCACAACGTTGGTGTTCCTGTCTATTATCGACAAAACAGCAGCAGTAACAGTTTAAAGATAAGTCCTTTAGTAAGGCACTGACAATTCATCCAAAACCCAATTTCACCAAATAAAGCATACCACCTGGGAGTGATGACATTAGTAGACCTTACAGTGTAGGACTAGAACAGTAGTAATATTTGCAACAAGAACTGAGTGTGCAGACATTCCGGTGACCCTTTACAGAAATGAACAGATTTGTTTTCCAAATTATTTATTTGATTCTGTAATAAACATTTTCTTGAGTTTGAAAGTCCTGACAAAAAGATTGATGTTCAGGACCAATAAATTGTACATATAAATTGAATACAGCCTTTCTTAAATAATTTTCATTAAAGTTGAAATTTCTGTTGCAATTAATCATTAAATATAAATAAATACATTCCCCTAGACCCGTAGCTAAATCAATTTGGGATCAGAAGAGGTAGCAGTAGGGACTCAGAGTACATCATCATCATCTTCTCTGAGAACTTGCATAGCTTGACCCCACCTTGATGTCTATACACTCTTGCTCTTTTCAGAGAAGGGGGTATTTCTTATAAGACCAGTCTCTTATCTGGCACTATCCTGGTATCTTCTGATCCACCTATTTGTCCAGGATAGCCTATACTCTTATTAACATCAAAACCTCTTATCACAGTTGGTGGTGGTATTAGGCTAAAATATTCTGAGAATCTTCCTTTGGCAGGTTTTATAGTAAGAGAACAAGTTGGACATTTCCTTTTCTGTTACGGTACCTAAGTGTTGGTTAAGTTGGTGTTACATGTGTCTATACATGTCTATTTGGTAAGCGCCCTGTGACCTTATGTAGATACCAATGTGGAAATATGGCTCTTCTTATTCATAACTCGTTAGCTCCCCAAGGAGCATAGGACTTCATGCCAAGCTCTCCTGTCCTGTACCACCTACTCCTAGTCTTTCATTTTGTCTACTGTTCTCATCTCCTTGAGTTTTTAAGTTTCTACCTCTTACACTGGGAATACCAGATTAAGGACTTCCTTGTAATGCTACCAACAGGTGTCCTCAGCGTGTTTCCTACCCATCTCCAGTGACTTGTTCTCATCTCTTGTTCCAATGGCACTTGTCTGGTTTGTGTTATAGGTTCCAAATTAGTGATCTTGTCATACCACTTCAAACCTTCTGTTCTAAGGAAGCACCAATTTTTGAACGAAAATAATCAAAATAATTATTGATAAGAAAAAAAAAGAGAATTTGAGTTGTTATAAATCAAGAGTTCTGCCAACGTACTGAGGTAAAGGTTATCTTTAGACATGTCAAGTATGTTGGAGTGCTAGACCAAGACAAACATTGCAAGGGGAGGTGACTATAATGCACATGTCTAACAAGAACCTTTACACGTATTGATAGCCTTTGTCGGGCTAAATCCGGTATGTGTACTCCTATTGTGTGATTCAACTAATTTATCCTTTTTTCGCGCGGTGAAATGAAGTACAATAAAACATGTGTCAGATTTCGCCCAATGTCTATCGATCCGGTAGTCAATTAAGCCGCCCACGTTGTTAGGGTTAGATTTAGCCTAACCCGTACTCTATACTACTGCGTCTCCGAATTCTTATTTAAAGCCATATCGATGAAGGTGGTAATATCGCATTGACGTTCGCCGAACGCTCAGCACAGTATTTGGTTTCGAATTGATAAGTATCGCACTACAAATTTATTCTTTCTCACTGATACTTTATTCAATCTTCGGTATACCTATTCTTCAATCGCTTCATCTGTTTTCATCAAGTTTAGCGCTTCATAAAGTTTGTCGGTAATATCAGAATGAACGTCGCTGAATTTTCCGCACAGAATACTCACTTGCAGTTATTGAGTTATTTCCCTTCATATTCTGTGCGGAAAACTCGGCGACGGAATGATACACAACTAGCAGGCAGCTCGTTCCAATCATCTACAACTACAAGTAGTTTTGCATTACACTGTACTTGGTTTCGAAATCGCAGCCGGAAAGTTAGCTGACTAATGGCCACCAAAACATTACTGACAACGTGACTTGCCAATGTGCCGTTTTTCATGAAATTAGCACCCCATAGATTGTTATAGGTGGCGCAGCTGAATGTCAAGGAGTAAACTGGAAAATCTTATATACTCTATGTATTTTTTGTTTTATAAAGTATCCCATTCAGCCCATGAAGGGTTATAATTAGGACATAAGTTAGTTGCTTATCCTTTACAGGACGTGGCAATCAACCCCAGCTTTTATTGGCTGTTTGTGATTTTTCTAGGCAATTTTTTCATTCAGTAGTTTGCCATTGCTTTCTGAACGGTACGGCGCTTATGCCTTTGTTAAAAATCCACACAAAGTGATCTGCTACCAAATCGCCTGCAGCACTTTTGGAACCTGGTATATCTGGATTATGAAACTGCGTTCATATCCATTAGGCCACAGACATATGATGTACTAATTCAAGAAAATAAAGTCAGATTTCCAATACCCAAATATAGTACACACACCCCCTCCCCATTCAGTCCAACTAGAGTGAATGAAAACCAAATTTGTGTGAATGTTTTTGTGTGTAACCTCCCCTTTCCATGAAACAAACAAACAATACAAAATAAAAAACAAACGAATAAAAAAACGAACAAAAATAAAATGAAGTCTTTCATAACTGCCCTGCTGTTAACAAGGTGAAAAGGGGTGAGAGAACCCGAGAGTGTCCGAGATTACACCAATTATCTGCCATCAGCCATACAAACACTCCATCAGACCATCATTGATCCTTATACATTAATTATTTGTCTCAAACTATTTTACAATGTTAAAATGAACAATATTGAGGTAATGTTTACCTTTAGCTACCCTGGCGTTAGTCCTGAGTCTGTAGAGTGAGTGATCTCCCTTTTCGAAGCGTCACAGAGCATAATTTTTAGATAGGCGAAGAAGAAAGTTACTGAAAGGGTCATCATTTCTACATGAATGTCCCCACATAAATTCCTCTAGGTATGAGGCGAACAATACCCTGCTCGTTCCCAACTGTGGTTTAACTTTCCTTTTTGCAGCAACTACGTAGCACCAGCGAGGATCCCAATGTGTGTATACGGGATCACACATTCTATAAATATATTTTTGTGCACACCGTCATTTGCGCATTCTTCTTTGGTAAGTGTTACAATTTTCGGGAGAGTACATATAAAGGAAACAATACAATTAATGTCTAACTTTCAACCAAAGTTGCATCCCTTAGAATTACGCACTGACAGAAAAAGCTGGGATTTTATATAAATATTAAACAAACATAAAGGTATGTTTTCAGGCACTCGTAAGAAATAAGGAAGTAGAACACTAAACAACAGAAAAACAACAGACGTGAGTGGCTTACCCAGGACTCGAACCCCGAACCTTGCGTGCGACAACCCCGCCTAGCTATGCAAGCGAATCACACTATCCTCCCTGCCATCTAGGCATCACAAAAATGATGCTTCGATGACTGGTCATTAGTGCGAACAGCAAGACACAACACCGGAAGTTTACAATGGGCAGCCCAGCCTATTAATGACGCAATCATATATATATATATAAAAATATATATATATAAAAATATATATATATAAATATATATATAAATATAAATATATAATATATTTATATTATATATATATATATATATATATATATATATATTATATATATATATATATATATATATTATATATATATTTATATATATATATATATATATATTATATATATATATATATATATATATATATATATATATATATATATATATATATATATATATATATATATATATGATCATGTAACTCACTGCTCTCGTAAACAAAACAAATTATCAGTAGTGTTTAGCAATGCTCATGCGTTCGACCTAACATTGTTAAATGTGTCCGAATTATTAATAGTCGCTGTATTAACAAGTAAAGTACACACTGTCGTAATAATAAATAAACAACATATTAAAATGATTGCTAACGGCTTTAATTCTGTTGAATAAATTGGATACTTTATGTTTCCCTGGAAAGGGAGGTCACTTACTCTAGGACGCAGGCCTATCGGCGGGGTCGCTAAATGTAAACATTACCCCTTATGACAACGTCTTTGACATTTGTTTTTCAGGCCGTATCTGGTCTTCGTTTTATAATTTCAAGACTTGAAATATGGATAAGTTGGATAACCCAGTGGATCTCAACGTGGCCATATTTCCAAGGGGCCACATTAAGATGGTAAAGTACCTTGTTTCCACCTAACAGCGACTATGAAGGGGGCCACAGAGGAAAATGAGGCTGGGGGAGGGGGAAGGGGCTACTACTTGTTGATTTACCACGTTCTGTCGCAGTGACAAATCATATACGTGTACTTTAGTTATTTTCTTTCGGTTCCAAAGTATCCACCCATTCACCTCGTCTACGACGAAAATGACAGCACATATCTCTATGTTATTATACTAATAATCCACGTGTGTGTATATTTTTCATATATTATGTCAAGATATCATATTTAACACGTTATATTCTGTCAAGATATCATATTTAACACGTTATATTATGTCCAGATATCATATTTAACACGTTATATTCCGTCAAGATATCATATTTAACACGTTATATTCTGTCAACTCCCTTCTCGACATTTACGGAGGAAAAATAATCCTCTTCATTGAACTGGTAACCACGCACGCAGCCAAATCAAATGCTAATTAGGTGTAATACATCTAATAAATTTCAACATATCTGAATACAGATGTCAATGAATATTGTATTTCATTCATTCATTTCACTTTTCGCTCCTACGGATCATGAAACCACCACTGCCTCTGGTTCATCATTTCTTGATACTCATATTTATTTGCGCATAAAAACATGAAACATATTCGTATCAAAACTACATAAAATACGTAATATTACTTATAAAATCATTTCTAACTGATCATTTACATGAAAAATAAGGAAACCATAAATTAATTGCCTGATATTACATCAAGAAAGGTAATTCATTCTCAGATATCATCTAAAGAAACAGTTGACATTAATTATCTCCCTTTTATCTATGTCCAAAACGAGGAAATGTGCAGTGCTGAACTTCACAATACTGAAATGTTAATAAACTCTACACGGCTATGCAGCATACACGGGACGATGTGTAATATGAAACCTACAAACTCAGTGGCTGCTCCAATGCTTTTTGGCTTGTGGGGATATCTATACATAATTTTGTAGTTTACACGTGCTCTTACGTGCGTGCGAGCACATTAAATAACAAGGGTTTAAGATGACAGTATCATAAACAGCAAACACAGAACTACATATCTATGATTCTAAACCAGTGTTTTTATTAACCGGTGTGCTGCGCCGCGCCAATAAAAGTGCGCCGCGAAAATTTTTTAAATTTACTACATGAAGTATATTTTTAGTGATCATGTAACATAAAACTGATCTTATAGCTTGAGTTCATTCAATAATAATTGAAGCTATTAACTGCTTTGAACAAAAATCGTATGCTTCAAAATTTCATGATATTATAAAACGCAAGAGGCGCATAAGCAACATTCAAAGGCCATGGAGGGATGGGAGCATAGCATTTCAACTTTGACCTAATTAAACATCAGAAAGAACGGTAAGGTAGAGGAAATTGATAATTTGCGCATGCGCGTACTACTCGTGTTGTATGAGTTATTTTATAATTAACACAGTGATCAGCATGTTGTTTCTTGCTTGTGTTTGATTTGTAAAACTGTAAAATATTTAGTTAATTCGATTAGCTGTTTTAAGACTTTATTAAAAGTAGATAAACTAACAGACATGGATAGATTTATTACAAGAAAACGTGTCCAAGAAAATAGTAACAATGACAGCATGACTAGTATTTGCAGAAATGAAAACATCAGTTTGGACGCGGTCACACCAACACCGAGTAATATTTCTAAATCTAATGTTCGTAGACAGTACATGGACAGATATTTAAGTCTGGGATTTTCTTGGTCTGGAGAGAAAGATTGTCCTCAGCCATTATGTGTTGTGTGCGGTGACAAACTTTCGACTGAAGCAATGGTTCCCAGTAAATTGAAAAGACATTTGACCACTAAACATGCGCATCTTGAACAAAGATTTGAATTATTTCAAAAGGTTAGTTGAACAACAAACAAAACAAGCACGCTATTTGGAGTAAAAAGTTAAAGTATCTGATAAAGCTCAAACAGTTTCTTATCATGTAGCCGAAATCATAGCACAGCAAATGAAATCATATACTACAGCTGAGTCACATATTGATTGCGTGCGGTTCGCTTGTTAGAACAATGTTTGATAGTGAAGCGGAAAACGAAATTACCAAAATTCCGTTGTCTAATGATACGATTAGAAGAAGAATAATCGACATATCTCAAGTATTATCACAGACAGGGTAATGATTCCCAGCCCGACCAGGATATCTTTCGTCATTTTGAGAAGCCCAAGTCAGACTGGACTCCTGCTCCAGGTGCTTCTGCTGCTCTGGATTTGTATATTGCCAATACTTTGCATGATATTAATCAACTTTCTTCTCTACCCCGTCTCCGTCGGTCTAACCTGACTACTTCTGAGTGGCGGGCATTATCACTCCTTAAAAAACGGGATGACATTATCATCAAACCTGCCGACAAAGGGGGTGCTGTGGTATGTTGGCGAAAGGACTTGTATATTCAAGAAGGAGTCTCACAGCTCTACTCACCTAGTTCTGGTGATGCCACAGTCCGCCATAATCTTACTGTTCATGCTACTATTCATGATCTCATCCATGATGACCTCCTTCCTTCTAGTGCTTTGTCTCTATATATTGTTAAAAGTAGTCTAGGTAAACCTTCCTTCTACATGCTTCCTAAGGTGCATAAAATTGGCAATCCGGGTCGACCTATTGTCTCAGCCTGCTCTTGTCCCACTGAACGTATCTCTGAATTCCTGGATAGTATTTTGCAACCCTTAGTGGTCAATCTACCTTCCTACTTGAAGGACATTACCCACGCTATCACTACCTTCGATTCCATCCAATTCACGCCTGACTGTGGTGGATTTGATGTTAATAGATGTTATCATTCAATGTTTCTAGTGTACTGAATGAGGTCAGCTGTGAAGGTCCCTGATTATAACAAATTTTGGGTTGAGTTATCAGGGAACCTTTCTGCTACCACCTTATGACCTCAATCAGACTTATTCTTGACTAGTATGTATGATAGCTACGTATAATGTCTAGGGTTATGCAAGTGTGTAATGTAGTGTAATTAAAATTACTAAAGATACATTTAAATTCTATCACATATAGATATAAGACAGGGTCAATACCACAACCACAAACAAACTAACACTCTATTAGAAAACTTATGGAAGTCTGTAGCTGAATTTTATGTAATATACTAGATTACAATTTATTTGCCCTGATTCAGAATTTTCTGAGTCAGGACCAACAACAAAATGAAATTTATGGTTTTATTTACATAAAATATTTATAACACAATGGATCTTCTGTCCATACAAAGGACTATTATAATCAAATTATATTTAGGTATTTCTCTAAACTGGGTGACACTGGTAACTAATGGTGGGGGTGGTGTGTTTGCATCATTCCCCCTCTTTATATTTGTATCTTGTGGAAAAGTTATTAAATAATCAAAGATTTTATGTCTCTGTTAATAAAGTCAGTGGATGACCGTTGAAGTGCCAACACATAGGCACTTAACTGTAGGTGGATAGTAGATATGATGCTGACAATTTCCTTTCGTTCACTTGAATGACCAGACTGACACAGTCCCTGGTGTAGAATAGTATAGTAGACCGCTTGGTCCAGAAAAGTTTCACTTCTCTCTCTCTCTCTTTCTCTCTCTAGTAAAATCACCAGGGTCCTGGTACTACCGTAGCACCAGAACAAAAAACCATGAAACAAGGTTATGATTCTGTACAACATATCTACAATATTTTTCCACAATCAATACATGGCATAATTCAATAAAATAAAAGGGTCAGATCTCTCTGACCACCCCATGTCAACCATTTTCTTCTGAGATAACAACTCATACCAGTGCTCCTGTTCTTTTCCCTAATGGCTACAACGCCTCTGACACTGCAACAATGATTCTCTCCCATAGAATTTTGTGGGTTAGCCTTCCCACTGGTAACTGTGGAAATCATTTTAAGTTATACAACTCATGTCAATTTTTACTGCTGGTGTGCAACACCACAGGCCCTGCATAAGTCTGCTGGGGACCTCTGTACTTAGTCGTAACGCCTTCCCAATCAAGCAGTATCTCATACACCAAATTTTGTTGTAATAATAAGGTTAATAAAGTCATTCTTACCACAATTCAAAGAAATATCACAAACATACGTTGACTGGCATTAGCATTAAGGTAAGTTTAGCTTTGCCCCAGTCCAGACTGCCAAGAATTATTATTTCACTCTAGGCACTGCTGTTCTCAACGCAGCTTGCTTTCAAAACTTCTGTATCAACTGGCGACAAGCCTTTGCTTGCTTTTGCCAATATTATCAGACCGGCCCAATCAGCGAGGGTCTAGCTTTTTAAATTCAAAATTTAAAAAAACAAAAGCCAAACTCCAAACTTCTAGGAGTGAGTCTTCAAATATATTTAGCTTTTTTGCCTAACCAATACCCTCTTTCCTATACTCTTCTATCAACCAATCGGATTTGAATCAATCTAATGCCTCTTTTTTAAATTAACGTCCCCACTAACGTAATGGATAAATGAGCAAAAACAACAGTCCGTCCGTCTTAGCGTTCGTAGACATATAGTATTATTTCAATATCTTGGCTAATAATTAGACTACCATATATTTTTTAATATATTATTGCTTAAGGGGATCCTAAGCTATCTTTAAAGCCAAGACTAGGACTTTTCCTGGCGCCGACATTGGTAGTGATCACGACATGGTATTGATGACGCTCAAGCTTAAACTCAAAAAGAACTATAATCAAAACAGATGTTCTCAGTTAAGATTCAATTTAGACAAATTGAAAGATCCAGAAATCGCGGGAATCTTTGAGGCAACTGTTGGAGGAAAATTCGCAGCTCTCAACTTTTTGGAGGATGATATCAACTCAATCACAGAGAACATGAAAGACGTGCTCATTGAATCAGCAACAGAAATACTTGGTAAAAGAAAGAAAATAAACAAACCATGGGTTACAGATGACATTCTGAAGTTATGTGATACACGACGGGAAATGAAAAAGGTTAAGAAAGAGGTTCCTGAAGCAGCATGGCAATACAGTATGGTGAATAAAAATATTAGAAAGAAAATGAAACAGGCCAAAGAAAAAATGGGTAGCTGATCAATGTGAGTCCATTAATACGGGGCTAATAAAAGGTAACAGCAAGGCAGTTTTTGACACATTAAGAAGACTATCAAAACCCCAACAGCCCAGGGTAACTGTCATAGAAGATAGCAATGGGGCTCTGCTCAATGAAAAAACAGCTGTAATGAGAAGGTGGACAGAATATTGTAAAGAATTATATAACTGTAAACTTGACACTGACTTAGGCATATTAAACAACATTAAGTGCGAAAACAGAGAACTCGGAAATGCAGCAATACTACGGGAAGAAGTGGAAGAGGCTATATGTTCGATGAAAGGAGGGAAGTCACCGGGTGTGGATAATATACCAGCAGAGCTCTTGAAATATGGAGGACCAGATATAGTAAAAATCATGACAACAATTTGCCAGAAGATATGGAGTACAAAAAAAATGTCCAAAAGAATGGACGCAGTCATTAGTAATACCGCTTCCAAAGAAAGGAAATCTAAAAATGTGCAAGAACTACAGAACCATTAGCCTTATTAGTCATCCAAGTAAGGTGATGTTAAGGATACTTTTGAACAGAATAAAACAGAAATCAGAAGAAATCTTGTCAGAGGAACAGGCTGGCTTTAGACCAAAAAGAAGTACCTCAGAACAAATCTTCAATATTAGATTACTGATCGAAAAACATCTCCAGCATCAACATGATTTATACCATAACTTCATCGATTTCACAAAAGCCTTCGATCGAGTCTGGCATGAAGGTTTATGGCAAATAATGAGAAAATTCAATTTTGATACCAACATCATAGATATCATTGAAGCACTATACAAGGACGCAAGCAGTGCTGTTTTTGCAAGCAATGACATTGGAGAATTTTTCAAAACAACTGTAGGAGTTCGCCAGGGATGTATCCTGTCACCAGTGCTCTTTAACATTTATCTAGAACATATTATGCAGGAGGCTCTCTACGATTATAAATCAACCATATCGATTGGAGGCCGACCTCTGTGTAATCTACGTTTTGCTGATGATATTGATCTGATAGCTGGAACAGAATCAGAACTTCAAGACCTTACCTCTAGACTGGAGAAAGTAACAAGAACATATGGGATGGAAATTAATATAGAAAAAAGCAAGATATTGCTGAATAGCCATAAGAAACATGTTCCGACCAACATTACGTTAAATGGGCAAACGTTAGAAGAAGTTAACACCTTTAAATATCTCGGGTCCACTATATGTAGTGATGGAAGATCAAATAAAGAAATCAAGACAAGACTTGAGATGGCCTCAGCTGCCATGACAAGGTTGAATGTGATCTGGAAAAGTAACATCAGTTTTCCTGTGAAGATCAAATTATACAAATCACTTGTATTATCTATTCTCTTGTATGGGTGTGAGGGCTGGACACTCACTGCAGATACGGAGCGAAGGATTCAGGCTTTCGAGCATAAATGTTACAGAAGAATTTTGCGCATTTGCTATAAAGAGCACAAAACAAATGTCTATGTTAGAGAGAAGATAAACACCTATGCAGGCCATCAAGAACCACTTTTGTCAATAGTGAAACGTCGAAAGCTTGCCTGGTTTGGGCATGTAACTCGTCATGACTCCCTTTCGAAAACGATCCTCCAGGGAACAGTCGAAGGTAAACGGAGAAGAGGAAGGCAAAGAAAATCCTGGGCTGATAACATCAAAGAATGGGCAGGACACGGTTTTTCCACACTTGTACGCATTGCTGAGAATAGAGAGCAGTGGAGGACCCTGTCTGCTGATGCTTCCACCATGGCACCCCTACGACCCATGAAGGGTTATGGGTTGAGATGATGATGAAGCTATCTTTATATATGATTTTTATGGCTATATTATTTGTCGTTTAGATTTTCAGTTTTGTCACTGTTAATCGTCAATTACAGCTTTTCCAAAAGTCGGCCATCTTTTCCCCTCCCTCTCTCATTTTTTCCCATTCAAATAAACCAACTAGTTGTGTTACGTCAGAAATACAGTAGTCGGCGAAAATGGAACACTGTGTGTTTATGTGTTCTGGCTTGTCCAACAGAGAGGTTATAGTATTAGTCCCGCGTGCAGAGCGAAGAGGGGTTTTTGCCAAGCGTTGTTAGTGTTGGCGTTAATTATTACAGTTCTTTCGTTCTTGCTACTGGAAAATGTCCGAGTTACTACTAATTTGAGCATTAAAGTTAAAATATTACGTTAGCACTTAAATGACATCTATCATGGCAAATCTTTACCGGTGGCCCTTCATTTCAATAGGCCTGACCATTCAGGTGCGGTAATTCTGATATTCATGTCACTGCCCTCCTTTCATGTGTCGGTGATGGTACTCGCTTTTCGTTGGAGAATCGTCTTATTTTTCAAAAAGGCGTTTTATCTCCTGAGGGCCTTAATGTCCAGCATCATTTTGCATAGATTCTAGTGGCTTCTCTCTCTGTTTCGTACCTCTTTATTTCTTCTATCGTTGTTTTTCTGATCTATCTTTGTTTTTGCTTTGGTTCGTTTCGTATGCTTTTGTATCTTTTTAGCCGTCACTAGTTCATAGGTCACTTCCGCATGACGCTCATTTTGACAGCCATCTTAAGTGTTTCGCTCTGGGATCGAGCTAAGTGTCTTTTTACTTGTTTCAATAGCGTTGTTCATTCCTGTCTTCGTTTCATTGATTGTTTACTTTCTTGTTTCAATATGTCTGTCTGGTTTTACGATTTTCTTACAGCATTATTGTTCTCGTTTCGCTTAGCACCGCTGTTCCATCTGCATGTTTCGCTCATTTGGTGTATTCCTCATCATCATATATATTTGTAGCTCCTAAATGTAATTCTTGTCCTTGTCACCTGTTCGTAAGTGTGGCTGACGAAGGGTAAAACTCGAAACGTCCTTTGTTTCCTGTGTACCGTTAACTTGTAAAACTGATTTCATACCATTTTATTTATTTTTTATTTATATACTTGTCTTCTAACATTAGGTACCACAAACTGCCCGGATATTTCACTGGAAAAATGTCCTTCGCGGGGCAGAAAGGGGAAACTAGGTCTTCTTTGTTGTTTTGCTGTTCTTGCATCTTTGTATGCATTTGTGACATATTATGATAATAGCTTTCATATATCTATTTCATCATCTACATTTTTCTTTCACCTACGCACGTTTGTTAACATAAAAACCCTCCTACACTCAGAGATCTGTTTCTTTTTCTAATTTAGCACGCATATTTTATTGCTGTTCGCTATTTCCTTTGATTAAGGTTTACCAGCAGACCTAATTAGCTAATGCTGAGCCGGTTAACTGTAATTTTTAACGCCAGCGATTGAAAATCGTTGTAATAGATCAGACAGTGATCAGGGGAAATAATTTGAGTACAAAGAGCAGACAATTTCTATTACCTTCCCCTGAATCCGTTCATTTGATAGGTAATTAAACACGGTGAGAATCGCCAGATCAAAGGACATTGCTCGCTAGAATGGCCCATACGAGCAGAGACGTGTAAAATTTGCACTGATTAGCAAATTGCAGATGCCTGATCTAAGCGAGAGCCTTAGGTTCTGGTTTTCGGTTTTAGTGTGAAAATCCCTCAGATTCGCAGATTAAACGATGAATTCTCCAAAGGCGTTAAAAGTAACATGTCTAAGCGAATTTCTTCCAATTTAATATATAAACCCCAGCATTTTGACTCAAGTTATCCAGTACCCACAGATCTTAAAGACATCTAGCTTCGATTTCTAGAATCACTTGTATTAGTGAAGTTTCTTAGTTTTTCGTTGGAGAATAGTGGGAACACCATTTGAACGGGTTGTGATCGACATTTTAGGACCCTTAGAAAAGACTAAAAAAAGGAATAGGTTCATCCTGACCTTAGTCGACACATGCACTTTATGGACAGAAGCTATACCGCTAACATGCACGGATTCCAAGCATGTCGCAGAAGCCCTCGTGCAGATATTTACACGGTTGGGATTCCCTCAACAAGTTTTTACGGATAACGGATCCCCATACCGTAGCCTGTTGATGGATGAGATCGTTAAGATCTTGAGGAACCAGCACATCTACATAAGCCCTTATAATCCGCCAGAAGTGGGTTAGAAGAACGTGTCAACGGAAGCCTCAACATGATGCTAAGTAAACTGGGACAAGAGAAACCTGAAGATTGGGACCTTTGTATACCTGCAGCCTTATTCGCCTACAGGGAAGTCCCACATACTTCCACAGGATTTCGCCCAGCTACTCTTTTATTCGGCAGACCTATTAAGGGGTTGCTTGAAGCCTTACTTCGGTCCCTGACAGACCAGAAGGCTGATGAGACAGTTGTCTCAGCCAGTAAATATGTGTCAGAATTAAAGGAAAGGTTAAAACTAGGATGGGACCTAGCAACGACCAACCTCAAGCGAGCACGCGCAAAGCACGCTAACCGATACAGGAAAGCTGCGAAAGAAAGAGAATTGTAAGCAGGAGAGAAAGTTTTGTTGCTACTGCCAACCGGGAACAACAAACTACGTATCGGATGGCAAGGGCCGTTTACCGTCCTTAAAAAGATCTCAAGGGCTAACTACCAGATCTGTATCAAAGGAAAGGAGAAGGTCTACCATGTAAATCTGTTAAAGAAATACTTGGAAAGACCGGTGCCGTCCTCCGAACATCTCCTGGCAGTCGCCACAGCTACAAAAGTTGACGAAGATGACGATAGTTGCAGGGAAGTTCCACTGCAAACTCACGGAATCTTTCAACAATGTCAAACTCGGCGACACTCTTTCAAGCGCACACGGAATACATTCCAGAGAAAAAAAAACGTTGGAGCAGACTTCATGAGTAGGAATCGGACAGAGACGGAGGGGGAAGATGGGAGTTGTAGTGGTGTTTGATGGTATTGTATGATGTTGATATTACTAAATGTAATTGTATGAGGCCAGCTGTGAAGGCTCCTGAGATAAAATGTAGTTGAGAATTGTCAGAAGGCCTTTCTTGCTACCACTACGACCTCACACTTAATTTTTTTTAATGAATGTGGCTACGTAAAGTGTCTAGGGTTATGATATGTAGTGTGGTGTAATAGGTTATAGATATACCCACAGGTATTTAACAAGACTAATAATATTAATAAATGTTAAAATACACTGAACTAACTCACGTGTGTAAAATTTTTTGATAGAATTACATTTATTTTGTTCTGGATCAATTTTTTAGGTTGACCAGAACTTAAAAGGATTTAGAGATTATGAAAGAAATGCATGGAATATTATATCATAAATGCAATAGTGTACATATATATGTACTATACTAGTTAGTTTTATTAAAATGTTCTAGTAGTCATCTACTTGGGAGGATAGTTAATGTTTGTGCTGTTGGGGTGGCCTCATCACACCTGTCTATATTGACTACACAGTGTCCAGAAAATGGTGGGAATTTTTATGGGGGTATTAGTAACTACACAGCGTTGGTGAATGTCCAGCAGACCAGAGGCTCACTCATCTTGTAGTTGTAGCTCTGGTGCTGAAATCAGGTGGTCCCACCTCTCCGTGCTGGCGGGCAATAATGGTGGTCTCTGTCACAAGTACTGCACAGATACACTCGAGTAAAGTCACCAACTGAATAGACACTGCTTTGTTGACAACAGAAACTCACAGCTCTGCAATAAAAGTATGGGCCATGTGTCAAAATCTATTCTCTACCCACGTCTGGACACAACACTGACACAACAACCACATCATACAGACAGGTCAGATCTCTCTGACCAAACAGCACATTTACCATGGTGGTTTTACATCAGATAGATCCTCCCAGACCATAGATTCTGAAAAATATTTATTAGTTTTCTGCCCTAAAAGAGGATAGGTAATATGTTTCATTATTCTCAACACTTGATCTGTCTTGCCTAACCCTTGCTGGAGTTTATGTACATTGTTGGTCCCTAGACTCTGACTAGGGCGGGGGGTCTAGAGCAAATCCCTACTTGTTTGTAAGGCTAGATTTCGATATGGCAGTATCAAATCACTCGAACATGAAACAATATTCAAAATATACAAAGAAATAATTTCAATCTTACCAGATTATGAATAAATAACACAGAATTTCTAGCAAAACTCAGCTGAGCTGCTGGCTATAGTATGGCGTCCCTAAACTTCTTTCACTTTCTTTCATATGGAAATCACCACACTTTAAAATCTGTGTCTATCACTGAACAACTATTGAAGAATGGCCCCACTTTCGCGTCTGAGCGCTAATGATATGATTGTCTGTGGCCAATCACTGCCTAGGTTTATTTTAAATTCAAATTTCCTACACTAAAGTCATTTCAGTCATGCTTCAGTCAAGTATGGATGGTTATCTGTTAGTCTGTCCGTCTCTACTTGTGTTTCTACAAAAATGTACTCGATTTTTGAACCAACCTTTCTCTCCCCTCCAAAATTTTGTCGTTAAAAGTTATATTTAGACACAGCTACCACCAATGTCCCTCTCTTCCATACTACGTAGATTTGAACACCTGCGTCTCGAGGTCGTGTTTTTTTTTTTGTGCAATTAGCGACACTTTTAGATTCAATACAGTCTGTCGATGATGTGAACAACACTGTCTTTTGTCATTATCTTCAATATTATCTATCCGTCTGTAAAATTAAGAACATATTAGTTCACTGCTCTGAATGGGCCATCCGGCCAGCTAATTTTTATATTCCTAACATTAATATTAAGAAAAATTTACTTTTTAATTTTTGTAATATTCCAAACATCTGCGTTTTAGCCGCTGAATTCAAATCAAGGGCTTGGTATCGCGCAAAAGCGTCCAATAAATGACTGTGGCGTAACATATCTATGGTCCCTTCTGTCGAGTTGCTTACTTTTTATGTCAACTTGGGAAACGTGACTTTTCTCCGTTTCCCCCCCAATTGCGTCTCCTTAGCCTTTCTAGTCTCACGCAATCTTTCCAGTCATATTTTTTTCCTTTTTGATCCGCCGTTCCCCTCCTGCCTAGCAAGTCAATTTTTATGGAGGATGATGACCCGCGGTCTAGGCGATCATGTACTACAGCAGCCTACGCATTATGTTTTTATCCTTAAATGTTATCTTTGGAGGTATTTTACCGTTGTATCTCTGTCAATTTCACTACACATCTCCCCACTTGAAAACATGCCTATGGCAAGTTCCAACACCAGCGATACACATAGGTAAAATTACTCCTCACGTCTGCCACTACTCTAATTTTGATCACAGGGGTGCCGACTGAGGAAATCTGCACCGACATTCAATTTGCCTGGGATATATTGGATACTAAACTGATAAGGTTGAAGCAACAAAGACCACCTCAGCAATCTTGCGTTTTCATGCTTAGCCTGAGACAAGAACACGAGAGGCTGATGGTCCGTCTCCACCACAAAAGTCCTACCATACAGATAGATTTGAAACTTCTTTATTGCCCAGATTAATGCTAAACATTCTTTTTCGCTTGTGGAGTATCCTTGTTCCGCCTTATTCAATTTGCGGCTTGCATAAGCGACTGGTTTAAGTTCCCCATCAGGTGAAGATGATCTTTGCAACAAAGCCCCTCCTAGTCCTACATTACTTGCATCGGTTCTTAAGACAAAGTCCTGTGTCAAATCAGGCAGTTTGAGAATAGGCTTGCTAGTGAGTTTTTCCTTTAACTCTTGGAACGCTAGTTCACATTGTGCAGTCCAAATAATTTTATCTGGAAGTCCCTTGCGAGTCAAATCAGTCAGAGGAGCACATATAGCGTTAAAATTTTTGATGTATTTCTGATAAAATCCGCATAACGACACGAATGATCGCACGTCTTTTTTTGTTTGTGGCCTAGGTGCTCTCTGCAGTTTTTCCAAGTTCTTAGGATCAGGGGTCATATTACCCTGATATACAGTGTGTCCCAAGAATTCCAACTCTTTGCATCCAATACAACATTTTGTTGGCCTAGCAGTCAAATTCGCCTCCCGAAGTCTATCAAACAACATCTCCAGAGCTTCAATGTGTTCTTCAAATGTCTCTGTGGTGACGAGAATATCATCCATGAAATTCGTGATACATGGGTTATTCAGGGGATCCAACAATTTTCGCATCATCCTTGAAAACACCCTCGGAGCATTTTTCAGTCCGAATGGTAGCATATTGAATTCATAATGTCCATCCGAAGTGCTAAAAGCCAAATAAGGTCTCACTTCAGGCTTCACTGGGATCTGGTAATAGCCTTTACTAAGATCCACCTTTGAAAAGTATTTTGCCTTGTTCAGTCTGGCAAATAACTGTTTTGTGTCTGGTAATGGATCCACTTGTCCTTCTGTGACAGCATTCAGTTTCCTGTAATCTATGCACAGTCTGTGTTCCCCAGACGGTTTTCTCAACAAAACGACACTAGAACTAAAAGATGATTCACTGTGCGAAATAATCCCCTCCTTCAATAAATACTCTATTTCTTCCTTCAATGCCTTCTCCTTCGCGAACGGAATAGAATAGGCTCTCATACAGATTGGGTTTGAGTCTACCAGTTTCATGTCATACTGTAGCAAATTTGTATGGCCTGGTTTATCTGTTAATACATCTGTATGTTCCTCCAGAACCTGTTGAACTCTCTCCCTCTGGTTTTTAGTCAGGTGCTTACTGACTTTTACCTGTGCTGCGGTTTCACAAGGATGTAATGGGTATTCATGTGAGGTGAGTGGTTCTTTTTGCATCTGGGTTGCAATAGCTAAGGTCAATAAGGGGGTGCTTTCCTGGAGTGGTCTGTCCAGATACTTCTTTAACAGGTTTACATGATAAACTTTTTCCTTCCCCTTTTTGTCAATTTTATAGTTTGTTCTAGACACCTTCTCTAGAACCGTATATGGACCTTGCCAACCAATTTGTAATTTATTCTGGCTTCCGGGTAGTAGAAGCAGCACCTTCTCTCCGACTGCCAGTTCCCTGTCCTTTGCCTTCCTATTAAAATATGCTGCATGTTTCTTCCTGGCTTGTTTCAAATTATCATTTGCCAGTTTCCATCCAGCTTTCAAACGAGTGGTCAGTTCGTTCACGTATTGATACGATGAGGTAACAGTCTCTTCCGCCTTTTCATCTGTCCAGGTCCTTAATAAAGCTTCTAAAGGACCTTTTATTGGCCTCCCAAATAGCAGAGTTGCGGGAGCCATCCCGGTTGAACTATGTGGTACCTCCCGGTACGCAAACAATGCGGCGGGCAGGAATTGATCCCACAGATCCGGTTTTTCGTGTGCCAGCTTTCTCAGGATAGAAATGAGAGTCCCGTTGAACCTCTCTACCTGGCCGTTCCCTTGTGGATGGTACGGACTACAATGAAAGTGCCTGGCTTGAAATAGCTTAAAAACTTCTTCCGTTAGTTTCCCCTTGAACTGAGAACCATTATCCGTCAAGATTTGATGCGGGAATCCTAATCGGGTAAATATTGTAAGTAGTGCCTCTGCTACATGTTTTTGAATCAATTGATGGCAGGGCTACCGCCTCTCCCCACATAGAACAAGTGTCCACCAGAGTAAGGATGTAACTGTTCCTCCTCTTGGTCCGAGTGAGAGGTCCCACAATATCCACTGCAACCCTCTCAAAAGGTGTTCCCACTATGGGCATTTCCCCTAGAGTTGCAGGAGCAGTCCAGTGCTTTGGAGCTACCCTTTGACATTCTGGGCAGGATTTGACATATCTTTTTATATCCTCCGTTATCCCTGGCCAGAAGTAATGACAAGCTATACGCTGTCCTGTGGCGCTGATCCCCATGTGACCACTGAAGGGAATCGCATGCCCGAGTTCCATCACTTTATCTCTATATGAAGTGGGAAGAACCAGCTGGTTGTGACCATTTGTTCCAGTTCCGGCCTTCCTGTATAAGAGTTTGTTCTTCATGAAATATTCCCCCTTGCTCGGAGGTGTGTGGCATTTGGGCAATTTTTTAAAACAGGGCTTGAGTGTCCTATCCTCAGCCTGCGCCTTCCTCATCTCCTCTGGATGAGCATTTATAGGTTCACCTTCTTCCTCCTTCTTCTGTGACCTGGTCTGCACTGTCGCCATGATCACAGGTTTCTCGGGATTCCCCAAGAAGACGTATCTACACCCCAATATCAGAGGGTAGATTGGTTCATCTATCAGTGCTGCTCTGATTTCTCCTTCCACATAGCGAGTTTTCACCGTTATCCTTGCGATGGGAAGTGTCATGAGTGGTATGTCCTTAGTCGCCCCTTGTATTTCCACTGTTTCTGTGGTATACTGACTTGGGTCCACTAGGCTAGACTTCACAACTGAATCATAATCCAAACCTGTATCATAAAGGCACCTTATGGTGACCCCATTACAAATAACATCCTCACAAACTGGGGGGTGATAAGGTTCCTGTTGTCCCTTAGGATTAACCTTTAATCTTTGCGTCCCCGACTTCATTGCAGCAATGTTTGAAGGTTTCCTTCTACAAAATTCGGTGTTATGGTTATCCTTCTTGCACCATTTACACCATCTTTTTCCTTGGTTCAACGGTTTTCTTTCATTGAACTTTTGGTCATTGAACTGTGAGTTTCTGTCGCGATAGTCATTTCTTGGCCGCTCAAAGTTTGTCCTACCTTTATTTCCCTGCTCTCTATTATCAAATTTATTAAATTGCTGTGGAGCTTTAAAATTGTCTATGTGCTTCTTTTTAGCACCACTTACCTCTGCCTGGGCTGCCTGATACCTCTCAGCAACATTTAAAATTTCCCCCAACTTCTCTGCACCTTGTTCCATGAGAAATTTTCTCATGTCTGGAGCCATGGACTCTCTCAATTGCTCAATCATGATCATTTCTTTAAGATCTTGGGTCTTCCCCAGAGCCGTCCATTTCTCCAAATAGGTTTCTAGTCTAGCAGAGAATTGGTGGTATGTCTCCCCAGACAACAGTTTGGCATTTCTAAATTTCTTACGATAAAATTCACCATTCTTCTCGTACCTTAATAACAAAGCCTGCTTTAACATGTCATAATTGTCTTGGTCTTCCCTGTTCATTTTGGCAAATACTTCATAAGAAGTACCTCTCAATCCCTGTGATAGCTTTAAGCTCCACCTCTCTCTCTCTAACCCATATGTAGTAGCTAATAACTCAAAACGTCCTAGGTACCCCTCTATGTCATCGTCTTTTTCAACAAAATGGTCTAAATGAAACCCCATAGCGGAGTTTGAGGCTCCCAGACTGGGCGTAGCATCTGAGGCAAAAGGGCTGGCACCATTTTCAGGAGCCTGGCCTTGTAATTCCAGCTCCCTTAGTCGTAATTCGTGCTCCCTTTGCAACCTTCTATCTTCTGCCTCCCTTTCGGCCTTTTTATCTTCTGCCTCCCTTTCGGCCTTTTTATCTTCTGCCTCCCTTTGCTGTCGTTTTTCTTCTGCCTCAATCTGCAGCCTCTTTGTCTCAGCCTCAATTTGTAACCTCTTTTCTTCAGCTAACCTTTCAGCCTCTAATTTCTTTCAGCCTCTTTTTCTAATCTCCTTTCTTCCCGTTCAATATATTTATCACATTCAGCCGTTACGTATTGAATTAAAATTTGACCATCCATTCCCATGTCCTTCGCGGTGAGCACAGCAGCTGATCTAAATTTTGCCAGCTCCGCCATACTTTTTAGACAATATAATAATATACAAGCTAAATCTCTAACCAGTAAATACACTAAGTACTTCTTATGACTATAGTCTAACTAATTCTAACTAACCAGTTAACTAATTAATTATTACTGGCTGTGAAGATTCACCAACTTTTATCTACAGGGACACTTTTAATTTTAAAGGGAATTTCACAATTTTTTCCTCTAATTTTATTTCTCCCACCAGGAGATCCTAATATTACTGTTGGGCTAATTATCCCTGGACAAGACCCCAATATATGTAGTGGTGTTTGATGGTATTGTATGATGTTGATATTACTAAATGTAATTGTATGAGGCCAGCTGTGAAGGCTCCTGAGATAAAATGTAGTTGAGAATTGTCAGAAGGCCTTTCTTGCTACCACTACGACCTCACACTTAATTTTTTTTAATGAATGTGGCTACGTAAAGTGTCTAGGGTTATGATATGTAGTGTGGTGTAATAGGTTATAGATATACCCACAGATATTTAACAAGACTAATAATATTAATAAATGTTAAAATACACTGAACTAACTCACGTGTGTAAAATTTTTTGATAGAATTACATTTATTTTGTTCTGGATCAATTTTTTAGGTTGACCAGAACTTAAAAGGATTTAGAGATTATGAAAGAAATGCATGGAATATTATATCATAAATGCAATAGTGTACATATATATGTACTATACTAGTTAGTTTTATTAAAATGTTCTAGTAGTCATCTACTTGGGAGGATAGTTAATGTTTGTGCTGTTGGGGTGGCCTCATCACACCTGTCTATATTGACTACACAGTGTCCAGAAAATGGTGGAAATTTTTATGGGGGTATTAGTAACTACACAGCGTTGGTGAATGTCCAGCAGACCAGAGGCTCACTCATCTTGTAGTTGTAGCTCTGGTGCTGAAATCAGGTGGTCCCACCTCTCCGTGCTGGCGGGCAATAATGGTGGTCTCTGTCACAAGTACTGCACAGATACACTCGAGTAAAGTCACCAACTGAATAGACACTGCTTTGTTGACAACAGAAACTCACAGCTCTGCAATAAAAGTATGGGCCATGTGTCAAAATCTATTCTCTACCCACGTCTGGACACAACACTGACACAACAACCACATCATACAGACAGGTCAGATCTCTCTGACCAAACAGCACATTTACCATGGTGGTTTTACATCAGATAGATCCTCCCAGACCATAGATTCTGAAAAATATTTATTAGTTTTCTGCCCTAAAAGAGGATAGGTAATATGTTTCATTATTCTCAACACTTGATCTGTCTTGCCTAACCCTTGCTGGAGTTTATGTACATTGTTGGTCCCTAGACCCTGACTAGGACGGGGGGTCTAGAGCAAATCCCTACTTGTTTGTAAGGCTAGATTTCGACATGGCAGTATCAAATCACTCGAACATGAAACAATATTCAAAATATACAAAGAAATAATTTCAATCTTACCAGATTATGAATAAATAACACAGAATTTCTAGCAAAACTCAGCTGAGCTGCTGGCTATAGTATGGCGTCCCTAAACTTCTTTCACTTTCTTTCATATGGAAATCACCACACTTTAAAATCTGTGTCTATCACTGAACAACTATTGAAGAATGGCCCCACTTTCGCGTCTGAGCGCTAATGATATGATTGTCTGTGGCCAATCACTGCCTAGGTTTATTTTAAATTCAAATTTCCTACACTAAAGTCATTTCAGTCATGCTTCAGTCAAGTATGGATGGTTATCTGTTAGTCTGTCCGTCTCTACTTGTGTTTCTACAAAAATGTACTCGATTTTTGAACCAACGTTTCTCTCCCCTCCAAAATTTTGTCGTTAAAAGTTATATTTAGACACAGCTACCACCAATGTCCCTCTCTTCCATACTACGTAGATTTGAACACCTGCGTCTCGAGGTCGTGTTTTTTTTTTGTGCAATTAGCGACACTTTTAGATTCAATACAGTCTGTCGATGATGTGAACAACACTGTCTTTTGTCATTATCTTCAATATTATCTATCCGTCTGTAAAATTAAGAACATATTAGTTCACTGCTCTGAAATGTAGACATGAAAATGGTTTCATATCTTTAAGCGGGGACGTCTGTGACATATTATGATAATAGCTTTCATATATCTATTTCATCATCTACATTTTTCTTTCACCTACGCATGTTTGTTAACATAAAAACCCTCCTACACTCAGAGATCTGTCTCTTTTTCTAATTTAGCACGCATATTTTATTGCTGTTCGCTATTTCCTTTGATTAAGGTTTACCAGCAGACCTAATTAGCTAACGCTGAGCCGGTTAACTGTAATTTTTAACGCCAGCGATTGAAAATCGTTGTAATAGAACCGACAGTGATCAGGGGAAATAATTTGAGTACAAAGAGCAGACAATTTCTATTACCTTCCCCTGAATCCATTCGTTTGATAGGTAAATAAACACGGTGAGAATGGCGAGATCAAAGGACATTGCTCGCTAGAATGGCCCACACGAGCAGAAACGTGTAAAATTTGCACTGATTAGCAAATTGCAGATGCTTGATCTAAGCGAGAGCTTTAGGTTCTGGTTTTCGGTTTTAGTGTGAAAAATCCCTCTGATTCGCAGATTAAACGATGAATTCTCCAAAGGCGTTAAAAGTAACATGTCTAAGCGAATTTCTTCCAATTTAATATATAAACTCCAGCATTTTGACTCAAGTTATCCAGTACCCACAGATCTTAAAGACATCTTGCTTCGATTTCTAGAATCACTTGTATTAGTGAAGTTTCTTAGTTTTTCGTTGGAGAATAGTGGGAACACCATTTGAACGGGTTGTGATCGACATTTTAGGACCCTTAGAAAGGACTAAAAGAAGGAACAGGTTCATCCTAACCTTAGTCGACACATGCACTTATGGACAGAAGCTATACCGCTAACATGCACGGATTCCAAGCATGTCGCAGAAGCCCTCGTGCAGATATTTACACGGTTCGGATTCCCTCAACAAGTTTTTACGGATAACGGATCCCCATACCGTAGCCTGTTGATGGATGAGATCGTTAAGATCTTGAGGAACCAGCACATCTACACAAGCCCTTATAATCCGGTCGGAAGTGGGTTAGTAGAACGTGTCAACGGAAGCCTCAACATGATGCTAAGTAAACTGGGACAAGAGAAACCTGAAGATTGGGACCTTTGTATACCTGCAGCCTTATTCGCCTACAGGGAAGTCCCACATACTTCCACAGGATTTCCCCCAGCTACTCTTTTATTCGGCAGACCTATTAAGGGGCCGCTTGAAGCCTTACTTCGGTCCCTGACAGACCAGACGGCTGATGAGACAGTCGTCTCAGCCAGTAAATATGTGTCGGAATTAAAGGAAAGGTTGAAACTAGGATGGGACCTAGCAACGACCCACCTTAAGCGAGCACGCGCAAAGCACGCTAACCAATACAGGAAAGCTGTGAAAGAAAGGGAATTGCAAGTAGGAGAGAAAGTTTTGTTGCTACTCCCAACCGGGTACAACAAACTACGTATCGGATGGCAAGGGCCGTTTACCGTCCTTAAAAAGATCTCAAGGGCTAACTACCAAATATCTATCAAAGGAAAGGAGAAGGTCTACCATGTAAATCTGTTAAAGAAATACTTGGAAAGACCGGTGTCGTCTTCCGAACATCTCCTGGCAGTCGCCACAGCTACCGAAGTTGACGAAGATGACGATAATTGCAGGGAAGTTCCACTGCAAACTCACGGAATCTTTCAACAATGTCAAACTCGGCGACACTCTTTCAAGCGCACACGGAATACATTCCAGAGAAGAAAAAAACGTTGGAGCAGACTTCATGAGTAGGAATCGGACAGAGACGGAGGGGGAAGATTGGAGTGAAGAAAACAGTCACCCGGAAGCTACTGATATAGGAAATCTATTTCCATAATGTAGACATGAAAATGGTTTTATATCTTTAAGCGGGGACGTCTGTGACATATTATGATAATAGCTTTCATATATCTATGTCATCATCTACATTTTTCTTTCACCTACGCATGTTTGTTAACATAAAAACCCTCCTACACTCAGAGATCTGTCTCTTTTTCTAATTTAGCACGCATATTTTATTGCTTTTCGCTATTTCCTTTGATTAAGGTTTACCAGCAGACCTAATTAGCTAACGCTGAGCCGGTTACCTGTAATTTTTAACGCCAGCGATTGAAAATCGTTGTAATAGATCAGACAGTGATCAGGGGGAAAAAATTTGAGTACAAAGAGCAGACAATTTCTATTAACTTACCCTGAATCCGTTCGTTTGATAGGTAATTAAACACGGTGAGAATCGCAAGATCAAAGGACATTGCTCGCTAGAATGGCCCACACGAGCAGAGACGTTTAAAATTTGCTCTGATTAGCAAATTGCAGATGCCTGATCTAAGCGAGAGCTTTAGGTTCTGGTTTTCGGTTTTAGTGTGAAAAATCTCTCTTAAAGTAACATGTCTAAGCGAATTTCTTTCAATTTAATATATAAACCCCAGCATTTTGACTCACGTTATCCAGTACCCACATATCTTAAAGACATCTAGCTTCGATTTCTAGAATCACTTGTATTAGTGAAGTTTCTTAGTTTTTCGTTGGAAATAGTCTTAGAATTTATGTGTTTGAGGTAATTATATTTACTAGTATGTTTGAGTGATTTAAGTGGTAAAATCGTCAATTATATTTTACTAGTTTTTTTGCTGTGCAGAGTGATTTACTAGATAGGTCCGTCATTTATATTTCTCTAGGTTTTACTGTGATACATCGGCTAGCAGAATAAATATTATTTCTAGCTAAACTATTCCAGCTATAAAGTAAATTTAATTAATAGCTAGTAACCAGTCAGAGAATATTTTAACCGACTAGTAAATGCACTGTTCATCGTGAGTATTGACGAAATATGTATTTATTTCTAATTCATGATGATTAATTTTTTTTTAAATGACTAGAATTTATTTCACGGGAGTTTTTTAAAACGATAAGACAAGCTCTAAGGTTGTATTTGTAATTTAAGTTAAATAACCGAAGTGGATAAATATATTATATTTTACGCGGGTTAAGGATAGGATTGAGAATACTATATTATGGTTAAGTATTTGTAATTTTTTTTCTTCTTTACACAGTATTGGGTCAAACCCTAAACCTTACCAGCGGCTTCCATATATATCTGAGAATAACCATACGAAAGAACATTTTTGTACTTAATACCTAGGTCTTCAATGTAAACCTGTCTGGCATTGTGTTTTGCACCCAGAAAGAGACAGAGTACCAACCCAAAGAACATTAAGAATAAATATTGTAACTGGGCCTATAGATCCAGATTATATTCTTTCCCAAATCTCATTTACATTCAGCCCGTAGTGGCGAAATCACAAACATTAACATTTCCCGACGTTTGACCATTTGTGGTGTGACAAGGAATTTTTATACTGAGAGAAGTTACCGACCTGACATTTCGAATGTACTGGAAACCTCAAGCTATTGACACTGTGAGCGCGGTTAAATTTCTTACCAGGACAAATTAAATGTGACATAAACAGTAATCCTAAATAAAAATAACAAAGCAAACGCTTCCCGGAGAAGTGAAGTTAAATCTGTCTTTGAGGAGCTGGGGTTCTCTTTGCCAAAAATAACACTGGATTTGCTGTGTGTGTGTGTCCTAAAGGTTGTTCCAGAAGATACAACACAAGTATTAGGTAAGAAAGAATGCTCGTGGCAACGGTTGTCTGAGAAGAGCGGAAGGATGACTGAATAATTCTCATATATATCTTGTAGAATCCATGTAGTCACTTTGTGTATTTTTTTATGCAAGTTTTGCTAATGCTGTCCCTTTCAGAATAGATTAATGTATAAACTCGGTTCTTTACAGTAGAGGGAAATCCTTTGACTCTTTGCGGGTTAATAACTTTCTTCTAACGGGATCTTGTCTCAACAGAGGGAGTCTATGAGTCTAAATCTTTAATTAATTCATTAACTTATGTTTATTTGTATTTGATTGATATTCAAAAATATTGCTGTTGTGAAGTTTCTTTATGATAAATAAAATTTACATAAACTTTATTTACATGTGTTGGTCAGCTTGTCCCAACATATCCCTACATCCATTAAGATAGTTTTCACGTTTGTGCGTCTAATTGTCGTCACTTATCTGTGTGTGTGTAGAGGTGAGTGGTTGAATATATATATATATATATATATATATATATATATATATATATATATATATATATATATATATATATATATATATATATATATATATATATATATATTTATTTATTTATTTATTTATAGGAAAACTGTCTGATCTAAAAATCTCAGTCGTGACCGATAGGCTGGATAGATTATCTCTCAAATCCAGGGACAGACTTTACCTTTCACCATTTCACTTGTGAAAATTTATTTCTTTACCGTGTCTCCCACTGAGCTATCACCTGTTCTAGTTCTATTCAGACGGGACCATAATTGATCTTAAATACCTATCAAAAAATCTACGACAGCATTGTAATAAAATTTACACAAGATAATTCTGTTTTCTTTTCTCTCTCTAAATATGTAAACTTGAAAACGGAATGTATTTTGTAAATGATAGTAACTGTAGTGAAATCTGTGGGAACAAACGCTTAATTCCACCGCACGTTCAATTTGCATACCGAAGTAAGGGCCTAAACGATTTGCCGCGGTTTAACATTATACACTTTTGCTAGCGTTGGCTTTGAGATTTAAATATTTTCTTGTGCCAGAAATGCGATACCATGAATGGCGTTTGAATTTTTCTCGACCCGCGTTCTGGACATATATTCACACGCTGGTTTTAGCAGACGATATATATATACACACACGCAATGTGACGTGGCGCCGTAAGGTTAACGTCCGATAAGGTAGTTTAAAATAAAAGGAAAAATTAAGGTTAACGTCCTATTGGTTTTTGAAAATGCCGTACTGAATTAAATAGTAAAGGGGAAGGAGTCCTTAATTTGAATATTTAAGGTCAGTTTTATTTGAAAAGGAACGCTATTCATTAAACCGCCTCTGGTTGGCTGTAGTGTAATAGACTAAGGGTTGTATAAAACCAATTAGTATTGGGTATAGGGGGCCACTAGATGAAAAATTTCTTACACTAAAGACGTTGTTGTTAGAGACAAGGCAAGAGTACTGTCTTGGTTGCTAATTCTGCATAGCAGCTATCTGTATCGCCCTATTCAACAACCTAGTGTATAAAGTTTCTTTGATTGCGGTAAATATGAAAATCTTTATATTAACATTTATATTGTCATTTGTATCATGTATGCATTATCGACTCTGTATGAACCTAAAAGGGGAAACATTTATCTGGAGGGAAGCTAACATTAAACTCTGTGTTGTTTCACAGCGTTGTTAGGAACTGTATTAACCTGGTATAGAAAAGCCAGACAGGCTTTCGGCCATATGGGGAGAAAAGAAAATTAAATATTTATGATGAAAAGAAAAAAGTTGTGTTATGACATAAGACCAGGAAGATCACTGGCCGTCTTCTTCAGCAAGTCACCGTGATTGTACATGACTTGATAGTATTAATGTAAAATGTTTCCTTTATCAAGGAAAATGTCAAACGGTGGTTTGAAAGTTATTTATCCAGAAGGGGGTACCAACCAAATTGAGAACGTTAACTAATTGTTTAGTTACCATACTGATGTCTGATGATATTGCCATGTTAGAATAATGAAAGAGAGAGATTATTAGATGCTGAGTGGGACACATTTGTATTGTTCCAGAGTTTCATCTACGAGTGAAAGTGAGCCCAGGTGACCTAACACCTGTCCTTAAAGTATGCAGTGAGGCCTAACTACTGAGTGCCTACACAGTGATTCACCTATAGAAGCAGAAGCGTGTCTTGGCAGTGGATGCTGGCGTTTTATACATACTTCAACCAGCCTGGTTCCAGAGACCTCAGATAAGACTTGTCTGGGAAATTGATATCACAAACACTCCACTCTCTCAGTTTTCACTAGAGTATCAGACAGTGAGGAACAAAAACGTTCAATAAACTTGTACCCTTTTCTAGGAGCAAGAAATACTTGACATTTTCCCAGCTTGAAACATATAAGTAATTGTGGGATAACATCGACTCAAGGACAGTTGTAAAATAATTGGTTGTAAATAATTTCATTATCATGTTGAGTTGATTAGTCCTGTGTCAGAAGAATAACTAGATACAGGAAAATAAATTATAAAAAAATAAGTTACATTCCAAACTTTACCCAGTGACTTGTTTAATCATTGTTTATTAGTGATAGGTGTAGTTGTTGTCCTGTTCATACACTTCATCACATTGCATATACCCTAGACACTTGCTAGACAACCTACACACACCAATACACTTCAGTAGGGGAAGATATATAATCGGGTGAGGTCGTGGTGGAAGCAGACAAGTACCCTGTAAATTTATTTGTATTTAATAAACCTCAGGGACTTGCATAGCTGACCCCATACCAGATACCATTACTATAATATTGTAACCAATAAGAACAACTAATTCACCACATAAATTGGGACGCTCTTCCGGGATTTTATAGTTTCTTAGTACCCTACATTAAGTGAGTCATTAGTCCCAGTATTTGTAAAATCTTATAGTAAAAATAATCTGAGAGTGGTTTGAGATATCATTGCCCTTTGTCTTGTGTTTAGAGTTGATTAATTAGTTAAGGTAGTGGATAGTATTTCATATTGTTAACTATAAAATGGCGGATATGGCTAAATACAGATCTGCTGCTGTGCAGACTGCAAAGGAAATGAATTTAGATGGGCAAGCTCTGATTCAGTATGTGACATCAGAGTGCGATAAGTATATGGAAAGGGAAGATAAGAGATTAGCTGAGGAGAAGAGAATTATGTTAGAGGATGCTAGGGAGCTTAAGAAATTAGAGGCTGATAGGGAGGCTGAGATCAAGAGGCTGCAGTTAGAGGAGAGGAAACTTGAGGCTGAGTCCAAGAAAGAAGAAAAGAGATTGGAGGCTGAGAGAGAAGATAAAAGACTCCAAAGGGAACATGAACTACGACTAAGGGAGTTGGAGTTACAAGGCCATGCTCCTGATAATGGAAGTAGCTCATCCACCTCCGACTCTGCTGCAGGCCAGGTTGCCTCAACCTCAGCCATGGGGTTCCAGTTGGACCCATTTGTAGAAAAAGATGATGATATTGAGTCATTTTTATCTAGATTTGAAAGGTTAGCTACTATGTATGGGCTAGAGAAAGAGAGATGGAGTATGAAGGTATCTCAGGGGCTTAGGGGAACCTCTTATGAGGTCTTCGCCAAACTGAGCAAGGATGATCAAGATGACTACGACATTCTTAAGCAAGCTCTTCTAGTTAGATATGAGAAAAACAGTGAATTTTACAGAAAGAAATTTAGGGATGCCAAACTGTTGACTGGAGAGACTTACCACCAGTTCTCTGCTCGCCTGGAGACATACCTGGAGAAATGGACTGCTCTGCGGAAAACCCAAGATTTAAAGGAAATGATTATGACTGAGCAGTTAAGAGAGTCCATGGCTCCAGACCTGAGAAAATTTCTCACGGAACAGGGTGCTGAGAGGCTGGGGGAGATCTTAAATGTGGCTGAGAGATATCAGGCAGCCCAGTCTGAGATAGCAAGTTTAAAGAAGAAGCCTATAGACCATAATAAAGCTCCACAAAACCAAAATAAACCTAAATTTGAGCACAGAGATAAATTTAACAAGGGTAAAGCCTATTATGATAAAGCCAAGTTTGACCAACGAGATAGAAACTCGCAATTTTATTAAAAAAATATTTTCCTCAGGGAAATAAATGGTGTAAGTGGTGCAAGAAAAATAATCATGACACCACAATGTGTACTCGAAAACCTCCTAACTTTGCTGCAATGAAAATGGGGAGAAAGGGACAAAAGGTTAAACCTGTTGGACAGCAGGAACCTTACCACCCCCCAGTGTGTGAGGATGTTGTATGTAATGGTGTCATCATTAGGTGCCTTTACGATACAGGTTTAGATTATGACTCAGTCGTGAGCTCTCACCTGGTGCGAGCAGATCAATACACCACAGAAACAGTGGAGATCCAAGCCGCAACCAAGGACGTAGCAACCATGACACTTCCCATTGCTAGAATCTGTGTAAAAACTCGCTATGTGGAAGGAGTAATCAAGGCAGCCGTGATAAACGAACCCATCTATCCTCAACCCGTGCTTTAAGAAATTACCTAAGTGCCATACACCTCCTACGAAAGGAGACTACTATATGAAGAATAAACTGTTGTATAGGAAGGCCGGAACTGGATCCAATGGTCATGGCCAGCTAGTTCTTCCTACTTCATATAGGAATAAAGTGTTGGAACTAGGGCACGCGATTCCTTTCAGTGGTCATATGGGGATCAGTGCAACAGGACAGCGTATAGCTTGTCATTACTTCTGGCCAGGGATAACTGAAGATATAAAAAGATATGTGAAATCCTGTCCAGAGTGTCAAAGGGTAGCTCCAAAGCATTGGACTGCTCCTGCAACTCTAGGGGAGATGCCCATAGTGGGAACCCCTTTTGAGAGGGTTGCAGTGGATATTGTGGGACCTCTCACTCGAACCAAGAGGAGGAACAGTCATATTCTCACTCTGGTGGACACTTGTTCGATGTGGGGAGAGGCTGTAGCCCTGTCATCTATAGATTCCAAGCATGTGGCAGGGGCATTACTCACCATATTCACAAGGTTAGGTTTCCCGCACCAAATCTTGACTGATAACGGCTCGCAGTTCAAGGGGAAACTAACGGAAGAAGTTTTCAGGCTCTTCCAGGCCAAGCACTTTCATTGTAGTCCGTACCATCCACAAGGGAACGGCCAGGTAGAGAGGTTCAATGGGACTCTCATTTCTATCCTGAGAAAGCTGGCACATGAGAAACCTGATACATGGGACCAATTTTTGCCCGCTGCGTTGTTTGCGTATCGGGAAGTTCCACATAATTCAACCGGGATGGCACCCGCAACCCTGTTA
>JAMPIV010022028.1:0-162500 GCA_024509875.1 Oreohelix idahoensis
GATGATTCATACTTATTATATTGCTTAACACCAATACAAGATACAAAAAAAGAAGAGGGTAAACGGGTGAAAACGTTGGGTGTCTTGGTTAATGTGTAATGTACTTTCGATTTGATATAACTAATATATATTAAGGCACCTCACGTGACCTTTACACTAACATGATACCGACACTAGTAATTATACGTTAATTGTTTAAATCGTTAAATAACATGTTACTATATTTAGCAGCTCGTCATGTAGAGTTGTTCATGAAGGACAGCTTACATAATCGTTTGGGATAAGAACGGGAGTGCGACAGGGATGCGACAGGGCTACCGTAAAATCTCGCGTATAATACGCACAATTTTTACTCATTTTTGCCCGCTAAAACTCGGGTGCGTATTATACGCGAGTACTAAAAAATACGTAATTTTCGATATCGAAAGTAACCTACATTGGAAAGTCTGTCAAGTTTTTGTCACAATTTGACAGTGAAAATGGCGCAAAATTGAATGTGCCATGTGTTTTCTTATGTGTCAGACATTGTTGCACCACGCATTTCGCACTCCTGGTCTTCAATCTGTTTTGATATTAAGCTTGGTTGTGAAGTTTGTCATTTGATTATTTTGAGCCCTAAAAATGAATTCGAGAAAATGTTGTACTGCAGCAGAAAAGCTCTTAGTGGTAAAATATGCAGAATCTAACGGCAATCGGGCAGCAAGTCGACATTTTTCCATTAACGAGTGTAACATTCGATTATGGCGAAAAAAGAACAAAGAGGCGCTGCAAGTGTTGCCAAATAAGAAAAAGGCGAATCGAGGGTCACCACCAGATCTTCCAGACCTAGAAAAAAACATTATTGGAGTGGGTAGTGGATAGAAGGCAACAATGCATCGGTGTTTCATGCATTGAAATCCGACGCAAAGCTCTGGAACTTAAAAAATCTTGTACAGGCACAACAGCATTTAAAGCGTCATATGGATGGGCAGTTCGTTTTATGAAGTGACATGGTCTTTCAGTTCATCGAAGAACTGCTATCGCGCAGCATCTTCCATCTTCATTCAGTTTTTTAACAAATGTTTCATAAAATAAAATCTTGAAAAATTATGGTGCGTATTATACACCAATTTCCATTTTACCAGAAAATGTTGGGCTAAATCAAGCATGCGTATTATACACGAGTGCGTATTTTACGCGAGATTTTACGGTACCTCTTGTCTCCATTTCTTTTCTTACTAGCAATAGACTGGATTATGAGAACATCGACAACACACAATAGAAATGGAATCCAGTGGACTGACTAAGCAGTTGGATGATCTGGATTTTGCTGATGACTTGGCTCTTCTGTCCCATAACAGTTATCAGATGCAGGACAAATTGAAAACACTCGATGAGAGGTCACAGCAATTGGGTCTGAAAATACACAGGGAAAAAACAAAAATAATTAGAATAAATGCAGATAATGATAACAGGGCTGAATATGAAGAAACACCACTACAAGATGTAGAATCGTACACATATCTTGGCAGCAATATAGACAAAGTTGGAGGGACAGACAGTGATATCAAAATAAGAATACAAAAAGCAAGAGGAGCTTTCATTGCATTGGGAAATATATGGAGATCAAGAGAAATCGGATCCAACACGAAAATAAGAATCTTCAACTCAAATGTGAAGTCAGTCCTATTGTATGCCTCTGAGACATGGAGAACAACAAAGACAACAACCAAAAAGCTACAGACTTTCATAAATGGGTGCTTGCGTAGAATAGAGGGATTAAAATGGTATGACAAGGTTACCAACGTGGAACTGATGACAAGAACCAGACAAATGCCAGTGGAACAAGAGACGAGAAGAAGATGATGGCGATGGATAGGACACACACACTGAGGAAACCTGTTGATAGCATTACAAGGCAGTCCTTGTTCTGGAAACCTCCAGGGCAAGAGAGGCAGAGGTAGACCAAGAAGCACATGGAGAAGAGAACTGGAAACAGAGGTGAAAATGATGAGAAAAACATGGAAAGAACTTGAGATGATGGCACGTGACAGGAGGACTTGGCATGTGTTTGTTCAAGGCCAATGCTCCTATGGGAGTGGAGGGTTATGATGATGGTATTTTGCAGCTGCCTGGGTAGATATATTCTAGATATACCTGTTCAACTACATTTCCATTCTAATGCAGAAGCATTTGAGAGACAACTTCTTGATCTTTCTATAAACCTAATATACAACAATATTTCTCAAGCGGTGCAAGTTTGGATTTAATCTGAGTCCACGTGATATTGTACGTAATACTTGGTGCAGAATCCGTAATATTAGGACTTGCTGTAGATGTCCAGCATTTGAAACTGCGGAAATAGGAACGTGAGACTAAATGACAAGACTAAAGTCGTGCTAGAAAAGATTGACCCAGCATAAGCATCTTTTGCCAAGCTCAGTTATCAGATCTAGGTCAGCTATCAGATCTAGGTCAGTTATCAGATCTAGGTCAGTGTTTCCCAACATTTTTCGAGTCGCGACCCCCTTTTATAATAGCCAAGTAACCTGCGACCCCCCGCCACATTTGCATAAAAAGGTATTTTTAATAGGGTAAATAAAACACATTAAAAATAGATTTTTCAGAATATAATTCTAACCTAATATTTAAAGCGATGGTTGTACTCGCACCTGAGCAACCAGCTTCAAAATTCGCGGCTGAGTGTTTGTTAAAGCCAACTTCATGTCATCCTCAACATTCAGTCTGTTTCTTGCCATTGTTTTGATATGAAGAAGCGTTGAAAAAAATCCACTCTCGCAGAGATATGTAGGGGCAAATGGAAGTAAAACTCGAAAGGCAAGCATGGCGACATTTGGATATGACTGATACATAGCACGCCAGAACTGAATTAGCAATTTTTCATAAAACAAATTACGTGCCGAGGAATCGTTCCGCAGATCCAAGAATTCATCCTGTACTTCATCGGGAATGCTGGCTACATTCGGGGAAGCATAGAATGGGTTTCGTACTAGTGTAGCGTCTTCTTCTGTAAGCTCAGGGAAGTACCGCTGAAATTCCCTTTCAAGAGATTCAAGGTGCCAAGTAATCTCCTCCTTCATATTCTCATCCAGTTCAACTGCAGATTCCTCTACCACACAGCAGAGTTTTTCAAACATGGCAATGTTTCCAAGATTTACTTTCCGTCGCCAGTTGTGCAGCTTGGATACAAATGTCTGAAGATTGTCTTGAAATTGGATAATGTGTGTTTCCTTTCCCTGAAGTTTCTGGTTCAGCTTATTTAGCTGGTCTAAAATGTGTGCTAAGAAAGCAACTCTTTTCTTCCAAACTTCAGCATTTAAGTAAGCCACAAGGTCATGTTTCCCTTGCACTTCCAGGAACAACTTAATTTCATCTTTTAACTCAAAGACACGATTGACAACATTTCCTTTCGACAACCAGCGTACAGCAGTGTAGAAAAGAAGAACCTCGGGATCAGAATTCATGTCTTTACAGAGTTCTTTAAACAGACGGGTGTTGAGGGCTCCAGATTTAATGTACTTCAGAATTTTGATCAGAGAATCAAATACCTCTTGCAGAGGAGCTGGAAGAGTCTTACTGGCAAGAGCATATCGGTGAAACATGCAGTGAATGCCCTTTGCTTGGGGAGCAAGTTCTTTCACTTTTGTCTGAAAGCCCGACTTTGACCCCAGCATAGCTGGTGCTCCATCTGTACAAACCCCACAGACGTTTTTCTACTCGTTTCAAAAAATGTATTTATCTTCTCCATAATATCTTCACCATTTGTAGTAGTTTCAAGTGCACTACAAAGGAGGAACTCTTCTTTGATTGTCATCTGAGTGAATATATTTCACGAAGACAAGCAACTGAGAACTTACGTCCGTTGATTCATCAACTTGAAAAGAAAACAATGGAGAAACTTTGATCTCATTCAAAACCTGATCTTTCACGTCTACTGACATATCTGAAATGCGCCTCTGAATAATGTTATTGGACAGAGATATTTGTCGCATCTTTATCTCGCTGGCTTCCCCATGAATTAACTTCACCATCTTCAACATGCAGGGTTTGATGAGCATCTCTCCAATCGTGAAAGGTTTTTTTGTTTGGCAATTTCCAATGCGACTTCATATAATGTTTGCACTGCAGCTGTGCTCTGTTGCTGAAAACTTCCCGTAGGATCACGTCTCTGACGTCTGAGACCAGTTTCATGGCGTTGAAAGAACTCCAAATCCTTTTTAGTATGATCTGAATGCTTTGTCTCTAAGTGACGTTTGAGTTGTGAAGGTTTCACAAATTTAGCACTGAGAACAACATTGCACAAAACGCATTGTGGCTTCTCTATGCCATTGCTGCTCAAGGTGTTAAAGCCAAATTTTAGATAGTCTTCTGAATATTTACGTTTTTTCTCCATGGGTACGGATTTCTGAAAATATAAATACAAATTACTTTTTCGCGAAAAAACTGTTCTTTTTGTATTTTTATTATTTATTCGCGTTTCACGAATTTTATCAAGTGTATTTGTCATGCCAGCATCTTCCAGCATAATTCATATCAAGCCGAGAACGAAAAAGAACATATAACCAATTTTTAGCAAATTGAGAACTTTAAGGAATATCCCCATTTATCAGTAAAAAGAAATAAAAGGGGAACCCCAACACAGCCACAAGAATGCAGCAGTACAATAACGCCAAGGCAGCACAGCGAGAAGAAAGACACGACGTTCACAACCTCCAGAGGACCTGGGGAAGAGGAACCCCAATGGAAACTAACACGGTAGAATGCCTGAATAAAAGTATAGTTCTAAACAACTTTATGGGGAAGTCCTCGAGACAGGACAGTAATTTGTTTTTTTTTAAATAATTGGTTAATAATGTTTAGCGTTAGTCACTCGGCTCACTATTTTATTAAAATAATACACCTATGAATACTAATAATATAACAATAAAAATATAAATAAATAATTAGCCAAATAAATTGTTTTCCGCCGGGAAACGATATTAGCGATGCGGAAAGCCAACCGACAGTGTCGTATATTTTTGATAGGGTAATTAAGATCAATTTGGCCCAGCTTGAATACGACTAAAACAGGTGATTACTCAGTGAGAGATCAGGTAAAGAAATAGATTTTTCACAAGTGAAATGGTGAAAGGTAAAAAACTGTCCCTGGATTTGAGAGATAATCAATCCAGCCTATCGAATACGACTGAGATTCTTAGATCAGACAGACCTTCCCGTATATATATATATATATATATATATATATATATATATATATATATATATATATATATATAATAATAATAAATTCTTTAAGCACCAAACACGGCGCATAAGGCAGAAACCAGTGCTCTCCAGGTTGTTCGTTGTGACGCCACTCCTCTTAGCTCTTGCACATTATTTAGGCCCAACGTTCTTCCTTCTCTTATTATTCTTCTTCTGAGTGTTTCTTTTGGTCTTCCTTTTTTCCTCTTACCCTAAGGAACCCAAGTGAGCGCCTGTAGTGGTATTCTGTTGCTTTGCATTCGTAGGACATGACCGATATATGACCATCGTCTTTTCCTTATATAGTCGGATACATATTTCTGCCTAGAGTCTTCTCTTATTTGTCGATTAGTCTTGAATTCTTTCCAACTGATGTTCATGAGTTTTCTAAGACATTTGTTCTCGAATGTATTCAGCTTGTTCTCCAATGATTTTGTTATTTTCCAACTCTCACAGCCGTATGTTAACACTGAGATAACATTTGAATTAAACAGACGAAGCTTGGTATGTATATTCAATGATCGTAATTTTCAAATGTTAGATAATCTATTAAAGGCGCTAGCTGCCATAGCAATTCTAGTATGGATTTCTCTTGTTTTGTCACCATCCTGAGTCATTTTACTGCCTAAATAATTAAAACTTTTAACTTTCTGTAGTTTTTCCCTGTTCAAGATGATATCAAAGGTCTCGTTAGAAAAGTTCATAGCTTTAGTTTTAGATGCATTTATTTGGAGACCTATTTTAACCGAGAGATGACACAAATTATTTACTGCTTCTTGGGATTGTCTGGGTGTTGAACTTAAGAATGCTAAATCATCTGCAAAATCCAGGTCCCCCAGGAATTTTCCATTTGTCCATTTTATACCTAATTGTTCATTGTGGGTATAGTTTCTCATAACCCAATCAATAGCTATTCCAAAAAGTAGTGGTGACATAATACAGCCTTGTTTTGCCCCTGTTTCTACTGTAAACCATTCTGTATTCCCTTTATTTGTTCTAACACAACATCTTGCATTGTCATATAGCGCTTTGATTATATTCACATATTTTGTTGGAAAACCATAGATTGTAAGTATCTTTCACAATGATGGGCGGTGTAGACTATCAAAGGCTTTTTGAAAATCGACGAAGGTGATAATAAGTGGCGATTGCATTTCCACTGATTCTTCTATAATTGTTCTTAGTGTGAATATTTGATCAATACATGATCGTTTCGGCCTGAAACCCGCTTGTTCTTCTCTGGTCTTTTCGTCAGCATGCAATTTAAGTCTTTCTAACATCATGCAACATAATAATTTTCCAGGTACTGATAATAGAGATATACCACGCGAGTTATTACAGTCTGATAGATCACCTTTCTTCGGTAACTTTACAATAATACTGTCTTTCCATTGTTGTGGTGGTTGTTCTTCTCTCCATACTTCATTTATAATATCTAAAATTCTCAAGAGGTTGTTGTCATTAACTGCTTTAATCATTTCCCCTGAAATTTCGTCAACTCCAGCAGCTTTAAAATTTTTAATCTTTTAACGGCTTGTTTGATCTCGTCCAGCGTGAATTCATCGCAAGTTATTGGCAAGGTGGTTGTGGGTGTTTCATTATTAAAATCAGGTGTTACTGTTGGTGGTGGTCTGTTTAGCACCTCCATGAAGTGCTCAGCCCATCTCTTCATTTGTTCTTTTTCTGTTGGTATTGAATTCCCTAATTTACCTTTAATATATATATGTATATATATATATATATATATATATATATATATATATATATATATATATATATATATATATATAGAGAGAGAGAGAGAGAGAGAGAGAGAGAGAGAGATATTCACCCACTCACATCTACACACACACAGATACGTGACGACACTTAGACGCACAGACGTGAAAACTATATCTATGGAATTGGGATCTTTTTGGGACAAGCTGACCGACACACGTAATAAAGTTTATGTAAATGTTATTTATCATAAAGAACTTTACAACAACACTATCATGTGAATATCAAATGAAATACATATAAACATAAGTTAATGAACTAATTAACGAGTTAGACTCATAGGTTTAATCCTCCCTCCCTCTGTTGAGACAAGATCTCGTTACAAAGAAAGTTATTAAACCCCAAAAGAGTCAAAGGTTTATACGCTATGGCCTAAAATTCCCTCTACAGTAAAGAACAGAATATATACGTTAATCTATTCTAAAAGGCACAGCATTAGGAAAAAACTTGCACAAATAATACAAAGTTAGTACATGGGTTATTCACTGAAAGAATTATTCATCCTGCATTCTCTCGCTCTGACAACCTGTGATCACAAATCAGTCTCTCTCTTACCTAAATAGGTTCCTTTCACAACATCTGGAACAATTGTTAAGGTACACCCAGACCATCCAATGTTGGTGTTCTTGGCGAATCAAGCCCCAGTTTCTCCAAAGACTAATTAATCAAAAAAATTTTGGGAAACGCTTGGTTCACCGCTGCCAGTAGGATGCTTGTTACCAATCTGGTTGCAAACATATGTTCAACTGATGTAGTAAGGCTGATATATATGTACTGCTATGGTGGTAGTGGCTGGTGATGTATCGTGCTGTAATATAACTAATCTCGAATGTGTGACATGGTAGTTCGTCGAGGTGGATGTCTATGTATCAGTGCAGACTGGTATCACCACACATAACGTACAAGAGTGTGTGTGCATTCATCACCTTGAAAGATGTAGATGTGAAGTTGATGGAGTCAAAATATAGATAAACAGCTGTGTACGTTTTGATCATTTATTATGGTCACAGCAACAAGACGAAGACGACTCCATGTAAGTATGACACAGGAACATGGCGGATATGAAAACAGTTCACAACAATGGCATGTACATAAGTTCCAATAATTATATGCTTATCAAAGTATTGCAGCCTCCAAGATATCTCTCAGTCTACACTTAGCAGAAAAACCCCGTATTACACAACGGGTAAACACTGTATAAACATCCAACAGTTTCTTTCTGACTCATCAAAGTCATTCTTCTTAAGTCGATCTCCCAAACATGGCGGGCGACGAAATTAGCATAGTCCATCCCTCTAATCGGACGTATCGAAGACAGGCTGTCCTTTCAAAGATAGGCTTATACAACTCCCTTGTACATCAGGCGAGTTTTCATTTTCAAAGTTATAATAACTAATAACCCATCTGTTCTTCCACTCCAGATAGTTATATATATTAGGCCTCTATCAAACAGTACACACTGTGGATTCCTCTTCTGTAGACATAAGTGTCTGAGTTCAAAATACACCGCCAATCATGCGGGTTGTAGAAGATTATCTATACTCATGGGTCTCTGTGTGTAAATCTAGAAAAACAGTCTTAGATGGCTCCAACGAGCGTAACAAGAGGAATGCTCTGCCTTCCAACCATTTGTGAGCTCTTGTCACTGGTTGACTCAAAATTATGATCCTTACAAAGGAAGTGTGAAAGTTTCGTAATATTACCTTGATACGAATTCCTAACACCACTTAGAAGCAACTGTCGTCTTCCTGACGAACAGAAAATAACACAGGGGACTCTAAATACAGTGAAAGAGTTTTCATCCCCAAAAGGCAATGCAGAGAAATAATCAGACATTCCGTCTGACAGACCCAGAACAAAAACACGGCCTCCCGCCGGAAATCTTCATCAAAAAACCTCCTTAGTTTGGACATGCGCAGTTCGCATCCCCTCTGACCTATCCAGTCAGCTGGTGTCACCTTTTAAAGAGAAGTAACTACATATTTACTTTCCCTCAAAGCAAAAGATGAGTATTCGCCCTTAGATTATGGTTCCAATGAAGAATACATTAGACCCAAAAATATTATTCAAAATATAACAAGCATACAGACAGACTACATTATCAGTTATGACAAATTGCACGTAACAATGCTGTTAAATGTCACTTCAATTTTTGTCCAGGTCGTGAAATAATTAGAGATATAATGTTCACAGTGTGCAGTAGGCTTGGAATCTTCAATCGTTAAATCGAGTGTCAGATAAATAAAATCTCTTCAGGATCAATCTTCTTCACAACACAGTGGTCGTTATATATGTAATTTCAATCGTGGTTTTGTCACTTCAACTGGCTGAAGGTATATGCACTTGGAAAATAAATCTGGATATTTATGAATCCAGTTACAATTTACTCTTAATATTTCTTAGGGTTGGCACTGTGTCTGTTACTGGGTGTAAAACACGAGACTAGACAAGTCCCCTTGAAAAACCCCGATATAGTATCAGAATGTTCTTTGATAAAGTATTCTCAGTGTCATATGGAATGGAAGCCGCTGGTAAGTTTTATAGGGTTTGACCCAAATACTGTATAAAAGAGAAAGGTTACAAATACTTAACATAATATATTTATACACAATTCTATCCTTACGCCGCGTAAAATATAATATCTTCATCCACTTCGGTTATTAACTTTAAATTATAACTACGAGCTGAGAGCTTGTCTTATCGTTTAAAAACTTTCGTTGGTATACATTCTACTCATTTAAAAGAACAGTCATCATGAATTAGAAATAAATACATATTTCGTCAATACTCATGATGACCCGCAATTACTTAGTGAGTTAAAATATTCTCTGACTGGTTACAAGCAGAAATTAAATTTTAAGTTATAGCTGGTATCCACTGTAACACAGGAAAACTTAGAGAATTTAAAATGACGATTAAATCACTCTGCACAAAAATAACTAGTAAAATATAATTGACGATTTAAAAAGATTAAATCACTCAACTACTAGTATTTACCTCGACACCGAGCTACTAAGACTATCTCCAATCGACTACTAGGAATTCACTTTTTAAAAGATCGTTACAGGTGACGAAACCTGGGCACATCATTTTGAACCTGAGACAAAAAGACAGTTAATGGAGTGGCATCATCCGCAATCACCAAGAAGAAAGACGTTCAACACAAAACCTTCAGCTGGAAAGGTCATGATCACTGTCTTTTGGGACATTGAAGGTGTGATTCTTGTGGACGTTATGCCAAGAGGAGAGACAATCAATTCGCAAGCTTACATTAAGACATTGAAAAAACTCAATCAACGTTTTCGCAGAGTTCGGCCGCACAAGAATCCAGCAGACCTGCTTCTCCTTCACGACAATGCGCGACCTCACACAAGTCTGGCAACACGGGAAGCAATCACCAAATTTGGTTGGACTATACTACCCCATCCACCCTATAGTCCCGATTTGGCACCCTCTGATTGTCATCTATTTGGTCCACTTAAAGATGCACTCCGTGGGACAAGGTTTGAAGATGATGAAGGAGTGATTCACGCAGCGAAGAAATGGCTACATGATCAAGACAAATCTGGTACGGGCTAGGAATACATGCACTTGTTTCTCGCTGGCATAAAGCCGTACAAGTTGAAGGGGATTATGTTGAATTATAACCGATGTTTACATGACATATTCATGTATATTGTGTATAAATTTCATGCTTTTTGAATAAACAGCTCCTGAGAAAAACGATGTGGTGCATTACTTTCTGAACGCCCCTCGTATATTTTGTTTGTAGGGAGTGAATCAAGGTCTGCCGCGGCGGAAATTTGAAAACATATTAAAGGCTCGCTATAGCAAATAATTAAATTAATATAAAATGTTTAATTTGTATGAACACGACGGGCTTTTAATATTTGATAACATTTTGCTATAGAATTGATTATGGTCTGCTCTCTTGTTATAAATTGTTTATTTACACATTACGTAAATTAACAATATTAGAGAATTGTGTAATTTATGTCCGCCCAACATGCCTGAGGAAAATTATTCGAAATGTTTGTCGGAACACCATCATCCTACAACTGCTACCTCTGAGCCACCAAGAAGACATGCTCACCATCATAGCAGGCAGACGCTGGAATTGGATTGGTCACATCTTTAAAAGACACCCCGACACCGTCGCCAGAACGGCAATGATATGGCCAACAGTTACCTCGCGGAGATCTGTGAGAGCTGGGGTGAAACACAAAGATTGGCTGCAGACCGAGCAAAGTGGGTACAGTGTGTTGCTGTCCTCCAATACGCCTCCAGCCGTGATGGTCTGTGATTGCTTTGACAGTCAGCGACAAAGACCACAAAAGAAGAAGACAGTAACAGGTAAAGACACCACTTTGTAGATCCCCGGATGTCTCTCAAGAAACAAATAACTAATACCGCACCCTAACTACACGGCGACTAATATAAGATTTTACATGGGGATGGCCGAGTCTTATCAAGTAGAACAAATTGTAACTAGCACCACTAGTGCAAGAGTCTTATCAAGTAGAACAAATTGTAACTAGCACCACCAGTGCAAGAGGCTTATCAAGTAGACCAAATTGTAACTAGCGCCACTAGTGCAGGAGTCTTATCTAGTAGAACAGATTGTAACTAGCACCACTAGTGCAAGAGGCTTATCTAGTAGAACAAATTGTAACTAGCACCACTAGTGCAAGAGTCTTATCAAGTAGAACAAATTGTAACTAGCGCCACTAGTGCAAGAGTCTTATCAAGTAGAACAAATTGTAACTAGCACCACTAGTGCAAGAGTCTTATCAAGTAGAACAAATTGTAACTAGCACCACTAGTGCAGGAGTCTTATCAAGTAGAACAAATTGTAACTAGCACCACTAGTGCAAGAGTCTTATCAAGTAGAACAAATTGTAACTAGCGCCACTAGTGCAAGAGTCTTATCAAGTAGAACAAATTGTAACTAGCACCACTAGTGCAAGAGGCTTATCAAGTAGAACAAATTGTAACTAGCGCCACTAGTGCAAGAGTCTTATCAAGTAGAACAAATTGTAACTAGCGCCACTAGTGCAAGAGTCTTATTAAGTAGAACAAATTGTAACTAGCGCCACTAGTGCAAGAGTCTTATTAAGCAGAACAAATTGTAATTAGCGCCATTAGTGCAAGAGTCTTATCAAGTAGAACAAATTGTAATTAGCGCCACTAGTGCAAGAGTCTTATCAAGTAGAACAAATTGTAATTAGCACCACTAGTGCAAGAGTCTTATCAAGTGGAACAAATTGTAACTAGCGCCACTAGTGCAAGAGTCTTATCAAGTAGAACAAATTGTAATTAGCGCCACTAGTGCAAGAGTCTTATCAAGTAGAACAAATTGTAATTAGCGCCACTAGTGCAAGAGTCTTATTAAGTAGAACAAATTGTAACTAGCGCCACTAGTACAAGAGTCTTATCAAGTAGAACAAATTGTAATTAGCGCCACTAGTGCAAGAGTCTTATCAAGTAGAACAAATTGTAACTAGCGCCACTAGTGCAAGAGTCTTATCAAGTAGAACAAATTGTAATTAGCGCCACTAGTGCAAGAGTCTTATCAAGGAGAACAAATTGTAATTAGCGCCACTAGTGCAAGAGTCTTATCAAGTAGAACAAATTGTATTTAGCGCCACTAGTGCAAGAGTCTTATCAAGTAGAACAAATTGTAACTAGCGCCACTAGTGCAAGAGGCTTATCAAGTAGAACAAATTGTAACTAGCGCCACTAGTGCAAGAGTCTTATCAAGTAGAACAAATTGTAACTAGCGCCACTAGTGCAAGAGGCTTATCAAGTAGAACAAATTGTAATTAGCACCACTAGTGCAAGAGTCTTATCAAGTAGAACAAATTGTAACTAGCGCCACTAGTGCAAGAGTCTTATCAAGTAGAACAAATTGTAATTAGCGCCACTAGTGCAAGAGTCTTATCAAGTAGAACAAATTGTAACTAGCGCCACTAGTGCAAGAGTCTTATCAAGTAGAACAAATTGTAACTAGCACCACTAGTGCAAGAGTCTTATCAAGTAGAACAAATTGTAACTAGCGCCACTAGTGCAAGAGTCTTATCAAGTAGAACAAATTGTAACTAGCGCCACTAGTACAATAGTCTTATCAAGTAGAACAAATTGTAACTAGCGCCACTAGTGCAAGAGGCTTATGTATGGTGCAAGTTTCATGCAGGGTAACAAGCTGTATTGGTGACTCCATACTTCGTAAGGATCACAAACGATAATACTAATGTAGATTCACACCAACTCCTGCATATTCGAAGCTTCCATGAATGTTTTCCAGTCCTGCCTTAGACAATCATTTTGAATCTTTCGAAGTATGGACTGAGAGTCTGACACAATGATGCCCTTTGTTAACGAAATTTCAGTTAGCGCCACCTTAAGGATGCAGTAACTGTCTCTACCTCCATTCTCCTACTGCGAGCTGTTATCTTCTAAGCCCACTGTGTTCGGCAACGATTCTGCCCTTTGTCCTAGCAGAGAAGCTACGACCTGATTTCTCATCACGGATCACAGTCCCATCAGTTTACACTATGGCATCATTATCCCCGGATTGAAAATGTATCAGATGATCAATTTCCAGTTCTGCTTTCCAATTGTCCCAATGTCTACACTCTCTGCCAAGGCTGATGATGACTTGCTGGTAGTTAATTCAGTTCTCATCTGACTTACTCCACTCTTCCCTTTGAATATATTTTCTTTTGGTCAAATTTCGGATCGAGGTCTTCTTTCAATAAAGCATGACCCGGAGGTCTCTGATCGCACAATAAAAGTATGTCTACGAGTGTGTCGGTCATATCGTACAAGGACTGCAGTTGTCCAGGAGGCTGGCAATCGTATAATGTCAAACTGTTACAGAAACCATCACCAAAACATCATGTGTATGTTTATTGCAGCTTCCTGCAAGGGAATCAGCTTTTATGTGTGTCTCCATGCTCCATAAATCCGAAAAGGAAGATGGTGATAATGCTTGAGAATGCAACAATGCGACATCACGGACTGAGTACACTCTATCAATTGTGACATCACGGGCTGAGTACACTCTATCAATTGTGACATCACTGACTGAGTACACTATCAATTGAACCCACAGTTTAACTACTAAGATAAAACTCTTCCGAGGGATTGCGAATATTGTGCATAGTTGCACTGACTTATTTTTATTTTCTGTCTCACAACGGAAATAACTTGTGTAAAGTGCAATGACACGTTTATCTGCTTTGCAGCAACAAAACCAATTTAATTTTTTCAAAAGAAGTACAAACGTATCCATAGTGGTATTTCGGATTTCAGAATATACATGGGTCGCAACCCATGCAGTTTTACTGTATATATTACACACCCTTAACTTGGGCTTCATAAGGAGCGTAACGTCATCTCGACAGTTGACTAATTGTATGAAGGCCAACGTCATCTCGACAGTTGACTTGTTGTATAAAGGCTAACGTCATCACGGCAGTTGACTACTTGTATGAAAGCCAGCGTCGTCACGACAGTTGACTACTTGTATGAAGGCCAGCGTCATCACGACAGTTGACTACTTGTATGAAGGCCAGCGTCATCACGACAGTTGACTACTTGTATGAAGGCCAGCGTCATCACGACAGTTGACTTGTTGTATGAAGGCCAGCGTCATCACGACAGTTGACTACTTGTATGAAGGTCAGCGTCATCACGACAGTTGACTTGTTGTATGAAGGCCAGCGTCATCACGACAGTTGACTTGTTGTATGAAGGCCAGCATCATCCCGACAGTTGACTTGTTGTATGAAGGCCAGCGTCATCACGACAGCTGAATACTTGTATGAAGGCCAGCGTCATCACGACAGTTGACTACTTGTATGAATGCCAGCGTCATCACGTCAGTTGACTACTTGTATGAAGGCCAGCGTCATCACGACAGTTGACTACTTGTACGAAGGACAGCGTCATCACGACAGTTGACTTGTTGTATGAAGGCCAGCGTCATCACGACAGTTGACTACTTGTATGAAGGTCAGCGTCATCACGACAGTTGACTACTTGTATGAAGGCTAGCGTCATCACGACAGTTGACTACTTGTATGAATGCCAGCGTCATCACGTCAGTTGACTACTTATATGAAGGCTAGCGTCATCACGACAGTTGACTACTTGTATGAAGGCTAGCGTCATCACGACAATTGACTACTTGTATGAAGGCTAGCGTCATCACGACAGTTGACTACTTGTATAAAGACTAGCGTCATCACGACAGTTGACTACTTGTATGAATGCTAGCGTCATCACGACAGGTGACTACTTGTATGAAGGCTAGCGTCATCACGACAGTTGACTACTTGTATGAAGGCTAGCGTCATCACGACAGTTGACTATTTGTATGAAGGCTAGCGTCATCACGACAGTTGACTACTTGTATGAAGGCTAGCGTCATCACGACAGTTGACTACTTGTATAAAGGCTAGCGTCATCACGACAGTTGACTACTTGTATGAAGGCTAGCGTCATCACGACAGTTGACTACTTGTATGAAGGCTAGCGTCATCACGACAGTTGACTACTTGTATGAAGGCTAGCGTCATCACGACAGTTGACTACTTGAATGATGGCCATCACAATGCAATACTTATGCACCAGAAGTAGTTTTGTCTGTAGCTTTTTGCTTTCCATTATGAGCTTTCCAGTTCCATGCAGAACCTCACATTTATTGCCTCTTACGAGAACGAATCAACGAAGGAACTTTATTTTAAAAGAAGTTAAGTTAACTGTGCACGCAGGCCCGTCTGACATCCTTCCGATTGTCTTAAGTTTTATTATGTAACCTGCTGTTCCACGTATACGACCAAACCGTAAATAAATAACTTATATATATATATATATATATATATATATATATATATATATATATATATATATATATATATATATATATATATATATATATATATATATATATACACACTCACACACACATGTGACAACGCCATCTTGTCATCGCCATTTTGTCTGTCGTTCTCTACCTTTTTACTACAACATAGCGATTTGGCAGCAGTTTTATTGTAACTCAGTCAGGATCTAAAAATAGAACATGAGTAATATCGCTTACGGATAGCAGCCAATCACAGAAGAGAAGCGTCCAGGATATTGTGTCAGTTTAAATTTTTAAATTCTTTATCATTCTGATCGCCTGTCGCGGAGACAGAACAAGCTCTTGAGAAATACTGAAGTCTAGTTCAAGAACATGCCTAGGACTTGTGAGTAGATACAATATTATTCTCCAACATTCTAAAGTCTTTATAGTGTTAGAAAGGATATAGGATCACTATCTTCGTGCCGTAGTATTTTTAATAATTATATACTTAATTCAATGTTATTTATATTTCGCATGCGGTTGATTTCAGATCTAAATTTATTCAGACATGGCGTGGCTAGAGATGATGGTCCATGTTCAGGAAATATAACACGTGGCCGGTACTAGAACTGACATATATGGTTATTACATTTGTGTAAATGAAATTAATGGTTAAGTATTTCCATATTGTTTGGGGTTAAGGAAACCTTCAATGATCTTATGTAAATCCGACACGTCGGTTTGAATAATATTTAATTGTGGCGCGATTTAGATTGTTGTATTTATTAACTACGGTGCCGATGCGAAAATAGTTTATTTTAGTGTGGTGAGGGCTGCAATTTACTAATATGTTACAGCTTACTGGAATAAAAGTCCTGTGCTTCTTCAGTAATGTTAGACTGATAATGTGGTGTAAGTATTAGTAAGATTGGCTATAGCTAATTGGTGTTAGCTTTCTTAGTTTCATAGTCCTTTATACAGTGTAAAATCTCTATTGGTTATCTGTACTGCTTTAAATAGCTTTGCTAAGCCATTATTTCTATAATATTTAGTATAATAATGTAAGGTTACTATAGAATGTACAACCACGCAGCTGGGTTGTTAGCGTGGCTGTATGCTGTCCTCGCAAGATGGCAGCCACGTGCTATAGGCCTAGTGATGTATTTAGTTCTAGTCATTAATATGCCTTGTAAATATGATACCCCTACTTTTGGTACGTGGAGCACATTTGAGACATAAACGTTCCTGTTTGCTCCTTGCAGAGCAGGGCGACACCAGTGCCGCTGAATCCAACAGAAGCCTGCACGATTTTAACTAGTCGGTGCTTTGTTTGCGTTTCAGATTAGCAATTGAGCACTGGCTGGGTGTTTTGTTTGCTTTGTTTAGTTTAATGTTTGCGTTATGTGCTGGATGCCATTGAATGGGTTGTATGAATAGATACAGCCCCTGCCTTAGAATCAAGTGTTTTATTGTTGTTCGGGTCGGTGCGAGTGTGCAAGAGAGTGATCACATATCACAACAGCTTCATCTTAATCTTGCCCACCCTATCACACACACACACACACACACACACACACATATATATATATATATATATATATATATATATATATATATATATATATATATATATATATATATATATATATATATATATATATATATATATAATCAATACTTCTTTCGTTGGTCCATGACCGCTGACTGACAAATCAATCAATGGCCATCACGCCTGGTAACGTTTTGTAGTGCAGTAACAAACTGTCTCCACCTTGCTCCGTCGACAGCCATCCTTAGGTGGTGCCCTAAGACTGGTTCATGCTTAACATCTCTGTCTCCACAGGTCTCTGCCAGGTGGCTTTTAGCCGGCCTTGTTTTCATCAATACTAAACAGATACAAAGACGTACTTGAGGGAACAGCATTTCTGTTCCATGTGTCTCAACAGATACTCGAAAACGACGAAGAGTTACCTGAACTATAAGTTATATTTTTATAGGAATAGCAAAATTAATCGGTTTTATGAAGAATGTTGATCCTACTTTACTAAATCCCACTTCTCGCTGGTAGAATTCAAAGACCAGAATGAAGTCTACAATAACGTGGTACAGTATACGCGTCCTAAAGTACGATCAACAATAACTTCAATGAAAACATTATGCTGCAAAAATGAAAGACAATACGGTTTTCTTTCTTTTTAAATCGGTGAACATTTTTTATTTTATTTATTTCAACAGAAAACAAACTTATCAGGACCTGCCTTGACCTGATTTTGCCTTTACTGTTTTTAAGACAGGCGTGAAGATCATGTATCTTCTTCTGGAACAAATGATGTTGGCTCATTTTAATGACTTGCTCAGAGGGCAACATGTGGGTGTTGGGGAAATTTGTATGTCGCGTGGCTGTTCAAAAATTTTCCGTTAAAATTAACCAAAGAGAGTAAAATCAAGTAAAAAGAATATTTAGATTGATTTTCATGACAAGAGTTGTAAAATACAAGATGTGCCACAGGTTTGTTTACAGAAATGAGTCGTCTCCCGGAGAAAATGTATCGACAAAGTTCTTCATGTCGTCAGCGTTAAAACTGTCGTAACCTTCGATATTGCCGTACATAACACCTTTGTTGTACAGTTTAAAAAATGGTGTTGACTGAACGTCCTCTGTCTCACAAAAGTCTGGCCATCTCTGGCAATTAACACTTGCGAAAGCGTGGTTTTTTCCCTTCGTGGTTTCAGCAACCTGGCAAAAAGTACAATTCACAAGTTTTAATAGTCGTGTTGTAGTTTTATGTACAGACTTCCTAAATCGTAAATTTAATAACAGATGAAATGTAGACTGTTAATACAAAGATAACTAACATTTAATGAACATAACAATGCAGAAAGAGACAAGACCCACATCTAGAAGTCGAATATCTTAATGTGCCTTAAGGAGCAGATTTAAGAATGATAGATAAGAAAGAAGAGATAAAGTGACGATACCGAGATTAGTGGTGGGGAAGATGGTGCCAGAAATGACGAGGATTGTAGTGCCATTCCAGAATATAAAATAAAAGAAACTGTTCACTAGGAAAACCATTATATTGAGAACTAATCATGGAAACCATACACGAGACGAGACGCATACGATACGAAGCTAGTGACCAGGCACGTCACATTTAGGATTGGAGCATATGTCGACCTTCGACTAATATAAGACAAGTGGTATCGGGGGAATCATTCTAAAGAAAACATGCTCATAATTAAATTTAAAATTTATGGAATAAGTAGACAAAAGATTGATAATAAATGCAGGGGATCGCTGAGGGAATAGGTGAATAAAAGCAGTCCCTCACAGTTGAATCGGGCAACATTTGAAATACACTCTGCAAGTAAGAATTGAACAGAAATTAACTCTTTCAGTATCAAACAAACTAATAATCCGGCCCACACAAAAATGGCCGGCTAAGTGTGTGTCTATTGCGGTCCTTTGCGCCCCCCCCCCAAAAAAAAAATTGCTGTAATGTGTATATGCATAAGAAACGATACTGTTATATATGACAATGAAGGTATATGGCTGTACATTACTGTAGTGTATAATACATGAACGCTGTCAATAAACAGTTTTATTTAAAGTAAAATGGAGGCTGAAAGAAGATAATGATGATGGAAGAGTTGTACAAATAAATATATTTAACTTTGTTCTGTAACTGTTGAGTCGGAGGATGATGACAACAAAAATGATCTACATGTAAGGAATCAGCAGAAAGTAAAGTATTGCAACTCAGATCTAGGCATGATCCGGGAAAATGAAAGGTTGGGATATTAATGACAGTCATCAAATTAGAAGTGCAGTGTGGTTTTTCCTTAACTCATACATTAATTATGAAAAGAGCTATGACGTGAATACAAAGCACGAGATTATACAGAAGATGCAACATTTAAATACAACAGTAGACACAATATGCTCAAGCAAAACACAGAATTATCCAATCATTTATATTTAATTCCCTATTTAACATCGAGCAATCGCTGTAGCCAACCTTCGTTGTGGAGATGGCAACTGATGATGATGAATCGCTGTAGCCAACCTTCGTTGTGGAGATGGCAACTGATGATGATGAATCGCTGTAGCCAACCTTCGTTGTGGAGATGGCAACTGATGATGATGAATCGCTGTAGCCAACCTTCGTTGTGGAGATGGCAACTGATGATGATGAATCGCTGTAGCCAACCTTTGTTGTGGAGATGGCAACTGATGATGATGAATCGCTGTAGCCAACCTTCGTTGTGGAGATGGCAACTGATGATGATGAATCGCTGTAGCCAACCTTCGTTGTGGAGATGGCAACTGATGATAATGAATCGCTGTAGCCAACCTTCGTTGTGGAGATGGCAACTGATGATGATGAATCGCTGTAGCCAACCTTCGTTGTGAAGATGGCTACTGATGATGATGAATCGCTGTAGCCAACCTTCGTTGTGAAGATGGCTACTGATGATGATGAATAGCTGTAGTTAGCTTGCACCAAGTGTATATGTCTTCTTGCACCGGTGGTTCCTAAGCATTTGTGTTTGACAACATGCTTCCAGCCTCATTTAGCCTTGTCGTATTTTCTTGTTGTTATTTATTTTGGATTTGTCTCTTGTGAGCTACGTGGAAGAAGACTTATGAACCTGAGAACTTATTGCGATGCTACGTCTGTGAAGACACTGAACTTGTTAGGCCAAAGCGTTGCTAGTAGACATCCTTACTCAATAGAAACAATTGATAATGACTATAATAACACATATTCTAAATACATTCTTAAAATTATCCTGAGCGTCTGATTGGCAGAGTGGGTAGAATGCTGGACTCTCGCTGCAAAGGTGGCGAGTTCGAAACACGGTGGCGTTATGTTTCAGTCCACACAGCTGTAAATGCGTTTCTGACTCTTGTTAAAGAAAGGAAAAGGCAAGTAACAAGGGAACTGGTTACACCACCTCTCAATGTTTGACTTAGCATAGTGACGTCTCTAACACGTAGCTACCCTACGGCAGAATCTACTATGGGATTATCTATACCGAAAGTTATCATAACGAGGCTGTATTTATGACAGGAAGTTGTAGTTCCTTGAGAAACAAAAATATTATAACGAAAATGGTGCCATTTTTTAAACTGCTTAAATGTCAGTAACCAATACAACAATGGACCAGCACACCAATTTCTACAATGTTTTTTGTTTTTCGTCTTTTGCTCTCAAATAGACACATCTATTTCTCAAATAGCCACCTCTATTTCTCAAATAGCCACATCTATTTCTCAAATAGCCACATCTATTTCTCAAATAGCCACATCTATTTCTCAAATAGCCACATCTATTTCTCAAATAGCCACATCAATTTCTCATAAAAAAATGACAATCCGTCTCAGGTTTTGTCCATCTCCTTACAGTGTAACCCTCACTTTTGTTGAAGAAAGTATTACTGGCCATCCTGTTCCTCTCATGGCGCTGACAGTTTTGTAGTCCAGTGTGACAACAGGTTGTCAGGTTGATAATCTCTGTGCTTCTCTATGGTGCGGGATGCTGGGGAGTAACAGAGAAAGGAATGTCGAAATTGTCCTCTTTCCACACAATCTGCCTAATAAATATTCTCCAAATCCTTTGGCCGAATACCATCATCGACCAAGATCTGCTTAATGGAGCAACCTATCGGACACGCACACCATCATAGCTGGCAGACGCTGGAGTTGGGTTGGCCACATACTCAGAAGAGACCCCGATGTCAAAACAAGAACACCGTGACGGTATTGCCTCCCCTGCTGTGCAGTAGTGGTCCAACAGTGGCCGAAACTCAAGAGTATCTAATATGGGCTTCAAACGTATCTACTTTCGCACAAGATTACTCTTGGCTGAGATGAAAATAAAAGGGTAATGACACTTCTATCACACAGGGAGTCTTCACAAGATATTCAGATATGCGAAAACACTGCTGCTTTGGCTGAGCACGTTAATTCTAGAATCTGCCGACCACTTTTGTGAAGAATTAAACAATGATTAATTTTAGCTCGTTAAGCTCCCACCTCTGATTTACACAGTGGAATTCTTATTATTCTGGTATAGCTCTGTTTAGAGTGTGTGTAGTATATTGACTGAGGCAAACATGCCGTACATTTAAAAGGGTTAAAGGAGCCGCGCTAGCGTAGTGGTTACAACACCGCTCTGGCGACCGGGTGATTCAGGATCAAACCCGGGCGACGGCATTTGAGGATTTTTCGTCGACAGGGAATTGGACTGGATTAACTCGAGACCTGGCGAGGACATTTGAAGGAGTGTCGTCGATCAGGGATTAGCGGCTCCCGAGCCGACCCAGCTCTAATGGGTACCTCCGAAATCGGCGAGTATCTGCCTGAATGGCGAGGGACACTTGTCTCTGTACAAGAAAAAGGGATACTCACGTAAAATCAATGTCAGGTTAGACATTACCAATAACCTGAGATTTCGCCTCGAGTATTAGCGGGCGTACGAAAAAAAAAGGGTTAAATCGATATTAAATTTGTAAAATTACAAATATCAAAACTTAATAATCACTTAAGTTCTAACAGTTTGAAAATAATGGAATAGTTTAGAAGAAAAGTTTGATCATAAATTGATAGTAGAGTCGATAGAAAAAAGTTCACTTTGGCAGCGTATATTTTGCACTTAGCTGTCAACAGCAGTTTCTGCTCCCGTTGATGGGTTCTTTCTACACTGCTAACGCTCGTTGCTGGTCAATTTTGTCGGGTGTAGCTCGTTTCCTAGAAATGTCAAGCAGAGTCTACAAAGTTAGTCCCTCGTCTTAAAGCTTAAGCCACTGTTCCATTTTTGTTCCAGAGATAGTACTTTCTGCTGGTACGACCAATAACTATGAAAAAGAATAGAAACGAAACGCTCTTCTTAGTATTGCGTTTCCCGACATATACTTATGTGTCCCCTTTCCTCCATTGTAACATCCAATTTATCTCAGAATTAACCCTGGATGAGAATTAAATTTAATTCCTTGTGATAAAACTTTCTTTACATTTAAACTGGATAGCTATAGATTTACATTACATTTAAATGAAAAGGTTAATAGTACAGATAGAATATGTTTACATGATGACCACTTGCACAGACGAGAAAACCAATGGTTGTGAAGATGACATAAAGATGGAAGAACTAAAGGCAGCACTGGAGAAAATCAAGATGGGTAAAGCAGCAGGGCATGATGGTATAACACCAGAAATGGTTAAGTACATGGGAGCATCAGGCGACCTATTACTCTTAAGGGTCCTACAGGCAGCGTGGTGCAACAAAGCCATACCAAAGGATTGGGAGATTGCCATCATAACACCAATTTTCAAAAAAGGTGACAATCGACAATGTGGAAACCATAGAGGCACATCCCTTCTCATTGTCCCTGGTAATATTTTCTCTAGAATCCTAGAGCAAAGACTCCGACGCCTAGCTTAGCCACAATTGGATGAAGTCCAGTACGGATTCCGAGCAAACCGAAGTACTCAAGACCTAATCTTCACACTTAGACAGCTGAGTGAAACGGCCATTGAGTATAAGAGTGAGATCCATCTTTGTTTCATAGATCAGGAAAAGGCGTTTGACAGGGTCCCCTGGAGCTAACTTTGGGACTGTTTGGCAAGGAAGAACATTCCAGCACCTCTAATTCATGCTATACAGAGCTTCTACAAGTCTTGCAGAAATTATGTGAGGACAGCAAACCGTAAGTCAGAAGAGTTCAGGACCACCACTGGTGTAAGACAAGGTGATATCCTGTCAGCTTATCTTTTCATACTCCTCATGGACGATGTCATCAAGGCATGTAAGGAGAGAACAAGAAAGTATTCAATGGGGTACTGGAAGATGAGACAGGTCTGTATTTCAGAGCTGGCATTTGCTGATGATGTTGCCCTGATTGCTAAATCAGAGGCACATCTCCAATCCAACCTGCAAGTCTGGAAGAAAGAGGTAGAGAGGAGAGGGATGGTCATAAGCAGCTCTAAAACAAAATCCATGTTGATATCACGAGAAGAAAGAAAACATCAGATTAAGATGGGAGAACAGGTCCTTGAGCAGATCGACCATTTAAATACCTCGGAGCTATTATAGACTGAAAGGGACGCATCAAAGAAGAGTTGGCCACTCGAAAAGCAGCAGCTGGGAGACTTTTACAGGCCATAAATCGATAATTCCTCAGCAAGAGAGAGGTTGTTAAGAAAACGGAGATGGCTGTATATCGCTCCACCAATGTCTCAGTTGACATATGGGTGAGAGTCATGAGCAATGACTACAACCCACAAAAGCCAGATAAAAACCTCATAAATGACGTTTCTGAGGAAGGTGGTCGAAGTAACAAGATGAGACATGGCCCGCAACCAGAGAATACGTCAAGGCCTAAAATCCCATACTCTGCAGACCCAAGTAGAACAGTCCCAACTAAGATGGTTTGGCCATGTCTGCAGAATGGGAGAAGATAGGATACCACGACAAGCATGGGAAACAAAGAGCCAGGGATCCAGACCCCCAGGAAGTCCGCTGGGAGGACAACATTAGACAATCTTTGAAGGACCGAGGACTAGAATGGAACCAGGCCAGGAGGAAGACAGCCGATAGGTTAGTCTCTTCCAAACCTATACACTTCACGGTAGAAGGGGAACGACTAAGTAGTAAGAAGTTTACATTTACATTTCCCCTGATTGAAAAGTGTTCACACTATAAATTGAAAATGTTTTCATTTGTGTTTACACTGATTTAAACAGTTTGAAAGTTCCATTAATTTTAAAGTGCACATGTTAACATCGCATTTACACTGGTTTGAAACTGTAAGCATTATAATTAGAATGTACATCATTTCTTTCATCTTTCCCTCCATTTAGAACCTGGGACTACTTTAGGCTTTTAGTTCTCTTTACGAAACTAGCAATAAAGCAATCACCAGCCCTTGGCAGTGGTGGTTGATGAAATCATCATTCTATACGCTGAGTTTGCTATCCTCAAATAACTTTGACATCCACTAGTGATTTTCACATATTAATATTCACTTGGTAATATATATATATATATATATATATATATATATATATATATATATATATATATATATATATATATATATATATATATGTTAGTTCTTATGTTGGTAATTTAAATTGTAAAATGACAACCTACCCCAATCCAGGCACACAGACTTTTATGCTAAGATTGATAAAAATAGACTTGAATCAACCACTTACACGCGTCAGGGGTGTCGTTTCTTTAATAAGATAAATCCCTCTATGACTCCGCGTGTTTTCAGTTTCCTGGGTTGTTTTCTCCAAGAAAAGGTCTGGCCTGATAAAAGGAATTCTGAATTCTAACTCTGGCACCTTATCTTTTCATACTCCTCATGGACGATGTTTTCAAGTCATGTAAGGAGAGAACAAGAAAGTATTCAGTGGGGTACTGGAAGATGAGACAGGTCTGTATTTCAGAGCTGGCATTTGCTGATGATGTAGCCCTGATTGGTAAATCTGATGCACATCTCCAATCCAACCTGCAAGTCTGGAAGGAAGAGCTGGAGAAGAGAGGGATGGTCATAAGTAGCTCTAAAACAAAATCCATGGTGATATCACGAGAAGAAAGAAGACATCAGATTAAGCTGGGAGAACAGGTCCTGGAGCAGGTCGACCAGTTTAAATATCTCGGAGCTATTATGGACCGAAAGGGAGGCATCAAAGAAGAGTTGGCCACTAGAAAAGCAGCAGGAGAGAGACTTTGTCAGGCCATAAATCGATCCACAACCAGACGATACGTCAAGGCCTAATATCTCACCCCCTGCAGACCCAAGTAGAACAGTCCCAACTATGATGGTTTGGCTATGTCTGCAGTATGGGAGAAGATCGGCAACCATGACACGCATGGGAAACAAAGAGCCAGGGATCCAGACCCTAAGGACGACCTAGAGTCCGCTGGGAGGACAACATTAGACAATCTTTGAAGGACCGAGGACTAGAATGGAACCAGGCCAGGAGGAAGACAGCCGATAGGATAGTCGGGCGCTCTCTCTTCCAAACCTCTACAGTACACCTCACCGTAGAAGGGGAACGACTAAGTAAGTAAGTAATTAACTCTGGAAAGGTCTGGTGTCGTCGTGGCAAGCGTGGATCTCACTCAAAGTAAAATTTTCACAGTGAAGAAGACTGCGAAAAAGGTTGAGATTATATTCCCTGTCTTCCCAAGCATGTATTTTTTACGAAGCTACGTAACATGCCAATCGTTTTCAAATATTCGTGTCAGGTGGGGAAATTCAAAATATGTCCGAAAGCTTTGAACATGATGTAAAGGTCACGTTTCCCATATATAGCAATCGTGACATTCAAATATTCTCGTCAATGATTACATATAACTTCTTACATCTATCCGGAAATATTACAACATTTCTGCTCAGGTGTGTCTATCATCCCACCAGGTCGATTCTTGAACGGCGCTCTTTATGCAAACACAAACTCCTGTTTGATATCTGTGATGTGTCTTATCACGACATAAATTAGTCGGTCACACGAGCCATGTCAGCGCTAAGTAAACTCGCTGGCCATTTATGTGCAAAACAAGTCGCACCCTTGTGGTACAATAGAATTTCTGTCGGTCATCCTTGCATCACCGTCTAATCTATCCGCAGGGATAGACAGGTAAACACACATACGTGACGACTATCGCTGAGAGGAATACAAGAATGAAATACCAAATATGTGCTACACATAGCAGATAAATAAAGTGCGACAATTTAAAGCACGCCATAAAAATCAGTACAACAAATCAGTAACTGATACTGCCGTAGTGAAACAGAGAACTAAAGAGGTCGCCCCATTCTGTCACAAACAGCTATGCTATGGACCCCTGAAGGAAAGCGGAGTACTGTGGAGGCCGAGATACAAAGAACGAACTAGAGCTGGGGCACTGCACGAAGGATGGTTGCCGACCGAGCAAAGGGGAAGCGTGATGGCCACTGACTGCTTTGATAGCCGGTGGCTAAGGAACAAAGAAGAAGAAGAAAAAGAGAAATATCCTGAAAGACATCAGTGTGCAATAACATTTATTACAAATAGGTAATAAAAGTACATTTTGGATGTGACGTTGTGATGAAGTATTAAGAATATATTGTAACAACAGCAAACGCTGGAGGACTATATGTCAGTAGCAGTAAACGCCAGTGATGATAAGGAGAGTCAGGGATAGCAAACTATAGACAGTCTCATATACGCATAGTCTATTGTCAGTGGATAACGTGTTCAGAGCAGACAATACGAGAAAGATTGATGTCTATAAATGGTACGAGTAGGCACGACAATTTAAACCACTTATTTCGGTTACTAAACCAGTTTACTAATTCTTAGAAAGTTGGTTTGAATCTCTGACATAGTAGCTACAACAGAACCACATGAAGAATAGATCAAGGTAGTGAATAAGCAGATACTGAAGCAGGGTAGTGTTAGATCCATCACTATGCAAGGCCTCAGCTTTACGAAGGGTTATGGCCGGTTCTTTTTGTTGGCTAATTTTGCCTTCCCTAACCCTAGAACAGAGTCAGATACCCATTTATAGCTGGGTAGATTAGAGCATGACGCTACTTGCTTTCTAACTCCGCAAATTTGGTTGGAGAATAAAGAGTTTTAACTTTTCTACCACTAGACAATAAAATGTTAACGAATCATAAAGGTTGTTGTGTAAATATTAAGTACCATAGTCTTACCTTCTTAAACTCCCTCGTGACAGCTTGGATCGCCTTGTCCCTGGGGCTGTAGAACATGACCAGAGTAACACCCTTTTCCTTGAGGAAACCTTTATAAATATTTTCTTCTAGTTCATATACTTTATCCGACTTAAAGAAGCGGTCAGACTTTACAGGCGTTGAAACATAGTTGGGGTTAAATCTCGATTTAGGCGTGGGTGGTCTCCATATCCATGGTGAAGAACTTACATGAAGGGATTCTTGTGTGGGAGATGTTTTAATTGGTGATAGGGGTGGAGGCAGATGAGTTGAAGCTCTTGTTCGTCGTAGAATACGTCTGCAACTGAGACACTTTTTTTTAATACATGGCGCTCTCTGTGTTCTTGGGGAAGGAGGAGGTGGGGCAGTGTAGTACATGTCATGTAATGAGATGTATGAATCATTGTCCGAGGATGACTGCTCACTTTGCAGCGACTTGTAGTCATCGTCCCACGAGTAGTACACAGTTGAATCTTGGTGAGACATGTCTGTTGATACAGGAGCGATCAGCTACCGGTCTTTTTTTCTGTTAGTAGTGTAATTGTCCTCTAAGAAGAGAATCTACAGCTTATCTTCCGTTATTAGTTGTAGGACTTTGTGGCAGTGAATGAGCAGCTTATATTTCCTGTTTGTCACTTTAGTGACAGTTTAGTGTTGGCTACACGCCACAGGAGGAAGTGAACAGTCACGTCACACTTGCGGCGTGCGAGATCAACTTTATAAAGTGCTGATGCGTGCGGACAAATTCTGGTGTGCAATATTTACTTCTGGACAAGACCGATTTATGAAACGCGGATCAAGGTCTGCTCTTTGTCAGCAGTAGCCACAAACAGACGACAAACGTCAAAAATAGATAATCGCGAGAAAAAAAGACACAGAAAATGACAAACACGAGGTTAAGATAGATAAGCAAAAATGGTATAATAGCACAAGAGACACATAAAAATGAAGATTCTTTTTAAATGTCAGGTGTGCCTCGTTCTGGCCAGGGGCACACTGTTCAACCTAAACACGTGGTCCGTCGGTTATATTAAGACGTATGACCAAATATTTAAAGAAAAACACAAAACAAAACGTGTGATCTGGTGTGTATTTAATAAAAAGGAAGGTTGCGCACGGGTAACACAAGGAAATACTAACACCAATTACGCACGTAAGAATATACAACAAAAAATTATTATTTCGCAACAAATTACTTTTAAAAAAATTCACAATGCGAAGAAATAATGACATATTATAATAGAATGTCCTTTTATGAAATCTACAGTTGGTATTTATTATTGCTCTTAACAATAGTTGGTCGCGATCAAAGCTGATAGAAATGCCTTAGAGCAAAACTACGAATCCCATCCCATTCCATCCCATCCCTTACTTACTTAGTCGTTCCTCTTCTACCGTGAGGTGTACAGGTTTGGAAGAGAGATCCATCCCATCCCACACAACTAACATAATTACCGATGTATGTTACGTCGGTCGGTCTCACTCAAAATAGTAAGTCGCGCCAGAAAAAAAAGTGCGGAACTCACGGTGTGCAACTTGCACGGAGTGGGTGTTTCATAAAACAAGCACTTTGGTTTTATTTTCTTTTAAATATTCTTTCACGAAATTAGTAGCGCTCGACAAAGAAATAGTGCGTAAAAATTGGTGTGCATGAGCCCTCACCCGATGTACAAATCATGAAAACTTGAACCTTTTTTAACACGAAATGTTGTCATCAAAGAACTTTTAAATTGAATCTAAAATAACATAATTCTCAACTCCGCGTAGGCCGGTCCCAAGCCCGACTGAAAAAGGAGCAGAGCGAACTCCATGGAGGCCGTAAGGAGGCAGTCCCTCCACCATGCAAAGGCACAACAAGCCAATCACCTGTTTGCTTTAAAACATGATTACGAGAACTACAAGAGAGAAACCGGACTGATTCTAAAGGCGACGAACTGAAATGGACTACGGACTACGACTTATGGAACTTGGAACACAAGAAGTATAAATGGGAACGAACGAACGAACGAACGAACGAACTTTATTTTCGAAGGGTAAAGAATTGGGCGCGCAGGCCCGTCTAACATTCTGCCCTTCCACTCTCATTAATCTTGCATACTATATCCTTTCATTCCCACATGATGCTTTAAGCATTAATTTAAAGGCATGCAACATTATAAAGTTACCATAACAGCATTCATTTACAGTATGCAAGCATAATAATAATAAAAAATGAGTAGGGTTTTTTTTTTTTGAAACAAACAAGCTAGTAAATGGGGGAAAAAAGTAATAATAAAAAAAAATAAAAAAAAAACAATAAATAAAAATAAATAAATTCTGTATACCGACACTCACTCATGTCTACAATTAATCTGTATTTTTGGTATGCGGGTACATTCTCACGACTCACATTTCTAAAGTACAGTATTATGTGGGTACATTCACACATACATTACATTATATAATAATATTTTAAAGTGAATATAATAATGATATTACATGGATATAAAACAAATTATTCACACACAAAAATGAGCGGAAGAGGAAAAGAAATGTTGACCTATGGATGAGATGTTGACAGGCAAATACTGTTTCTATGGGGGTAGATAATCAGTGTTGAGGAAGTGTTTGAAAAGTGCTTTGTTAAAAGAATATTGTGTAGGTAGGCTTTTTAGGTGGTGTGGAAGGCTGTTCCATAAGTAGGCACCAGAGTAGGCTAGACTCTTTTTGAACAGGTCGATCCTAGGTTTGGGGGCAGACGTGGAGGAATTATTCGAGCTGCTTCAAAGGACAGTGGATGACTGCCTAGATGAAATTATCATGCTCGGAGATTTCAATGCCAGAGTTGGAAATGACCATGCTAGATGGGGTGGAGTTAACGGAAGATATGGAGAAGATACTCTCAATGACAATGGAAAGCGACTTCTTAAATTCTGCAGTGAGCAGAATCTGATCATTACAAACACAAAGTTCCCCCATAAGCGCATACATGCATACACTAGGTGTGAACCAACAAAGAATGAGAAGTCAGTGATCGACTATGCCATTGTTAGGAGGAGCTCATTCAAATATGTCCGGGATGCTAGAGTCTGGAGGAGGCCAGAGATTGGAAGTGATCACTACCTGCTTACAATCAAAAGAACAACTGAAAGAGTTGCTTAGCCTAGGAACTACCCAACATCATGCAAGAAACTAAGTAAACGAACGGGAGAAATGAGCATTAAGACCTACAAGCTGAGAGAGCCAGAAATTAAGACCAGATATCAGGGGCTTATTGCTGCAGCGTTGAGCAACAAAGAAGAACAGCCTGATGACTTGTAATCCCTCTGCCTTAAATTCAAGGACATCATAAAGACAGCTGCTGCAGAAGCAAGTGGTGAAGTCCGACTTGAGAACATGAGAAAGAGGACACCTTGGTGAACAGAGGAAGTCAAAGAGAAAATAAGATAGAAGAAAATGATCACGTGGAAACAATACATAGGAGCTAAACGCACAACAGGAAAAGCAGAGAAATATAGAGAATATGTGACACTCAGAACAGAAGCAAAGAACAAGGTGCTAGCAGCAAAACATTTGCTGATGATGTTGCCCTGATTGCTAAATCAGAGGCACATCTCCAATCCAACCTGCAAGTCTGGAAGGAAGAGCAGGAGAAAGAGGGATGGTCATAAGCAGCTCTAAAACAAAATCCATGGTGATATCACGAGAAGAAAGAAGACATCAGATTAAGCTGGGAGAACAGGTCCTGGAGCAGGTCGACCACTTTAAATACCTCGGAGCTATTATAGACCGAAAGGGAGGCATCAAAGAAGAGTTGGCCACTCGAAAAGCAGCAGCTGGGAGGCTTTTTCAGGCCATAAATCGTTGGGACCACACATTGAAAAAACAGAAAGAAAAGCCATACACAAACTATCGGGGACCAGCTGGGGAACAGATATACAAATCAAGAAGCAAGTCTACGTAAGCCATATCCGCCCAGGTCTAGAATATGGAATGAGTACATATGCAACAGCAGCAAATACAAATCTCCAGAAACTGGACAAAATAAAGAATGCAGGACTCAGAATCATTACGGGAGGACTAAGGAGTACACCAATAACAGCAATGGAAGCAACAGCAGGACTGCAAAATCTAAGAGAACGCAGAGATGAGAAAATCACCATCATGACAGAAAGATGCAGCCGCCTCAAACAGCACCCCATGCACGAGACAATAAAAGAACTAAATAAAAACCGATTGAACAGATCAAGCTTCAACCCCTACCAAGACAGCTGATGGTTGCCAATGGAGAAGTAACCTCAGAAAATCTAGAGGAATGGGAGCAGCTCGTAGCATACTACAACATCTCAAACACCATACCCACGTACACTGTACACCTTACAATCCCAGGCATTGAGAACAGAACTGTGGAGACTCCCACTATTCTGAAAATGAAAACACTGGATCACTTCAACAACCAATACCCCAGTCCACAGTGGATTCATGTCTTCACTGACGGATCTTCAGAAGAAGCAGTAAGGAAAGGAGGAGCAGGGATCCAAATACTAATGCCAAATGCTCCAAAAATAGAACAGTGAATTGCTATTGGAGAACTCTCAACAAACTACAGGGCAGAGCTACAGGCAATCCTAGAGGCTACAAAAATACTGGAGGAACAAAGACTTAAAGGATCAAACATAGTCTTCTTATACGACTGCATGTCAGTTCTCCAGACTATTCAAAATGAACCTGAAGATCTCCTAACAAGAACAGCCATAGAACATCTGAACTGTCTGTCAACAACAAAGTTTCACTGCAGTGGATTCCTGCACACTGTGGTATTGCAGGAAATGAGGCAGCTGTCAGACTGACAAAAGCAGGCAGCCAGAAGGAACATTTTCACCACAGAGTCTCACTGAAGGAAGCAAAGACACTTATCAAAAGAAAGTACAAAAATGCATGGAGCCAGAGAACAAGCAGAAATTACGCACAAGACCCCATCCTAAAGCTAGACAGAAAACAGCAAACTATGATTTTTAGGCTCCGCACAGGACACTGCAGACTACAAGCCCATATCCACAAAATGAAAGCTGCCCCAACTGACCAGTGCACATGCCAAAATTCTGCAAACGTGCCCACTCTTTGGCGACTTGAGAGCTCAAACCTGGTTCCAGGAGACGAAAGTGGAAGAGAAACTGTGGGGAACCCGCGAGGACCTCCTGCTGACGACTGGGTTCATGGAGGCAACTCATCTACTTGTTTAGACTTGGCCGAGCATAGGAAACTTGTCGCAGAAGAAGAAGAATGGATGCACAATGAACGTCCGTGGTGACATAGGGAGTGACCATCGCACTATTCTACTCCAAATCTCCCAAACAAGAAACCAACGGCCGAAGAAAGCACTTCGCTTGAACTACAAAAGAGCAGAATGGGAAAAATTCCGACTCCTCACAGATATGACGTATAATGGAAATATAGCCTACAGTATCTCACAACCATCCGTGGCCACGCTGTAGTTCTATGATTCGTTCGCAAAGTCAAACATTTGACAGACTGCATTACTCACTTTTAATCCACGCCTCTTTTCCTTGAGATGTAAACAAACATACATATTACAACCTCCGCGACCTGCCAGCGTAACAGGAAGCGAAATCCGATTTGTTTACCTGAGTTTCTCACACGAGCGGATCTGCCAATCATCAGATATCAGATTGATACACGTGGAAATCACCGAACCTCTTTGTAGTGAATCGCGCGGGCAAATATTTGCCCGAGGGATACTTTGATGTTCATACATTCAGGGGGAGACAAACTTTTGATCTCCAGAAACGAGGAACATCTCAGAAGGAAGCCCGTTACACGGTTTAAGCTTTTGTTGTCGGTTGGCAACGCCGAACAGAGAGACCGTGGAGACCCTTTATCGGGGGAAACGCAGATTTCTGATTTTTCTGCTAGGCACTAAGAGTGTGAAAATTAACATCCTCTAGAGATCATAACAACATGATGTATATAAACTGTGGTTCCTCAAAATCCGTTATCCGTGTCTCTCAGAATTTTTCGGAGAGTCTAAACACAGTATCTAGAACCATTGGGAATAGATGCGTTAATAGTTTCGTGGTGATTTCTTCCTGGATTTCTGGTAATATAAATGTGTGCTTAAGCGTATTAATGTGCTGGGTTTTATCATCTTAAATTCGCTGTGATTTTCTAGGTGTTAGAATCAGTGAAAAATAAAAGCGTAGCTATTTTCTTTACCTGTTGTGCAGTTTACTGTAATTTTACCACCCGCTTTATTCCACAGAAAAATACGGTTTAGTTGACTAATTAATACATGGGGCGCGGCGGATAATTGACGGAATAGAATTCACGTTTATTTCATTTTGTGTAATTTAGGAAGTGACTGTTGTTTAAATATCATGCGACTTAACAAACAGACGCCGACAATCTAATAGTTATTAATGACAGGCGATATTTGTTAAAGTGCGCGTATGGATAATTAAATAATAACTGACCAGATAGGAATAGGCTTGAGACACCGTGTGCTTATATGTAGATATTTTACTAGTAGTAACTTCTTCATAATGTTTCTCCTTCCTTAGGCAAGACCTGATCGACGGCGAAAAGCGGTTTTTTTAAATGAGGCTTTATTTTAGTTTATATTTTGATCCATTGTGGTCTACTTTGGCCTTTTCTCCATTTAAAGATTGGATTAAAGTTGTCTTCTTTTGGCTTACGCGTTTCCAAGTTCAGGTGTGAACAGGACGGGCCACATAGACTAGCTGACAATTTAATAGTAAATTTAACTGGACTATAAACACTAGAAATTATTTATGCAATTTAATCAGTCCCCTGGGGTGTGAAAGATATAGCATTTCTCCCGACTTTTGACAGTCGTTTTCTTCGGATTTATCAAGCACGTTACGCTGTTTCAGAATTGCCCCTTACCACAGAGACAGACAATAGGATTTACCACCATCATCAAATTAACAATAATTAACAGCTTTTTTTTTTGCAATCAGATGTTTCCTACTGTTTACGGTGAACACCAGATCTCAAGAGTCTTGGTATTAACTATTCAAGGTGACATTGTTTATCCAGGAATCAACCACCAAATTAGGCGTCCCCCTTATAAAATGTAATTATTAGTGGAGGTACTGGGACCCAATTCGGAAGATTAATACTTTGGACCTTATATACATATTCATGGATTTTTCGTCCAACAGATTGTTTTACCAAGAATAGGGTAAGAAGCGAGATTGTGTGGCCACGTATGACAGAGAGAGAGAGAGAGAGAGAGAGAGAGAGAGAGAGAGAGTGAAATCTTTTCTTTAGTACAGGAAACATTGTATTATCTGCACTTTGTTTGACTATTGTTTAATTTTATTAGATAATGTGTAGTGGGAACTGTGTTCTTTCTTTACTGTCTATACTGTAACCTAGTGCTAAACTGTTAACATTTGGGGTTATTAACTTGTTGGGTTCCTATCTTCCCAATGAGGTGAAGGCACGGGTTTTCTGTTATTTTTTTATACATGAAATTCTGATGTATTTGATCTTTCTCTTTTAGATATTCGATGTTGTATAGTTTAATGATAATAAACAACAAAAGAACTAAACTTTGTGTGTTGGTCAGACCCATACCCATTTACCATTGTTTTTTCACGTTTGTGTGTCGTGTTGTCACATAGCTGTGTGTGTGTGTGTGTGTGTGTGTGCGTGTGTGTATAGTGTAACTTATATTTCCAGATATAGGGAGGTGCAAGATTGTCTTATAATAAATAATAGTCGTATGGATAGGCTGGACTAGAGAAACTACTCAGTCCAAAGACAGATCTTCTCCTTAAACTATTCACCCGTAAAAACTCTATTTCTTATACCTTGACTTCTCACGTACTATCCCCTGTACTCAGGCGGGACCATAAATAACTCTAAAACCTATCTAAAAGCGACAACAGACGAAGACCTAACAAACATCAGCGAGGTCACAGATATTGACACTCTGCACAGTACCATCACCCAAACTTTGATGCAGCCTACAAAACAATCCTAAGGGGATGCAGAAAGAAATATAACCCTTTCTGGACAAAGACGAAGATCTTGTCAAACAAGGAGAGAAGCCAAAAAGAAAGCAGATGAAAACCCAACAAAAGAAAACAAAATAGAATACTATAGGCTAACTGCAAAGATCAGACTTGAAACCAAATAATCAAAAAGGAAGAAATGGTCAGACACCTGTAGCAACCTCAACCTCAGAACTGAAGGGGAAAAGGCCTGAAAACTACTGAATAACCTGTCAGAGAAAAATCAACAGTCTAACCCTAAACCACTGCTGACCCCTGACCGTGTCCTTACGGATGACAGCAAAAAAGCCAACACTTTCAGCAAATTCTTCTCAGACACCAACAGTTCTTCCCGCAAGAAGGTACGTGACAGAGCACTTGGCAAGATTTTGAAAAGTAAAGAAAAATCAAGCTCAGTAAATGTGTCACTCTTTGAAGAAAACTTCACTGTCCAGGAACTACAGAGCGCCTGAAAACATTTGCAGCCAAGAAAAGCTCCTGGGCCAGACAAGATATCAAATGAGATGATCCAACTCCTTGGAGCCCATGAAAAGGCTAAACTGCTGAACCTGATTAATAAAACCTTGCAGAGTGGTAAACTACCAAAAGCCTGGAAGACAGCCATTGTCAGGCCCATTTTAAAAAGGGAAAGCCTGAAAATGATCTAAAATGTTTCTGACCAATCAGAACAAATGCTGAACAATTGACTGTACTGGCTGAAATCTTCACTCTCCCAACCACTTCCAAGCAGGCTTCCGAAAAGGATCAAGAACCGAAGGCTAACCGTTCCTTCTTACCCAGAATATGAAAGACAGTTTTCAGCAAGGATAAATGTACGTTGTGGTCTTCATAGACTTCCAACAAGCATATGACAAGATCTGGAGGAAAGGCATACTTTTAAAGATGCAGAACATGGGCATACATCGGAAAATTTACCAATGGATCAAGAGCTACCTGAGCGACAGAACTATACAAACACAAAGACTGTCATCAAAACGTACTCTTGAAGATGGACGTGAAAGAGAATGCATCCATCGTATATACAACCAGCATGCTACAGATACAATTAGCATTCATACTCTTCGACATTTGCTGAGGAAGACTGAGCACCTATGGGTTTGCCCGGAGTGCAGAAAGGTCGATTCTGATTAACAATAACAATAACACTTGAGAGGACTCACTTGGTACACGATTCCAGAAATTATCGATGCGCACCTAAAATATCAGCTCCCATCAGCACTGAATGATGTTAATCTAGCGCACCAAAACATTCATTATGTCCTTGAACATTCTGCAGGCCGGATCACGGTCTTGCATCCTTGCAGTTTCACTAAATATTTAGATAATTTTGTAATCAATACTGGAAATAAAACGAGCTGGAAACAGGAAACTTCCTGCATCAGAACTGTGACAAATTGGAAATATTAGCTGATCTTTTATTTACAAGGCAAGCTGCTTACTGCCTTCTGCAACGTTTCTCACAAATAACATAAGGCAACATTAACTGGTTGTTCCTGCTCCAACACTATTAACGCCTATCCTCAACTAACACAATGGACAGATGTCGAAGGTTCCAGAATATTATAGAAGCACGAGTTGACGCACAGGGTGAGTATGTTCCACCCATATCACCAATGACACCACCTGCAGGTCTCAATGAAAGTTTTACAGAAATGTGGTCGCCACCCAAACCTCATTTGCGAGACAGATTTCGTCCGCGACATGTTTCATCACCTGTAAAATTAGACAAAGCAGTAGCATCGTGTAACGTGTTTGAATTAACGCCACAAACTATAAACAGCTTTCTCCACGACAAGGCTATGACCATGGTAATGTTTTACAAGCCTCGAGAAAACGACAGCAAAAGAGCCATGAAAGAGTTTAAAAAGGTAATAGCAATCGATCAAATTATACAACTACCGTGATCTTTTTTTTTTATTACTAACTGTTAACATTTCTTCATATGTATGATTTATATAGGTTACTGACCGCATCTCTCCCTTCAGCAAGACAATTGAAACAGAGGATGCTAAAGCAGTTTATAGATGGTTGTCTGAAACTTTATCAGCCAGGACAGTTATTGTGTCAGGCTCTCGGTCCATGCTTCTGAAGGTCCAAAATGGATTGCTCTGGTGTGACAGAATAAACATTTATAACACATAAGGAAGGGAAACCCGACGCCTGTAAACACAAGACGTCCACACAAGACAAAGACCTTAATACTGTGTCTAGTAAATGATAGTAGACTTAAGAACAGTAAGTATAGAACAGAGGATAGGTTTTTGGTATTGTACAAACATTTATAACACATAAGGAAGGGAAACCCGAGGCCTGTAAACAGTAAATAAATATTAGACAAATATAAAGGTATGTTTTCAGGCACTCGTAAGAAATAAAGAAGTAGAACATAGAAAAACAACATACGTGAGTAGCTTACCCAAGACTCGAACTCTGGACCTTCCGTGCGACAACCCCACCTGGCTATGCAAGCGAATCACACTATCCTCCCGACCAGTTTGTCAGTGTTGACTAGACCGGGCGCACTGGATATATGTCGCGAGTATGGATAAATAGAGAATGTCTGAGTTAGACAGAATATGAATGTGTAATGTCAAAGTAAAGAAAATAGAGTCACTAATGAAATTATGGGGAGAGATCTGACTTCTGAAGAGTAGTGAGGCAACTTCTCCACCATACTCCGACTGACTTTTATGATGTCAATCTCTCACCCGTCCTCCTATGTTAAAATAGACTGATCTACTACAGTAAGGACATAAGCACAACATCGTGACATTTGAAGAGTAAAGATTCTGACCACAGCTCACAAATAAATATGTTAAATGAAAAAAAACCCACAAAATTGAATAAAAAAATACTGTCTCCTCTAGCTTTGTAAGACTGTTGAATTATCGCATAAACACCACAAGAACATATGACAACCGACTTCACTCAATCATACACCCGCCAAATCGCATCACTCCACACCACCAACCGTACACTTTCTCAACCAAAGCGTTATCTAATTAAAGGGGATAGGCCCCCAGTTCTCACTAATGAAAACGGCCAGTCCTCTAATGCCGACAATGCTTGGCAGGTAATCTTATCCTCCGCTAGGAAAACTCACACAGTTCCACAAACGTGGGTTATACTGTGGCCATGGAGATAAGCTCCCCCTGGAACACTTATAAATCCTAGGGAATAACACTTTTTTGCTGCGGGTGGCCACCTTAACTTTAGGCAAATCATAATACTGAGCCTGAGACGATTGCGCTCACTGATCGAGATATTTACTCCGAGGGCGAATCAGTGAGTTTTAGCTGGCAAACGGGTAATCCAGAAAAGACCCAAGGAATAAGCCCTCTGATAAGGGATGATGAAGACTGGAACACATAGGTGCCGAGAACTGGAAATCGTTGGCTTCTTTTTGGCGGTTCAGTATACTCCACGGTGACGGTAAGTAAAAGGGGTATCTCAATGTTTCCCGAAGATCTGGTGGGCAAAGGCAACTACCAGTATGCACTGGAGATATTTATATACTGCAACAGGCGGGAAGCAAGTACTCCACACTGAACGCCTCGTAAGCTGAACACATGACCGAATGATTGTTCTGCCGTAGGATATATGTGGCGATAAGCTTACGCAGTAGATAGAACTTTATGATTTGACAACTATCCACCAATTTCCATTTGTTTTTCCTGACGATGCAAGGTGCCAACACTGAGTTTACAATCAGTGTTGGCACCTTGCATCATCAAGAAAAACAAAAGAAGCACGATTTACAGGCCGTGACCACTCTCTGCGGAAAATACAATCAAATTTTACATTAACAAACATACAGCTGGGGCTAATGTTTACAAACAAACTTCGAGTTGCATTCTTTTGCTGGACTACAACACACACTTTCTTTCACTCGGTCACAACACACCATCATATACCACTCTCCGTTCTGCTTTCTAACTCAGCTATGTGTAAATCGCTCGCGGCGTACAAAGGCAAACCATTCACACCCCGCGTGCCCCTACTGTGATAACAGGCGAAACCCACACATTAAGCATTCAGAACGTTAAATAAAAACTCGGATTAATAATGGGAGGGAAATTGAGCTAGTGCCCCATTGAAATTTGCCCAACATTAGAATTACCACAGTGTGGAATTACAAAAGTAGCGGTGCACTAAAAACCCCTATATCCTGTAGCAAAAAGCTTTTACAGAATTATACATACACATATTGAAATGGAAAAACGTCAAATATATACTGAAGCACATTAAAAACGCACCACTATTGTATATACTGATGCCGAGAAGCTGGAAAAAAAGTGTGGGAATGGATTTTCCACGTGTTTGTCATGAGGTAGAGAGTGAATGGCTGCTGGAATGGACAGTGCATGATTCAACCCACGGGTTTGTGTACAGACTACATGAAAACAATGAAAGTTACACGTGTAACACGAATCCCAACAGCTATGACCCTGAAAATGTGTACGCGTTGTGGCAGTATACTCGGTATAAAAAGGCCGTTGAGTCAAAACATCCAGTACATGTGCTTGAAATGCCACGACTATCTGGAAACGACCGCCAACGAGCCATTGGTATAATGGATACCGGAATGAGCTCGCGGGCCATTGCCAGAAGGATGAATTGCCACCACATCGCTATTGTACGTCTCAATGAACGTTACGGAACCACTGGCAGTGCCCGGGGTAGACTTCGGAGTGGCCAACCATGAGTTACTACCCCTGAGCAAGATCGTCATATTGTGCTGAGTCACCTAAGGAATCGTTCTCTCCCGGCAAGTCAAACAGCAAGAGCAATAGTGGGTAGACGTGGGCAAGTCTCTCGAATGGCAGTCATACGACGACTCAGAGATACAGGCCTTACTGCAAGAGGACCTTATGTTGGGCCAAACTTGACTCACAGACATCGTCAGCAGCGCCTGCAATGGGCAGAGCAACATGTCAGATAGACTAGACTGCAGTGGAATGCTGTCCTATTCACAGACGAGAGCAGATTCAACATATCCTTTGCTGATGGACGTATGCGGATTTGGCGACGGTGTGGATAGCGCTTTGCAGATTGCTGTGTTCGTCAGCACAATCGATTTGGAGGTGGCAGTATTCACATGTGGGGAGGATTCAGTTTTCACCATCTCTTGCCTCTTCACGTCTTCCGTGGAAATGTTAATGCTGTGACATATCGAGATGAGGTTCTAGATGCATTTGTTGCTCCTGCGTTCATAAATTATCCAGACTTGCAGCTTCTCCATCGGGATAACGCACGTGCGCATACCGCATGCATTACGCAGCAATATCTACAGCAGCAGAACATTGTGACGATTGATTGGCCTGCCCTATCACCAGACATGTCCCCTATAGAACATCTGTGGGACGAGCTTGGACGCAGAGTCTACAGGCAAGGTTCTCCAGCTAATATGCAACAGCTCGAAGCTGCTCTTACACGTAAATGGGACTTGATTCCACGGAATTTCCTTCAGAGAATTGTGCGTTCCATGCGGAGCCGCTGCCAAGCTTGTTTGCAAGCACACGGTGGACATACCAGATACTGAGGATAGTGTGAATGAATTTTTTTTATTGGTTGCATTTTTGGTTTTCTCCCTTGCCTGCACAGAATGCAATGAATTTCATAACAATCAAATGTACAAATTAATGACCAGCATGGATTCATAGGAAAATGAATAAATATTCCAAATATGTAAACTTGTAAACATTTATATTTACATTTCACACTCTGTTCCTGGATTATACAGGTGGTGCGTTTTTAATGTGCTTCAGTATACATTAGCTCACACTTCTGTCTCATGAAAAATCTCCTCTTGACGTTATTCTTAGCGGAGTTTAATTGGGTCGAATTGGATGGGAGCTGTGTCGATACATATATTAAAACCAGTCAATGTTTTTTGAGCATGAACATCCACAGTGCGTGTTTAATCTTAATGAACATATTACATGGTATTAATTTTTTTTTACATCATTACTAAAATGCGTGGTCAAAATTTGAATGAAAAAGCAGATTTATTCTCTTTCACTTATGGTATGTCGGTGCTTCCGAATTTTTTAAAATATAAACCTTCGTCCCCGCTTAGTATTAAAATTTAGAAAATGTCTCGGTAACATAATGTTTCTACCGAAGTTTTCAAGGGAAGTAATCCATATGGTAAAATTATGAATCAATGGGAACAATGAAAATGGTAAAATTATTATTAAAAGTTTGTAATTTATAACTCTAGATTTCTTTATTTTACATAGCAATTTAAATGATTAAAACAGACACTAATGCTTTATGCGAAAATAAAAAAAAATTACTTTGATGTAGTATTTAAAAGTTATTATTACTTGTTAACTCAAATTTAATTACATTTTGCAAAACAGTTTCTTTTCATTTACCAAATATTACATAGTATTTCGAATACTAAGCACATCATAACTGCAACAGACTGCAATATCTTTTGTAAAAGAAGAGGGTCTTTCATAATTGTACATGTGCCAGTCTCAAATGGGGTGGGCCTCGCCAAAGTAAGGCAATATTTATGTTTTAATTTTAGCCCTTAATAAAATAAACTAGCTCAAAGCTAAAAAATACACCGAAACGAAAGATCTTTATTTAGACATGTGTGCTATTACAACAGGCGTTATCCGTGTGTCTCGGTTGAATGGGTCGTGTCTCACCGGAATGAGAAACTTTTGTTTAAATAATACAACTCAACACAATCACTATGTCTTCTATATTTGAAGTATGCATGACAGAAAATAATAATCATGTTTGTTTTTTTTTTTTACAAGAAATAATGTATACATGTTTGAAAAGAAGGTGCTACGAAAAACAGTATTAAACACGTTAAAAAAGGATAAGTTGGACTATTCTTTCTTGGTGCGCCAGGTTGGAAAGGGAAAATGTGTCTTATTAATTTGCTTCTTGCTAAAACTTGGAAGCAGAATAAAATTGCTTTTGCGATTCCATCATAAGAAATAAGAGTATTTTGGAAAAATTCTGAAGCAAATTGAAAAGCAAAAGTGATATCACTCTTTTGGTAGAACCATAATGGAATAACAGTATTTTGTGCGGCTTGCATTTGCAATTACTGTACACCAGGCACGAGGATAGTCACTTATATCAGTAGTAATTAACTTAAATTAAAATTCAATTTCACTTGAATATCAAAATATTATAGTTTGATTTTGACATTTCATAAGTTTCCTAAACAGTTACTAGGGAAAAAAATCCGGGCAATGCCGGGTCCTTACAGCAAGTGTGTGTGTGTATATATATATATATATATATATATATATATATATATATATATATATATATATATATATATATATACATATATATATACATATACATACATATATATATATATATATATATATATATATATATATATATATATATATATATATATATATATATATATAAAATTAAAGCAACACGGGGTATAATTAAGCAAGAAAAAAACTCAAAAAGCTTACCAAGCAAGGAATGAATTTCCGCACTACAACTATTATAGCTGTCAACTAATAACACTTTTGCTAGGCTGCGAAGATTCCTCTCGAGTCAGATGGTGAAGAGTGATAGAGACGCGTAGCTGAAATAGTAAAAATGAGCCTGCAAGTGTTCGAGAAGCATTTCTCCGTCCTCTCGAAATGAATCAGAACAGACGTAAGACCTACGAGAGAGAGAGAGTCTTCGGTCGCCTCGAGAGCCGGGGGAATCTACGTAGCACCACTTCCCCGTTCTATCAGCGACTTTCGTTCGTGAGGACGGACGAGGACGGCTAAAAATGGCTAAAGGCAGAGAATTTCCCCAGGGCAGACGGGTACTCTTTAATTCAAAGAACACGGAAACTAGCCGCTTCCACAAAATCGCCACATAAAAGACTTTTGCAAAAATGCCGCTTATTCCCCGTAGAAATGGGTGGGTTTATCCTGACAAATTCAAGATTGACAGGACCCAAGACAGAATTAGAGTTGTTAAGAGCAATTTGACAGAAACGTGGGCATAGACAAGAGATAGAAAGAAAACAGGCAGCCCACTTAGATTAAAGAGGCAGACATTTCCAACCAAATCACGACAATATGGCTAAGGGAGATAATACTAAGGACAATTAATGATCGTCTGTTAGAGAACGACCCTTCAGTAGATGAGCCAAGAGGGCTAACACTGTTTGAATGTGGCATCAAACATGAGGCTAACAGTGATGGACGAATGACATGATACAACCAGCGCACTCCAGGAACTGTTAGCATTCATATCCTTCAACAGTTGCTGAGGGAGACTGAGCACCTATGGATTGCCCGCAGTGTACACTAATAGGTCTGTGATAACGTGGTAATAAATCAAGGTGGGGCTTCTCTGACTGATGGGCAGAACCGTCGCTGAACATAGCGGGGCTTACATGATAACAACCTCAAGCGTGAGAATGGAGGTAGAGGCAGTTACTGCTGCCTTAAGATGGCTGTCTGAGACTTTATTAACATAGGCAGTTATTGTATCAGACTCACAATCCATGCTTCGAAAGGTCCAAAAAGGATGGCTCCGACATGAATGGAAAGCCTCTATAGAAGCATCGAATCTTCAAGACCTGATATGGATCTACTGTCCTGGTCATGAAGGGGTAAGCATGCAATGCAAGAGCTGACAGACTAGCTTCAAGAGCACCCATAGATGGTGAAATGAACGTGAATAAGAGAGAAATATATGATTGCAATTGATGAATCATCAAGGCTAAGACAGCTGGAATTTGGCATCAAACGTAAGACCATCAGGGATGGACGTATGAGAGGACGTATCCGCCGTGTATACAACCAGTGTGCAACAGGAACAATTAGCATTCATACCCTTCACATTTGCTGAGGGAGACTGAGAACCTATGGGTTTGCCCGGAGTGCAATGGCGTCGATTCTGATCAACAATAACAATAACATGCAGCAGTCCCATAACTTCTGCTTCAGTTCTGTCTGCTGCACCAACTAGAGCATTGTGGGATGGGACATTTTGGATAATGTGCTAAGGGGTCTGGATTCAGGCCGCACGTGGGCATTGATTAGTATGAAATATTCTAAGATTAACATATCATAACTAGGAGCCGCGCTGGCGTAATAGTTACCACACTGTGCTGACGATCGGGTGATCCAGGTTCGGGCCATGGCGAGAACATTTGAAGTAGTGTCTTCCACCGGGACTTGGACTGGATTAATTCGAGTCCTGGAGAAGACATTTGAAGAGTGCCTTCGACTAGTGGCTGAAAAAACATGAGCGGCTCCTGAGCACAAACCCTCTGTGGGTGGGAAGGAGCAGAGATGGCACGGACATTTGTCTCCTGACCGGGTTGGAAGGAAAGTCCACATGCTCCCCAGCCTCGCAATGCCATGACATTTGTCTCCTGACCGGGTGGGAAGGAAAGTCCACAGGCTCCCCAGCCTCACAATGCCATGACATTTGTCTCCTGACCGGGTGGGAAGGAAAGTCCACAGGCTCCCCAGCTTCCCAATGCCATTACATTTGTCTCCTGACCGGGTGGGAAGGAAAGTCCACAGGCTCCCCAGCTTCCAAATGCCATGACATTTGTCTCCTGACCGGGTGGGAAGGAAAGTCCACATGCTCCCCAGCTTCACAATGCCATGACATTAGTCTCCTGACCGGGTGGGAAGGAAAGTCCACAGGCTCCCCAGCTTCCCAATGCCATGACACTTGTCTCCTGACCGGGTGGGAAGGAAAGTCCACAGGCTCCCCAGCCTCACAGTGCCATGACATTTGTTTCGTGTCATTGCGCCGAAGGGCTGAAGCCCAAGTGCCTCTGGATTAAAAAAAACAAACAAACAAACAAATCATAACCAGACCACTAGGTCTAGAATATTTTAATACGATCCCTAATGTAACGGACATACTTTGTGTCTAGGATGAACTAAGCCGTCTCCCCAAAACGAGGCAACAATTTTCTTTTTTTTTAAAAGTTAATATAGATGTAGTCTAGCAATATTATGTTGCCAGTTTCGTTGGAAAATGTGGTTTCCGGATGCCTATGAGGCGGGTTATGAGGCGGGTGGATTGGGTGGACTTATGTTTCCATATCCCTTTCTTGATCGTATTGGTTGTTGGACAGGTTGTGCATGAGGGTATGTAGCCTGTGATAAGTATGATCTTTAACAAAGAACGATGCTGTCAATATTAAATGACCTATTTATTTTCTAACAAGCACGTTTCGACATTTCCGATTTGATGATAAAGGTGGGTTAGTCCTTCTGTTTGTCAGAATTAGGTACTTGATTATTAAATCACTAAATGTAACAGAAAAGTCACTCATAACTTCCATTTTTTAATGTTCACTAGGCTGCTGAATATTCAAGGGAAAAATATTATTTCGCAACTATAAACTGTGAGAATCAAGCCATGTTTTGTAACGACGAGGGAGTCGGACCTGGACCCTATTTCAAGGTCTATAATGGGAAAAGATTTGTCAGCCAAATAAAAGGTCACGACGCACTTAACGCAGATGATATCAACAGCTATATAGAATCACACGATCCAGCATGAACCACGAGGCTGTCAATACGATTGGCGCATAATGTGTATCTTACACCTCTCGTGATTAAGTTCACGTTGGGTACATTTTCATATTTACATTTCCTGCGCTTGTATCAAGTTGAATTAACGTTTACAAAATAGGCATACTCTCATCGGCCCATTCCACTCAACCTTCCGAGATGTTTTCCCCTCTACACAAGACAACAGACTACGGTAGACACATCTGTAGAACAAACAAATACAGACAAAACTCAGTGGAACAAAATAAGATATTTAGCATTTCACAAAAGATTCCCGTAAGTTTACTTTCTTTGAAATAAAGAATAACCCAATAATGCTTCATTTAAAATAATGGTTTGATTATTTGTATTATTTGTAGAAAATGGTTTTTGTAAGGTATTGTTGACTATGGTCTATCAAGTGTGAATTGTACCGCTGTCTGGTTAGCGTCACACTAGCCTCTGTATTTTATGACCTGAATGGAAGATTCCAGAAAGTTCTATAAACATTATCCACGGAACTTGATCTTTGACATGTCAAAACATAATTACACATCTTACAGGCAAGGACGTACCGTTACCAGGAGTCTATGAAGAGACAATGAAAGATCAGAACCGCTGGTCACTCAAGCGTGTCGTAAGAGGCTACAAATCTGAGGTTGTGCTTAAGGCCGGCAGTCGGACCATGTAAGATAAATTCTGTAGATTAATGACTGCCAAGAACATGTCTCATGCCAATCCTCCCGTCACGTGGTGTAGAATAATGACTGCCAAGAACATGTCTCATGCCAATCCTCCCATCACGTGGTGTAGATTAATGACTGCCACGAACGTGTCTCATGCCAATCCTCCCGTCATGGTGTGTAGATTAATGACTGCCAAGAACATGTCTCATGCCAATCCTCCCGTCATGGTGTGTAGATTAATGACTGCCAAGAACATGTCTCATGCCAATCCTCCAGTCATGGTGTGTAGATTAATGACTGCCAAGAACATGTCTCATGCCAATCCTCCCGTCATGGTGTGTAGATTAATGACTGCCAAGAACATGTCTCATGCCAATCCTCCCGTCAATGTGTGTAGATTAATGACTGCCAAGAACATGTCTCATGCCAATCCTCCCGTCATGGTGTGTAGATTAATGACTGCCAAGAACATGTCTCATGCTAATCCTCCCGTCATGGTGTGTAGATTAATGACTGCCAAGAACATGTCTCATGCCAATCCTCCCGTCATGGTGTGTAGATTAATGACTGCCAAGAACATGTCTCATGCCAATCCTCCCGTCATGGTGTGTAGATTAATGACTGCCAAGAACATGTCTCATGCCAATCCTCCCGTCATGGTGTGTAGATTAATGACTGCCAAGAACATGTCTCATGCCAATCCTCCCGTCATGGTGTGTAGATTAATGACTGCCAAGAACATGTCTCATGCCAATCCTCCCGTCATGGTGTGTAGATTAATGACTGCCAAGAACATGTCTCATGCCAATCCTCCCGTCATGGTGTGTAGATTAATGACTGCCAAGAACATGTCTCATGCCAATCCTCCAGTCATGGTGTGTAGATTAATGACTGCCAAGAACATGTCTCATGCCAATCCTCCCGTCATGGTGTGTAGATTAATGACTGCCAAGAACATGTCTCATGCCAATCCTCCAGTCATGGTGTGTAGATTAATGACTGCCAAGAACATGTCTCATGCCAATCCTCCCGTCATGGTGTGTAGATTAATGACTGCCAAGAACATGTCTCATGCCAATCCTCCCGTCATGGTGTGTAGATTAATGACTGCCAAGAACATGTCTCATGCCAATCCTCCCGTCATGGTGTGTAGATTAATGACTGCCAAGAACATGTCTCATGCCAATCCTGTCATGGTGTGTAGATTAATGACTGCCAAGAACATGTCTCATGCAATCCTCCCGTCATGGTGTGTAGATTAATGACTGCCAAGAACATGTCTCATGCCAATCCTCCCGTCATGGTGTGTAGATTAATGACTGCCAAGAACATGTCTCATGCCAATCCTCCCGTCATGGTGTGTAGATTAATGACTGCCAAGAACATGTCTCATGCCAATCCTCCCGTCATGGTGTGTAGATTAATGACTGCCAAGAACATGTCATGGTGTGTCATGTCATGCCAATCCTCCGTCATGGTGTGTAGATTAATGACTGCCAAGAACACTGTCATGGTGTGTAATTAACATGCGAAGAGCCTGTCTCATGCCAATCCTCCCGTCATGGTGTGTAGATTAATGACTGCCAAGAACATGTCTCATGCCAATCCTCCCGTCATGGTGTGTAGATTAATGACTGCCAAGAACATGTCTCATGCCAATCCTCCCGTCATGGTGTGTAGATTAATGACTGCCAAGAACATGTCTCATGCCAATCCTCCCGTCATGGTGTGTAGATTAATGACTGCCAAGAACATGTCTCATGCCAATCCTCCCGTCATGGTGTGTAGATTAATGACTGCCAAGAACATGTCTCATGCCAATCCTCCCGTCATGGTGTGTAGATTAATGACTGCCAAGAACATGTCTCATGCCAATGATTGTGTAGATTAATGACTGCCAAGAACATGTCTCATGCCAATCCTCCCGTCATGGTGTGTAGATTAATGACTGCCAAGAACATGTCTCATGCCAATCCTCCCGTCATGGTGTGTAGATTAATGACTGCCAAGAACATGTCTCATGCCAATCCTCCCGTCATGGTGTGTAGATTAATGACTGCCAAGAACATGTCTCATGCCAATCCTCCCGTCATGGTGTGTAGATTAATGACTGCCAAGAACATGTCTCATGCCAATCCTCCCGTCATGGTGTGTGTAGATTAATGACTGCCAAGAACATGTCTCATGCCAATCCTCCCGTCATGGTGTGTAGATTAATGACTGCCAAGAACATGTCTCATGCCAATCCTCCCGTCATGGTGTGTAGATTAATGACTGCCAAGAACATGTCTCATGCCAATCCTCCCGTCATGGTGTGTAGATTAATGACTGCCAAGAACATGTCTCATGCCAATCCTCCCGTCATGGTGTGTAGATTAATGACTGCCAAGAACATGTCTCATGCCAATCCTCCCGTCATGGTGTGTAGATTAATGACTGCCAAGAACATGTCTCATGCCAATCCTCCCGTCATGGTGTGTAGATTAATGACTGCCAAGAACATGTCTCATGCCAATCCTCCCGTCATGGTGTGTAGATTAATGACTGCCAAGAACATGTCTCATGCCAATCCCCCGTCATGGTGTGTAGATTAATGACTGCCAAGAACATGTCTCATGCCAATCCTTTCGTCATGGTGTGTAGATTAATGACTGCCAAGAACATGTCTCATGCCAATCCTCCCGTCATAGTGATTAATGACTGGAACTTGTCTCATGTCCTCCCGTCATGGAGATTAATCCCAAGAACATGTCTCATGCTAATCCTCCCGTCATGGTGTGTAGATTAATGACTGCCAAGAACATGTCTCATGCCAATCCTCCCGTCATGGTGTGTAGATTAATGACTGCCAAGAACATGTCTCATGCCAATCCTCCCGTCATGGTGCGTAGATTAATGACTGCCAAGAACATGTCTCATGGCAATCCTCCCGTCATGGTGCGTAGATTAATGACTGCCAAGAACATCATGCCAATTTTGTTGTTAAATTAATGACTGCCAAGAACATGTCTCATGCCAATCCTTTGTGTTTTGCCAAGAACATGTCTCATGCCAATCCTCCCGTCATGGTGCGTAGATTAATGACTGCCAAGAACATGTCTCATGGCAATCCTTTGTATTGTTCTAATAGCTAAGGTACCGACAGTAAGAAAAAAAAATAACGTCGAGCTTTTGTTGTTAAAAGTAAGGTTTTGTTGTTAAAAATAACGTTTTGTTGTTAAAAATAACGTTTTGTTATAATGACAATTCCTTGATACTGACCTCAGTCACGTGGTGTCGCATTACTTGCATAAACTGCTTGCTATTTAAATTTTTTTGTACATCCTACAAGTGTTTGTGATGGGCAGCGAGGTAAACACGTGTGTGTATAGGCAATAATGTTGCCAGAGGAGGAAAGTCATATTCTGTGAGTGAAATGTAATAATGTTGCCGTGAGAGGCAGAATGAAAAAGGAGGGACGGAAAATTACGCCGTTTGTACATCTGAGGAGAAATGAGCCGGATAAATTAAAGCTACGTGCCCAGAAAAGTAGAAGCTTTGGTTTCAGAGGGTGATGAGGGCCAAGATACAGATGGATAGACAATATTATGAAAGTTCTACAACACCATTGGCTCTTCATCATCATTAGCTGCCATCTTGACACTGAAGGTCGACTCCAACGTCTTTTGTCTCATGTCCTGATGGTGTACTCTCATAGACTCTGTCCTTGTCCGTCTCTTGGTGTTATCTTCCCACTTATAGCGTTGTCTTCCTCTTGCTCGTTTGCTTTCAACTCTTTCTTCCATTGTGGTCTTCAGAAGTTATGTGTCTTTTTATATAGTCAACATATTAGTGATGTCGAATGTAGCGAGATTTGGTAAACACTTGCTTGGTTGTAGCGCGACACGCCCACGCGACACCCACACACACCAGCGCAAGGTCAGCGCTGCGGTCTTTCTTTGAAGTTGGTAGACAGCGGAAATGTGACTTACGGTTAAAAGCCATACAGTATTACTGAAGAATGAGGAAATAGCTATATAGGAATGTATGGCCGACTTTAAAAGTTTGCATTTACTGGACATTAAATTATTCACTACAGGAGAACGCATGGTTGGAATAATATTAAATAAATATAACTCAACAAAGGAGATAGGCTAGGAATTATATCCAAAAGGATATTATTCAAATATAAATAGTTTTAAAGATAATTAATATTTTTCACCTTCATCACATCGGCTAAAAGTTAGCTAATAATCTTTAAAAATTTATTACACTAACAAGCCTCAACGGAATTGTATAAAACTTATATGTAATGAAAGCCCCATATGGGGAAAAGGAAATGATATATAGGAAGGAAGGAAGGAGATAAGTGTGTGAGTGACAGAAGAGAAAAACGAGTACAGGAAAAGCACAGATTGTTTCAAATAGCTTCAAAACAGGAGATGAAACTAAAATCTTTTGGGGAATTTGGGAGCTGCTTTCTCGTACGCGCGAGAGACTGAAATATAAGGACAGAGCGGCGCATTGTAAATCACACACCAAATCCAGAAGCCAGAGTGAGAAACTGGAGGACAGCCTCGGCAAGAAAAGTTCTATTTTCACGCTGCATGCAGGGCAGATTAAGTTAAGCCAATACAGTCTCACCGTGAGCTTATTAATCCTAAGAGGGTATGTAAGTTTATTAAAAATATATGTATTACTAATATCATTTTATTTCAGATTTTATTTCTGATTGATTGTAGCAGATATAATAAAAAAGGGAATGACGCTAACCAGAGATAACCTTCACCGGCATTGTCAGGAAGCATAACCATTAATTGGTTAGCCAAATATATTATGGCTAATTCTTGCCTGGAAGCTTACGACATACCAGCAAGTACATAAGTGACTTGACATCCATAAGTGGAAGGCAAAGGTTATATCGTACCCATGTATCATAACATGTGATTTATTCATGTATATTGTTAATTCTGCACCTTATACATTATCTTATCATGCTATCTCTGTAATATACTACCATGATTCATTCATTTACATACAAACACTGAAGACATGGTCGCATCATGAACAGCAGAGGGTGGTGAGATTGTTAGAACAATGGCCACCTATTACTTCTTGTTCCAGGTTTTTATGATCAATGTTTATGATCATTCCTGATCGAGAAACTAAAGACTTGAAGAAGTTGATCCAGCTCACTGAAGCCTAGAGGTCAACCAAACTTCAACACCTTAGTCCCCCGTAGTTATAGGGCGGGCTGAAGGAAAGTCTTCCGTACTCCAGTGTGTCGGAGGAACCTCGAGCAGACGTGGATAAAGTTGAGTTTATATATTTCCATCCAACAAATCCTGTGAGCAGTTCTAAAACGACTTTCTAATGATGAAAACTAGATGGCAAGAGATAATGTGACAAACTTGTTTTATAAATTCAGTGGAAGATAAATCCAGGACTTTTTCTATTAGTTATTTTAATTTGTAACTGTAAATAATCATACATTTTACCATCTTCCAACACCCATTTATCATTACAAGAATATATAGATGTACATAATAAATTGGATAATTGTACTCATTTGACTTGTTAAATTTTTAACTGTTAAATTTTGAGTTACTTTTTCTAATTTAATTATAATATCACATAGGGTTACGATAGCGAAGTAGCATCTTATACTTCTGAAGCCTAAATCTATTGTCCAGCTCAGAGTATTCACAGCTGTAACTCACTTGTGATACCAGTGTACTTCTCGGGCACTGGAACTTCATACTTTCTGGAGAGAGATTCTACTTCTGCTCTACCACTACTATCATACTAGGAAAACCTTTCGCTACATTGGGGGCTCTTTCGCGGGATATTATTTTGTATCCTGGGCCACTATCTATGTATTCTTCTATCTTGAGCCACAAATAGTTTGTAAAAATAAATTTTTTTTTTTGGAAAAAATTCTAAAAACTTAGAAATTTGTTTGTAATAGTAGTACCATTGAGTACGAAGTAAATAGGAAACGCTCACAAGGTTTTAAGGATTTGTCTTGTTCAAAGTAATTAATTGATTTTAATTAAGTTAGTTTGTTAGTGAAGATAAAATTATATACCCTCTGGTAAGTAAGCATCATGGCTGAATTGGTGAAGTTTAGAGCTGCGATTATGCAGGAAGGAAAAGACTTGGGTATGACAGGAGATGCTCTAATTCGATATATCACAACTGAAGTGGATAAATATTTAGATAGAGAGACCAAAAGAATGGAAGTTGAGGCTGAAGCTAAGAAATTAGAGGCAGAAAGAGAGACCAAAAGAATGGAAGTTGAGGCTGAAGCTAAGAAATTAGAGGCAGAAAGAGAGACTAAAAGAATGGAAGTTGAGACTGAAGCTAAGAAATTAGAAGCAGAGAGAGAAGCCAAAAGACTGGAAAGAGAAGAAAAGAGACTAATTTTGGAAGCTGAAGAAAGAAGGTTACAAAGAGCTCATGAGTTAAGTTTAAAGGAACTTGAACTCCAGGGAGCAGCTAGCAATCATGGTGCTAGCTCACCTCACTCTGAGAGTAGCTCCAACCATAGCGCGGCAAATGGAGCCATGAGTTTCCACCTGGATCCATTTATTGAAAAAGAGGACGCCATTGAGTCGTACCTGGATAGATATGAGAGACTGGCCTCTACCTATGGATTGGAAAAGGAAAAATGGAGCCTTAAGCTATCTCAGGGGTTGAGGGGAGTTTCATACGATGTTTATTTAAAACTCTCAAAAGAAGACCAGGAAGATTATGAAATCTTAAAACAAGCTTTACTGGTCAGGTACGAAAAGAATTCTGAATCTTATAGAAAGAGATTCCGAACTGCTAAGCTACTTCCAGGAGAAAACTATCACCAGTTTTCTGCCAGATTGGAAACTTATCTGACAAAATGGATTAGCTTAGGAAAGTGTCAAGATATAAAAGAAATGGTCATGATGGAGCAACTGAGAGAATCCATGCCTCAAGAAATGAGAAAATTTCTTATGGAACAAGGAGCTGAGAGATTGGAAGATATTTTAACCATGGCTGAAAGATATCAAGCAGCTCAGTCAGAAGTATCAGGAAATAAGAAGAAGCAGGGTGAGAACTTCAAACCTTCACAAAACTTTACCAACTATGAACACAGGGACAATTCCAACAAGAACAAACACAGAACTGATTATAAAGACAAAAACCCTCTAGGATCAGAAAAGAAACCTCCAAGAAAGGAAGGAAAGTGGTGTAAATCTTGCCAAATGAGTAACCACAATACTGCGGAATGCAGACGGAAAAACCCTCCTCATCACGCTGCATGCCTTACAACAGAGAACAAGGGAAGGAAGGACCTGGCAGATAGTCAGAATGACCTCCATCATCCCCCTGTCTGTGAGGAAGTGACCTTGAATGGCACCCAAGTACTGTGCTTATATGATACAGGCTTGGACTTTGACTCAGTAGTGTGCTCTTCTCTGGTGAGTCCGGAACAGATAACCACAGAAACAGTGGAAATCAGAGGACCAGTCAAGGGAGCAGGAACCATGACACTGCCCATAGCCCGAATCAACATAAGATCTCGCTATGTGGAAGGAGAGATCAAAGCAGCAGTGATGGACAACCCTATCTACCCATTAATACTGGGATGTAGATATGTCTTTCTAGGAGAACCTATAAGACCCATAGTGATGGCAACAGTCCAGACCAGGGCAAGCTCTAAGAAAGAGGAGGACACTATCATCAATACTCATCCAGAAGAGATGAGAAAGGCTCAAACTGCTGACAGTACATTGAAGCCTTGCTTTGGCAAATTACCTAAAAGCCATAACCCTCCAGAGAAAGGAGACTTATATATGAAAAAAGGCCTACTATATAGAAAAGCTGGAACAGGACCAAAAGGACATGGACAGCTTGTAGTGCCAAAATCATACAGGGAGCAGGTTATGAAGCTAGGACATGCTATACCCTTCAGTGGACATATGGGAATAGGGGCCACTGGACAACGGATAGCCTGTCACTACTTTTGGCCAGGGATCACAGAGGACATAAAGAGGTATGTGAGATCCTGTCCAGAATGCCAAAGAGTAGCTCCTAAACATAGGACTGCACCAGCAACACTGGGAGAAATGCCCATCATGGGAACGCCCTTCGAACGTGTTGCCGTGGATATTGTTGGACCCCTCAGTAGGACCAAGAAGAGAAATGCATATATCTTAACCTTGGTCGATACTTGCTCTATGTGGGGAGAGGCAGTAGCAATGTCATCGATAGATTCGAAACATGTGGCAGAGGCACTGTTAACAATATTCACCCGATTAGGTTTCCCACATCAAATATTGACTGACAATGGTTCTCAGTTTAGGGGAAAGCTAACACAAGAAGTATTCAGGTTATTTCAAGCTAGACATTATCACTGTAGCCCGTACCACGCCCAAGGGAATGGTCAAGTAGAGCGGTTCAATGGCACGCTCATTTCAATCCTTAGAAAGTTGGCTAGTGAGAAACCTGAAACTTGGGACACATACTTACCCTCAGCACTATTTGCCTATAGGGAAGTCCCACATAACTCCACAGGATTGGCTCCAGCTACATTGTTGTTTGGACGACCAATCAAAGGTCCACTGGAAGCATTGTTGCGGACATGGACTGATGAAAAAGCAGAAGAAACCGTGACTTCTTCATACCAATACGTCAACGAGTTGACATCTCGATTGAAAACAAGTTGGAAACTGGCAAATGATAACTTGAGACAGGCCAGGAGGAAGCAGGCTGCTTACTACAATAAAACAGCAAAAGATAGGGAACTTGAGGTGGGAGAAAAGGTTCTGTTACTGTTGCCCAGCAGCAATAATAAATTGCAAATTGGATGGCAGGGACCCTACGTCATATTGGAAAAACTTTCCCGGACCAACTATAAGATTGACAAGAAAGGAAAGGAGAAGGTGTATCATGTCAACCTTCTTAAAAAGTATTATGACAGGGAAGCATCAGAAGTTGCCCATATCATGACCCTGGCCATTGCAACAGAAATGCAGGATGAACCAATTTCCTCCATGGAATACCCCCTATCAACTACGGAAAGCTATGCTCAGGTTAATGTGAGTGAACATTTAACTCTTGAGCAGAGGAAAAAGGTTCAGGAGGTGTTAGAAATCCATGCTGATGTACTCACAGATAAGCCGGGGTGTACTAATCTGTTAGAGTATGACATGACGATTACTGACCCTACACCAGTTTGTATGCGGACATACCCTATACCTTATGCTAAAGGACAGGCACTCAAGGATGAGATTGATTATCTCTTAAAAGAGAAAATTATTTCAAAGTCTGAATCTCCCTACAGCTCAAGTGTGGTGCTATTAAGGAAGCCTAGTGGTGAACACAGGTTATGCATTGATTATAGGAAACTAAATGCTATCACTGAATCTCAGGTAGACCCATTACCTGACACCAATCAGTTGTTTGCTACATTGAGTAAGGCTCGGTATTTTTCAAAAGTAGATCTAAGCAAGGGATACTACCAAATACCAGTGAAACCAGAAGTTAGGAAACTGTTAGCCTTTAGTACACCGGATGGACATTACGAGTTCAATGTACTCCCATTTGGTTTAAAGAATGCTCCAAGTATCTTCACCAGAATGATGAGGAAATTGTTGGAACCATTACAAAATCCTCATATCACCAACTTCATGGATGATATTCTGATTGCTACCACTACATTCGAGGAACACGTAGTAGCACTCTCCATGTTGTTAGGTAGATTAAGAGAAACGGGATTGACAGCACGCCCAACTAAGTGTCATATTGGATGTGAGACATTGGAATTTTTAGGTCACACTATCTCTACAGGGCAAATGTCTCCGGACCCAAAGAATGTAGAGAAAATGAGAAAAGCACCAAGACCACAAACTAAGAAGGATGTAAGATCCTTTGTGTCACTGTGCGGGTTTTATCAGAAATATATACCCCATTTTAACTCATTGTGCGCGCCATTAACCGACTTAACCAAAAAAGGTCAGCCGGATAAAATACAATGGACTGTGGAGTGTGAACAGGCTTATACAGAGTTGAAAAATAAGCTGACAAATAAACCTATCCTTGCCCTTCCCGATCTCACACAAGAATTCGTACTAAGAACGGATGCTAGCAATGTAGGCATCGGAGCAACATTACTACAGCGGGCAGACACACCGCCACATATGCTATTACCAGTAGCTTTTGCCAGTAGAAAGTTAAATACAGCTGAGAGAAATTATTCTACCGTTGAACGTGAATGCCTCGCTTTGGTCTGGTCGATCAACAAATTCGCCCCTTTTCTTTACGGGAAACACTTCATTGTGGAAAGTGATCACCAGCCTTTGATGTTTTTAGCAGTGTCTAAAAAATTAAATTCACGACTTTTAAGGTGGAGTTTACTGTTATCTCCATATTCGTTCAATGTGAGATACATACCAGGACGGGACAATCTTGGACCCGATTTTTTAAGTAGGCATCCTATCAAAGGAGATATAGAGAAACAGAAAATTAAGGAGGAACTGCAGCATGTGTTACCAAAAAGTTAACCGTGCAGGCACTGTTTTAAAGAAGAGGGCTCTGTAGCGAGATTTGGTAAACACTTGCTTGGTTGTAGCGCGACACGCCCACGCGACACCCACACACACCAGCGCAAGGTCAGCGCTGCGGTCTTTCTTTGAAGTTGGTAGACAGCGGAAATGTGACTTACGGTTAAAAGCCATACAGTATTACTGAAGAATGAGGAAATAGCTATATAGGAATGTATGGCCGACTTTAAAAGTTTGCATTTACTGGACATTAAATTATTCACTACAGGAGAACGCATGGTTGGAATAATATTAAATAAATATAACTCAACAAAGGAGATAGGCTAGGAATTATATCCAAAAGGATATTATTCAAATATAAATAGTTTTAAAGATAATTAATATTTTTCACCTTCATCACATCGGCTAAAAGTTAGCTAATAATCTTTAAAAATTTATTACACTAACAAGCCTCAACGGAATTGTATAAAACTTATATGTAATGAAAGCCCCATATGGGGAAAAGGAAATGATATATAGGAAGGAAGGAAGGAGATAAGTGTGTGAGTGACAGAAGAGAAAAACGAGTACAGGAAAAGCACAGATTGTTTCAAATAGCTTCAAAACAGGAGATGAAACTAAAATCTTTTGGGGAATTTGGGAGCTGCTTTCTCGTACGCGCGAGAGACTGAAATATAAGGACAGAGCGGCGCATTGTAAATCACACACCAAATCCAGAAGCCAGAGTGAGAAACTGGAGGACAGCCTCTGCAAGAAAAGTTCTATTTTCACGCTGCATGCAGGGCAGATTAAGTTAAGCCAATACAGTCTCACCGTGAGCTTATTAATCCTAAGAGGGTATGTAAGTTTATTAAAAATATATGTATTACTAATATCATTTTATTTCAGATTTTATTTCTGATTGATTGTAGCAGATATAATAAAAAAGGGAATGACGCTAACCAGAGATAACCTTCACCGGCATTGTCAGGAAGCATAACCATTAATTGGTTAGCCAAATATATTATGGCTAATTCTTGCCTGGAAGCTTACGACATACCAGCAAGTACATAAGTGACTTGACATCCATAAGTGGAAGGCAAAGGTTATATCGTACCCATGTATCATAACATGTGATTTATTCATGTATATTGTTAATTCTGCACCTTATACATTATCTTATCATGCTATCTCTGTAATATACTACCATGATTCATTCATTTACATACAAACACTGAAGACATGGTCGCATCATGAACAGCAGAGGGTGGTGAGATTGTTAGAACAATGGCCACCTATTACTTCTTGTTCCAGGTTTTTATGATCAATGTTTATGATCATTCCTGATCGAGAAACTAAAGACTTGAAGAAGTTGATCCAGCTCACTGAAGCCTAGAGGTCAACCAAACTTCAACACCTTAGTCCCCCGTAGTTATAGGGCGGGCTGAAGGAAAGTCTTCCGTACTCCAGTGTGTCGGAGGAACCTCGAGCAGACGTGGATAAAGTTGAGTTTATATATTTCCATCCAACAAATCCTGTGAGCAGTTCTAAAACGACTTTCTAATGATGAAAACTAGATGGCAAGAGATAATGTGACAAACTTGTTTTATAAATTCAGTGGAAGATAAATCCAAGACTTTTTCTATTAGTTATTTTAATTTGTAACTGTAAATAATCATACATTTTACCATCTTCCAACACCCATTTATCATTACAAGAATATATAGATGTACATAATAAATTGGATAATTGTACTCATTTGACTTGTTAAATTTTTAACTGTTAAATTTTGAGTTACTTTTTCTAATTTAATTATAATATCACATAGGGTTACGATAGCGAAGTAGCATCTTATACTTCTGAAGCCTAAATCTATTGTCCAGCTCAGAGTATTCACAGCTGTAACTCACTTGTGATACCAGTGTACTTCTCGGGCACTGGAACTTCATACTTTCTGGAGAGAGATTCTACTTCTGCTCTACCACTACTATCATACTAGGAAAACCTTTCGCTACATCGAACATCGGCTGACAGCAGCCTGCATGTCGCTTTAGTAATGCTTTATTCTAATCTCCGCTATTGTCCAAAGTTGACCTGAGGTCATAATTCGACACCGTTTAGTTTGACCTATCATCCTATACAATATCTTGCAGTTAACGGTTTGGATAATCATGAAATAAATCATTTTAATGTCATACATACTTCTTTTCAGCTAGTAACGCAAAAACTTTGAACGCGTTTTTCTCAAAACTATCTAAAGGGGCGATGGAATAAAGCAGTACCAGGATAACGTAATGTAAAGCGTTTGACTCATGAACGCAAAACTCAGCAGCCCCACTATGCTTTATAGGCAACAGAGGATTGTAAAGTACAAAGTAAACTTAGTAAATTAAATAACGTCTTAATAATGGAGTTCAAATATTGTCAAGAACTATGTAATGGGTGTGTCGTGAGTAGATGGTAAACATCACTATGGGTATGAATTAACACGACGTCACTAGTACAGTTCTATGACACTTACCGTAAGTGAACATTTACATAAGTCCTGAACATCAATAATATTGTCACGCATGTTGACATCACACTCAAGCTGACACTGCCTGAAGGAAATAACTCTTAACTATACTTCCACAGACTGGCTGACCGTCCACCCACTAACGATACACACAACACGTTTCTATGTGCTGCATTCAATCCTCGCACGAATCCATTCACCATCCAGGTGTAAATCACTTATCCCAAGTGATTGGCGGAATGCAACATCGCCATATAAATTCTACTCCAATATAGCTACAAGGCGGACAACACCCAACGCCTTACTCCACAGTAGCTCCAAAGGCGGGATCAACTCATCGCCTTAAAATGTTCTCCATCAACATTACCAACGTTCCAACAGGAACACTCCTAGACAGGAAGACATCGTCTATACAACAATATGCAAGACATAATCACTATATTCAGAATCACTTTATCATATCCCTACTGTCACATAATACGAGCACCCAGCTCGACCACAAATCACAGACTCGAGCGCACAGCTCGGCTATCAATCACAGACTCTCCCTAGTCACATTCGGGTACTCTCTCAGCCACCCAGACTTGTTCACCAAACACGCTTTCTCCATGCGCACATACAAGTCACAACATGGTGACATGACGTCAGACATAAACTCAATCCCTGAGTTAAACTTAACAAATATTGACAACCTCAGTGAACTTACTTCCACTCACTCCATCATCCACCCATGAAACTGCTCTGTGACAAATATAATGTCACACTACTAAGAAGAAGAGTTGGGTGACCACAGCTGAGGTCCAAAGATGTGTGCAAGAGAGACATGGGGGCACTGGACATAAATCCAGCTACCTGGGAGGATGAAGCTGCCGATTGCACCAAGTGGCGATGCTATCTACGGCGCCACCTCAGACTGAGCGAAAAGAAGCTCACACATCAAGCAGTAGAGAGGATAAAACGTCGAAAGGAGCACCAGGTAAATAAGCAGCTGAGGGCTGTCACCTGACGGGCGCATTCCTATAGTCAGTTATGACTGAAGGGGCTATTATTATTATTACACATATACTCGCCATAAGTATAGCACAGAAAAGAAGTATTACAATGTAAGACACTCTACAGTTACTCAACATTTCTAAAACAGGGTGCAAATTTTATGACACTACTATAGTACTTTACTGCACAGGTCGTAAATTCATTGCGAAATATTCAACAACCTGTTGTGACATGGGAAAGAGATGTATTGGCAAGATCACATGACAGGGTGTCAGAACAGTTGTGGTGTAAGAAAAAATTATCGATATATAATAAAAACACGGAAGACGAATATAGACATGGAAAAGTTGACTAAACCGTGTTTGTAATCAAATTGTCGACAAACTGGTAGGCAGGAAGTTTAGAATTAGATCGATATCTTCATAAACTAACCCAGAAACAAACTGTACCTCGACTATGTACCAGTTATTGGAAAAAGTCGAATACGACTAAAGAAATAATGTTATATCAGTGAGCTTACACTCTTATGTAAATGAAATAATGAAATAAGAGAGATAAAAACATTTCAATACAGATAAGATACAATGCCACTAAATGTACAGCAATTTTTATTTAGCAAGCGTTTCTCTCATCTGTCTTGCTGAACTACTTCTGAAACTCAAACTCATTTAATTGGAAATTGTTTGCACAGATCAAAGTAGTCGCAAGAAAAAGAAAGTGCATATGCTTGCTTGTCATGGCCCGTGTTCAACATCAAGTGTCAAGCAAGTATCACGCTCCTCGTCCGATCATGTTTTGTAGATATATTGATATCGGCACTAGTGTCGCTAAGTTGACCTATAGAGACACAGACAGGGTAAGACTACTGCACCATCATGCGTGTCGTACAAGTCGATTAATATGAGGTTGTGCTTAGGGCTAGTACTCTCATCTGTAATATCACCGCTGCAAGAACATGTGAATCCTTAGAGCAGGCTTCCTTCAAACACAACAACTACAGTGCTGTCATTATGCTGTCATCATGCTGTCATTATGCTCTGTCATGAGCCTATATGAAAATGAGGATAATGACCTATGTAAGTTCATAGGTCATGTGTTAAATTCCTTGACATCACTGTCACGATTACTAACCCCGGCCTTACAACGTCAGTAAACAACATAGCCCTGTGTGCCACACCTGTTCTCACTTCGAGGGTTGTTGGAAACTTTTATCATTCTCCAAATTGCTGTGGTTTAATTGACTGGACCAGAACAATACTGACTTTCACAACGAAACACATACAATGGTGGATTTATTCCGCAGTAGGCTACATCATCAGCAACTTTGTTTTGTGTTACATCCGCTCTAAAACTAGCACCACCTATCATGATACAATATACTTATTTTCAACCACAACACTACATACAAAAGGGTCTGGTTAACTTTTTCACTCGTAGACAAAATGTTTTCCTGTTTTCCCTCTTTTCTCCAGTCTTTCAGAAACTTGGAACGCGATTAAGGTGGCACCCTTTGTGGCTTATAGTCGGGTCGCACCCTTTGTGGCTTATAGACGTTAGTAAACCATAAGGTACCTTGCCGTTGACAGCCTTCTGCACATTGATAACGAACGCCAGTTTGGCATCGAAATGGGAATAGAGCTCGAAGTCATCATCATCATCAGCTGTCACCTCCGCACCGAAAGTTGGCTGCAATAGATCTCCAACGTCTTCTGTCTATTGTCTTGATGGTCCACTCTGATTAACTCTTTCCTGTCTCTTGTCTTGATGGTCCACTCTGATTAACTCTTTCCTGTCTCTTGTCTTGATGTTATTATCCCACTTATACCGATATCTTTCCCTTGCACGTTTACTTTCAACTCTTCCTTTTATCATGCTCTCCTCTAAGATTTTATGTCTTTTAGTGTGGCCAGCATATTAAAGCTTATGTAAGGTGTTATGTCATTCAGTGTGGCCAACATATTAAAGCTTATGTAAGGTGTTATGTCATTCAGTGTGGCCAACATATTAAAGCTTATGTAAGGTGTTATGTCTTTTAGTGAGGCCAACATATTAAAGCTTATGTAAGGTGTTATGTCTTTTAGTGTGGCCAACATATTAAAGCTTATGTAAGGTGTTATGTCTTTTAGTGTGGCCAACATATTAAAGCTTATGTAAGGTGTTATGTCTTTTAGTGTGGCCAACATATTTAAGCTTATGTAAGGTGTTGTCTTTTAGTGTGGCCAACATATTAAAGCTTATGTAAGGTGTTATGTCTTTTAGTGGGGGCCAACATATTAAAGCTTATGTAAGGTGTTATGTTATTTAGTGTGGCCAACATATTAAAGCTTATGTAAGGTGTTATGTCTTTTAGTGGGGCCAACATATTAAAGCTTATGTAAGGTGTTATGTCTTTTAGTGTGGCAAACATATTAAAGCTTCTGTAAGGTGTTATGTCTTTTAGTGGGGCCAACATATTAAAGCTTATGTAAGGTGTTATGTCTTTTAGTGTGGCCAACATATTAAAGCTTATGTAAGGTGTTATGTCTTTTAGTGTGACCAACATATTAAAGCTTATGTAAGGTGTTATGTCTTTCAGTGTGGCCAACATATTAAAGCTTATGTAAGGTGTTATGTCTTTCAGTGTGGCCAACATATTAAAGCTTCTGTAAGGTGTTATGTCTTTCAGTGTGGCCAACATATTAAAGCAGTCTAATTGTGATCTGCTTTATTAATTCTCTTTTCATTCCTAAGTTTTCTAGGACTTCTTCATTTGTCTTCTTCTCTTTCCATAAGATGCGACTCATTAATCCATATACCCACATCTCGAAAGCCTCAATTCGTTCTACGAATTGTTTGTTCATTGTCCATATTTCTACACCAAACAGTAATAGAGAATATATACGAGGGGCGTTAAGAAAGTAATGCACCACATCGTTTTTCTCAGGAGCGGTTTATTCAAAAAGCTTTAAATTTATACACAATATACATGGATATGTCGTGTAAATATCGGTATTATTCAACATAATCCCCATCAACGTGTACGGCTTTATGCCAGCGCGAAACAAGTGCATGTATTCCTAGCCCGTACCAGATTTTGTCTTGATCATGTAGCTACTTCTTCGCTGCATGAATCACTCCTTCATCATCTTCAAACCTTGTCCCACGGAGTGCATCTTTAAGTGGACCAAATAAATGAAAATCAAAGGGTGCCAAATCGGGACTATAGGGTGGATGGGATAGTACAGTCCAACCCAATTTGGTGATTGCTTCCCGTGTTGCCAGACTTGTGTGATGGCGTGCATTGTCGTGAAGGAGAAGCAGGTCTGCTGGATTCTTGTGCGGCCGAACTCTGCTAAAACGTTGATTGAGTTTTTTCAATGTCTTAATGTAAGCTGGCGAATTGATCGTCTCTCCTCTTGGCATAACGTCCACAAATATCACACATTCAATGTCCCAAAAGACAGTGATCATGACCTTTCCAGCTGAAGGAATTGTCTTGAATTTCTTTCTTCTTGGTGATTGCGGATGATGCCACTCCATTGACTGTCTTTTAGTCTCAGGTTCAAAATGATGTGCCCAGGTTTCGTCACCTGTAACGATCTTAGCCAAAAAGTTCTCTCCATCAGCATTGAAACGCTCAAACAATTCAGAAGAAATTGCTTTCCTTTGCAATCGGTGGTCATTTGTGAGACTTCGAAGAACCCATCTTGCGCAAACCTTAGAAAATCCGAGAGTTTTTATAACTGCATTTGCACTACCAATGCTGACTGACAGCTGTAAGGCCAATTGTTGAGTAGTGATTCGCCTATCAGTAAAAATAATGCCCTCAGCGCATTTCAACATTTCTGCGTTGGTGGCTGTGGCAGGACGTCCACAGCGCGGCCGATCAAGCAGCCCCGTATCTCCACTTCCTGATTCTTTGATTCTCTGAACCCAGCGACTGACTGTACTCCTGTCGACTGCAAAACTTCCTAACACATCACATAGATGCTTGTGAATATTCACAACAGTTTCCTTCTCTGCAACGAGAAATTCTATCACAATTCGCTGTTTATGACTCAAGTTGCTAACACGCTCCATTTCAACGGTTTAGGGCAGCCGGATTATTTGGCCGATTGCAGTGCAGTTTGGTGCACACAATCGGCATATGCCATGTTTGAAGTGTTTAAAATTTCATGCTTTTTTCTTCATTATTAGCTGAGAAAAACGATGTGGTGCATTACTTTCTGAATGCCCCTCGTATATTTTTGTGTGTATGTATACGAGGGCAAGTCAGTAAATAGGTCACAAATAGGCAATTCCAGGGGGTCAGTGAAGAAACACAGAAAGAACAATATCTAACAGGACAATTCCCGAGGGTCAGTGAAGAAACACAGAAGGAACAATATCTAACAGGACAATTCCCGGGGGTCAGTGAAGAAACACAGAAAAAGCAATATATAACAGGACAATTCCCGGGGGTCAGTGAAGAAACACAGAAAGCACAATATCTAACAGGACAATTCCCGGGGGTCAGTGGAGAAACACAGAGGGAACAATATCTAACAGGGCAATTCCTGGGGGTCAGTGAAGAAACACAGAAAGAACAATATATAACAGGACAATCACCGGGGGTCAGTGAAGAAACACAGAAAGAACAATATCTAACAGGACAATTCCCTGGGATCTGTGAAGAAACACAGAAAGAACAATATCTAACAGGACAATTCCCTGGGGTCAGGAAAGAAACACAGAAAGAACAATATCTAACAGGACAATTGCCGGGGGTCAGTGAAGAAACACAGAAAGAACAATATCTAACATGGCAATTGGCGAGGGTCAGTAAAGAAACACAGAAAGAACAATATCTAACAGGGCAATTCCCGGGGGTCTGTGAAGAAACACAGAAAGAACAATATTTAACAGGATAATTCCCGAGGGTCAGTGAAGAAACACAGAAAGAACAATATATAACAGGACAATTCCCGGGGGTCAGTGAAGAAACACAGAAAGAACAATATATAACAGGGCAATTCCCGGGGCTCAGTAAAGAAACACAGAAAGAACAATATCTAACAGGGCAATTCCCGGGGGTCAGTGAAGAAACACAGAAGGAACAATATCTAACAGGGCAATTCCTGGGGGTCTGTGAAGAAACACAGAAAGAACAATATTTAACAGGACAATTCCCAGGGGTCAGTGAAGAAACACAGAAAGAACAATATCTAACAGGGCAATTCCCGGGAGTCAGTGAAGAAACACAGAATGAACAATATCTAACAGGGTAATTCCCGGGAGTCAGTGAAGAAACACAGAAAGAACAATATCCAACAGGACAATTCCCGGGGGTCAGTGAAGAAACACAGAAAGAACAATATTTAACAGGACAATTCCCGGAGGTTAGTGAAGAAACAAAGAAAGAACAATATCTAACAGGACAATTCCCAGGGGTCAGTGAAGAAACACAGAAAGAACAATATCTAACAGGACAATTCCCGGGGGTCAGTGAAGAAACACAGAAAGAACAATATCTAACAGGACAATTCCCGGGGGTCAGTGAAGAAACACAGAAAGAACAATATCTAACAGGGCAATTCCCGGGGGTTAGTGAAGAAACACAGAAAGAACAATATCTAACAGGACAATTGCCGGGGGTCAGTGAAGAAACACAGAAAGAACAATATCTAACAGGACAATTCCCGGGGGTCAGTGAAGAAACACAGAAAGAACAATATCTAACAGGACAATTGCCGGGAGTCAGTGAAGAAACACAGAAAGAACAAAACTACTGTATTATAATTCATAACGTACATGGCGACTAATGTCGAGTTCTACATGGCGACTAATGTCAAGTTCTACATGGCGACTAATGTCAAGTTCTACATGGCGACTAATGTCAAGTTCTACATGGCGACTAATGTCATGTTCTACATGGCGACTAATGTCAAGTTATACAGGGCGACTACGGTCAAGTTCTACATGGCGACCAATGTCAAGTTCTACATGGCAACTAATGTCAAGTTCTCCATGGCGACTAATGTCAAGTTCTCCATGGCGACTAATGTCAAGTTCTACATGGCTACTAATGTCAAGTTCTACATGGCGACTAATGTCAAGTTCTACATGGCTACTAATGTCAAGTTCTACATGGCTACTAATGTCAAGTTCTACATGGCGACTAATGTCAAGTTCTACATGGCGACTAATGTCAAGTTCTACATGGCGACTAATGTCAAGTTCTACATGGCGACTAATGTCAAGTTCTACATGGCGACTAATGTCAAGTTCTACATGGCGACTAATGTCAAGTTCTACATGGCGACTAATGTCAAGTTCTACATGGCGACTAATGTCAAGTTCTACATGGCGACTAATGTCAAGTTATACAGGGCGACTAAGGTCAAGTTCTACATGGCGACCAATGTCAAGTTCTACATGGCGACTAATGTCAAGTTCTACATGGCGACTAATGTCAAGTTCTCCATGGCGACTAATGTCAAGTTCTACATGGCTACTAATGTCAAGTTCTACATGGCGACTAATGTCAAGTTCTACATGGCTACTAATGTCAAGTTCTACATGGCTACTAATGTCAAGTTCTACATGGCGACTAATGTCAAGTTCTACATGGCGACTAATGTCAAGTTCTACATGGCGACTAATGTCAAGTTCTACATGGCGACTAATGTCAAGTTCTACATGGCGACTAATGTCAAGTTCTACATGGCGACTAATGTCAAGTTCTACATGGCGACTAATGTCAAGTTCTACATGGCGACTAATGTCAAGTTCTACGTGGCGACTAATGTCAAGTTCTACATGGCGACTAATGTCAAGTTCTACATTGCGACTAATACCAAGTTCTACATGGCGACTAATGTCAAGTTCTACATAGCGACTAATGTCAAGTTCTACATGGCGACTAATGTCAAGTTCTACATGGCGACTAATGTCTAGTTCTACATGGGGGCTGGCAAACTCATGATCTAACACAAATTGCAACATAAACCACCTCTAAAAGAGGCGTGTAAGTGCCTGGGTCCGGTGTTCTGTAAGTTAACTAGCTACAGTCGTAAGTCAACTAGCTACAGTCGTAAGTCAACTAGCTACAGTCGTAAGTCAACTAGCTACAGTCGTAAGTCAACTAGCTACTGTCGTATGTCAACGAGCTACAGTCGTAAGTCAACTAGCTACAGTTGTAAGTCAACCAGCTACTGTCGTAAGTCAACAAGCTACAGTCGTAAGTCAACCAGCTACAGTCGTAAGTCAACTAGCTACTGTCGTAAGTCAACCAGCTGCTGTCGTAAGTCAACTAGCTACTGTCGTAAGTCAACTAGCTACTGTCGTAAGTCAACTAGCTACAGTCGTAAGTCAACTAGCTACAGTCGTAAGTCAACTAGCTACAGTCGTAAGTTAACTAGCTACTGTCGTAAGTCAACTAGCTACTGTCGTAAGTCAACTAGCTACAGTCATAAGTCAACTAGCTACTGTCGTAAGTCAACTAGCTACAGTCGTAAGTCAACTAGCTACAGTCGTAAGTCAACTAGCTACAGTCGTAAGTCAACTAGCTACTGTCGTAAGTCAATTAGCTACTGTCGTAAGTCAACTATCTACTGTCGTAAGTCAACCAGCTACAGTCGTAATTCAACTAGCTACTGTCGTAAGTCAACTAGCTACAGTCGTAAGTCAACCAGCTACAGTCGTAAGTCAACTAGCTACTGTCGTAAGTCAACTAGCTACAGTCGTAAGTCAACTAGCTACTGTCGTAAGTCAACCAGCTGCTGTCGTAATTCAACTAGCTACTGTCGTAAGTCAACTAGCTACTGTCGTAAGTCAACTAGCTACAGTCGTAAGTCAACTAGCTACAGTCGTAAGTCAACTAGCTACAGTCGTAAGTCAACTAGCTACAGTCGTAAGTCAACTAGCTACAGTCGTAAGTCATTGCTCCGCAATGAACGCAAAAATGATGATGATGCGTATTGTGATGATAATAATGATGGTGATGCGTATTGTGATGATAATGATGATGGTGATAATGAAATGCAAACGATGTAACATCACACAACAGAGGCCAGCATCAAGTAGCGGCCATTATAACAAAAAACCTTAAACTCTTCTAAGAATTTGTCAAGTCTGAACATCTTTAATTACTTAACTAAACTTTTATTCAGTTTGTAGCTGTATGTATACTAAGCGCAGGAACATAACTGAAGATGCTGCCTCATACAGGAAGCCTGGCATAATGCTGTTAATATGTTCCTGTAGTCGTAGTTCCACAGTTTAATTTAGTTTGGTTTTTAAGGACTATCTTACCCCTGGAATTAACTCGGACTATCAGTGACATTGTATTGCAATTATAAACTTATTAAGATCAAGCTAATGCAGACCTAAAAGTCTTTTATATTTGGAGATGCGCCCCTAATATAACCGACTAGGTTGAACTTGACGTGGCGTGCTAAAATGAGGTAAAATTTTATTTAATAAATAATTATCAACTGTTGTGAGAATATTTATACAACTTTCTTGAATCTGCCATTTCTTCATAGAATGCAGATGGCAGGACGACGCTAACGATACGGGAGTGCAATAGAGACATGTTAGGCCCCACAGTTAGCGATAACTTCAGTAAGTATTTCTAAAAAAAAAAAAAAAAAAAAAAAAAGACAATCGCACTGTATTTTTTAATGTGGCATTTAAAACATAATTATTTCAAAGAATTAGATCTTTTGTGAAATGCTAAGGGTCTTGCTGTGTTCAAACGAGTCATTTCGATATTTTGTTTGTCCAACAGACGTGTCTTCTGTTGTCTCATCGGATGTCTTGTGTTGAAGTAAACACGTAGGAAGGAAAGGGCGGGAGAGTATGTCTGTTTGTGAAAGTCCAAGGAATGTCCGTTCAATTTAAAATCCGCGCAGAATATCTATATTTAGTAATGAAACCAAACTGGACAGTTGTCAGTTGAGCTGTGAGTTACACATACCACTACAACCGTATGGATTGTATGGACAGCCTGGTGGTTTATCTTCGGTCATGTGATTCTATAAAGCGGTTTAAACGCTCAGCTGTAGTGTTATCGTTGCCTTCTATTTCGGTGATCAATTGCTTCCCTTTGTAGATCCTTACGTCACCTTTACCATCAAATGACAAATGTCTGGGTGTGTTTGTTAATAAATACATTGGTCTTTTGGGATGTGCAGCTTGTGAAAGTTATTACAGGCCAAATAAATTGCGTATCATAATCGTGGTAAATCTTGCATTGTTACAGACCATACTTATCACAAGCAACATTTATATATAACTCATTTTTAACAGCTTTTTTTTTTAGATTGGCATACTCTAAGCCAACTACGTTGTCTGTATTTCTCCATCTCCATGGATTTGAGTTGTCACTCTTTACCCGTATTTATTTAGGGGTGCGTTCCAGAGCGTTCTTGCAGATCCAGAGGGCTTCCCCAACTCAGCGGCGTCAAAAGTAAAAGAGTTTTTTAAACATAGCAGACACACAAATTAGCGGGGGATGCAATGCCACAAGTTGGATGGCCCGTTTGCTTAGAGGAGATCTTGCCTGACGGACACCTGCCTTCACTACCCAAGCTGGGAGGGCCGGTCATCGGGACATTACATGCAACTCTGAGTAGCAGCTTGCGCCGCTAATATTCCTAGCCAACTATTGAATTGTATGTCATTAATTATTACAAAAGCTAACTACAGTAAGACCAACAACTGTGGTATCCTTTCTCTCAATTACCCACAGTCCTAACAGTGAGATTAACACTAATTTTGTAGTAGGAAGAATGCAACCCTAGCCAGCAGATCGTTGGTAATCAACAATCACATTTCATGCAGGACGAAGTCAACAGGATAAATCTTCAACCTGCGATTGATATGTCAAACAATAACATTATTGGTGGAACATGAGATGGATAGGACACACACTGGATATGGATAGGACACACACTGGATATGGATAGGACACACACCGGATATGGATAAGACACTCACTGGAGAAGGTTACTGGTGACTTTAACAGGCAGTGCTTGTACTGGAATCCTAGGTCAAGGGAGTTAGATGAAGTCCAAGACACACATGGAGACGGTTACTGGAGACAGGCAACATAACGGTCAAGGTGACATAGACAGATTATGATGGCACGGAACAGGAAGACATGGACTCACATTTGTTGACATCGTCTGCTCGTTTGTGCTGAAGAAAAAGAAAGAGAGAGAAAGAGAGAGAGACGGAGAGAAAGCCAGGGAGAGAGAGAGAAAGATATAGATAGAGAGAGATATAGATAGAGCATTAGAGAGTAGAAATAGAGAGATAGAGAGAACGAAGGAACGAACGAACTTTATTTTCAAAGGGTTAAGAATTGGTCACGTAGGCCCGTCTAACATTCTGCCCTTCCTCTCTCTCTCATCATGTATACTGTATCCTTTCATCCCCACTTACTGCAAGCATTATTTAGGCATTTATCATTAACAAGTAAAATAACATTTGCAATATTCATCATAATCAAAGTATGTTTTAAAAATAAATTATTAAAAAACAATTAAATGAGAAAAAAAAAAAACAAACAAACAAACAAACAGACAATAAGATTGACAAAAATCTAATTCCTCATACAGTAAATAAGACAGCGATTTGAGGCATAATCAGATGGTGTGTTATAAGAACTCGTGAAACATTGGAACAGTCTGCTACTGAATGACTAGGGACTCGGTGTGTTATAAGAACTCGTGAAACATTGGAACAGTCTGTTACTGAATGACTAGGGACTCAGTGTGTTATAAAAACTCGTGAAACATTGGAACAGTCTGCTACTGAATGACTAGGGACTTGTTGTGTTGTCCAGTGTATGTGAAAGATTTGACCAGACGTGAGCGGCTTTGAGTCCCATAGCAGATACTGCCGTAGGGAGTGAATTGTTTAATCCTTCACAAAACTAGGTCCATCATCATGTGGTGGGGTAACCAGTTCCTCTCCTTCTGTCTTTGCCTTCCCTGACTCAGGAGCAGAATCAGACTAGGTAGATAGTTAGTTAGACTAGGTAGATAGTTAGACAGACTAGGTAGATAGTTAGACAGACTAGGTAGATAGTTAGACAGACTAGGTAGATAGTTAGACAGACTAGGTAGATAGTTAGACAGACTAGGTAGATAGTTAGACAGACTAGGTAGATAGTTAGACAGACAAATACGAAAGAAATTAATTTTCCAAGGGTTGAAAATCGGGCACACAGTTCCCTCTTGCATTCTTCCTTCCTCTTGCTCATCTTTTGTTACTGTTGCTCAAACATTCTCCAGCGTACTTAAAGTATTAATTTAAGGGCAAGGAAACATTACAAAGTAGTATAATAGTATACATTAACAGTACCTGATCACAAAATCAGAATCAGAACTTCAAGACCTTACCTCTAGACTGGAGAAAGTAACAAGAACGTATGGGATGGAAATTAATATAGAAAAAAGCAAGATATTGGTGAATAGCCATAAGAAACATGTTCCGACCAACATTATGTTAAATGGGCAAACGTTAGAAGATGTTAACACCTTTAAATATCTCGGGTCCACTATATGTAGTGATGGAAGATCAAATAAAGAAATCAAGACAAGACTTGAGATGGCCTCAGCTGCCATGACAAGGTTGAATGTGATCTGGAAAAGTAACATCAGTTTTCCTGTGAAGATCAAATTATACAAATCACTTGTATTATCTATTCTCTTGTATGGGTGTGAGGGCTGGACACTCACTGCAGATACGGAGCGAAGGATTCAGGCTTTCGAGCATAAATGTTATAGAAGAATTCTGCGCATTTCCTATAAAGAGCTCAAAACAAATGTCTATGTTAGAGAGAAGATAAACACCTATGCAGGCCACCAAGAACCACTTTTGTCAATAGTGAAAAGTCGAAAGCTTGCCTGGTTTGGGCATGTAACTCGTCATGACTCCCTTTCGAAAACGATCCTTCAGGGAACAGTCGAAGGTAAACGGAGAAGAGGAAGGCAGAGAAAATCCTGGGCTGATAACATCAAAGAATGGGCAGGACACGGTTTTTCCACACTTGTACGCATTGCTGAGGATAGAGAGCAGTGGAGGACCCTGTCTGCTGATGCTTCCACCATGGCACCCCTACGACCCATGACGGGTTACGGGCTGAGATGATGATGATCACAAAATTAAAAAACAAAAAATAGTATATTGTAATGAAAAACTAGATCATCAGAGCCTCCATACAGTATATTAGATACTAATTCAAGAGAGAGAGAGAGAGAGAGAGAGAGAGAGAGAGAGAGAGAGAGAGACATATAGAGAGAAATTAGTATATATGGTTTCATGTAGATGCTGTCAATAGTCTTAAAATACTTTAGATATATGGAGCACGGTTAATTTGTACTTGTTATTTATAAGTACATTTTACAGCCTTTACACAAGTATCAAAAATAATATTAAAATCAGAAACCCTGTGTCTCAGATGACTACAGCTACTGCTAATGTAACTACTGGTACTACTATATCTTCTGCAGATGTCTGTTGCTACTGCTACAGGTACGGCTGCTACTTTTACTGCTACTGGTGCTACAGTCACGGCTACTACTATTACTGCTACTGTTGCTACAGTCACGGCTACCACTATTATTGCTACTGTTGCTACAGTCACGGTTACTACTAGTACTGCTACTGTTGCAACAGTTACGGCTACTATTATTAATGCCACTGTTGCTACAGTTACAGCTACTACTATTACTGCTACTGTTGCTACAGTCACGGCTACTACTATTACTACTACTACTGTTGCAACAGTTACGGCTACTATTATTAATGCTACTGTTGCTACAGTTACGCCTAAAACTATTACTGCAACAGTTGCTACAGTCATGGCTACTACTATTACTGCTACCGTTGCTACAGTTACGGCTACAATTATTACTGCTACTATTGATACAGTTACGCCTAAAACTGTTACTGCTACAGTAACCGCTACAACCATTACTGCTACAGTTACCGCTTCAACTATTACTGCTACAGTTACCGCTACAACTATTACTGCTACAATTATGGCTACAACTGTTAATGCCACTGCTGCTGGTTATAACATAATACTTTTGATAACATTTGTGAGCGAAAAGAAAACGTCTGTGTTAGATGAGCATGCAGTATGGTGTATGGTGTATGGTGTATGGTGACGAGATAAGCCTTAGGTTGGGGTTACGCTAAAGTAATGGTTCCCTCATTTGTACGATTGTTTGAACCTATAATTATATTCATTAACCCCGGAAACCCGACCTAAACAGAAAATGTTAGGTGGAGATAATTTTACACAAGTTAATAAAACACACATGGACTAATACTTGGTAAAACCGCAATACAATAACAGGTGAAATATCTTCGTCTTCTTCAAGTACATTGACTGGTTGCATATGCGATCATGTCTCTCCACAACTTCCTGTCTCCAATACTATTTATCAATGAGACAAAGGAATCAAACTATCCAGTATCTTCTGCCTTTGTTGTCCCTGTATATCTATGTCCTTCAATTTTACATGTTCGCCCTCACAACTATCGCAACTCGGTGACAACCACCAGTTTTGGTCAACAGCTACTTGTTCACAGCTAACCTCTATATCTAGATGCAGGTCAATCATCCGGGACCTGGTTGACGCACCTGGTGGGAGAACAGGTTCCTGCCGCAGGAGGCGAAATTTACACATGCTTAAAAAAGCAACTAACTGTAATGTATACAGCACACAACACATACAATCGCTGTGTGGTATAAATCAATGAAAAAAGAGATTCGAAAGTCGTTAACGGTGGTTAGAGGACATATATTGATGATGCCAGCTGATGATAGTATTACAAGGCCGTCCTTGCTTTGAAAATCCAGGAACAAAAGATAGGTGGACACTAAAACACAGTAGCGAGATGGAAACAGACGTAAAAGGGTTATAGATAACATGGGACGTCTTTGAATGTGCAGCGCAAGACATGAATGCTTGCTATAAATTTATTATTAAAGTAATACTTTCCTTACAGAGGTAAAAGTAATAAATCAAATACAATCACTGAGACCAAATTAACTACTTCAAAAATCTACTAAAACTTTTAAGGGGGAACACCCACCCAGAAATGGGTTATCTTTTTAAAAAATTAACAGGAAAATAACTAACAAACTTGTTGACATAAAATTTGGCCACATGTTACAAGAGATATTATATTTTATGATGAACAAAGTTTATTTTATAAATTGTAATGTTTTATGTGAAAATAATTAATTAACATGAAGTGATGAAAAAAAAAAGAAAGGAAAACCCCCAGTGCACCTGGGAATGAATTTCACTCACATAAAAGGTGCAAAGAATGCCAAACCAGCAGATGATGTGCATAACATCCCTACCTATGGCGTGAACCACCCAAAAATGTCTACCCCAATGAGTTTTGTAGATATGGGTCTTGCAATATGACCCTTTTAAATAGCACAAATTTAGAACTTTGTATAGCAATATCTCTGTTTCTATACCATGTAAGAAAAAAGTGGAGGTTCATGCCATAAAGGATAACATGGGCTATTAGTGTGCAAAATTTGAAGGCTATAGCTTTAAAATTGTAGAAAATATCACCGGAACTGTGAATCGCAAGCCCTGTTTTCGTTAAAGTTTAGTTTTTAAAATGTTAAAACACTTATCTGATTCTCTTTGAACATTGATAACTCATAAACTATTACAGATAAACACATAATTCAAAAAGAATATCAAAGTAAAAAGGCTTATAAATATTTAAAACACAATTATTATATGAAAATCAAAAATAACCTTTTTTGTCTTTTTCTGGGTGTATATGCCCCCTTAATTCGTCAGCGCTTGCATACAAACATTTTAAATGATATTTTGGACATTTGTTTTTTCTGACTGATGCGCAATTATGTAGAGAAAATGACATGAAAGCGAAAGTCCTGACATGTTATCTCGTGTTTTTAGAAGCCATAAGAAAAGTGTTCACGCCCTCAACAAATAATTCAGATGCTGTGCACTTCGACAGTCATTTAATATTCATGATTGTCCATGTTTATTGGAATAGACTGCTTGTTGCCACGTTAACTCCATCCTGCACCTCCGCCCCGAGTGGGTATTCCGCTATATGCTAACACAGTGTTAGTCTTTTTGACAAATTACAAAATAGCCTGGCTCTAACACTGACCTAAACCCCGTGACCTAACACCCACCCCCTTCTGAGCCTTTTCCGGTGAGTATCAGATAATCTTAATCAGGAGTCTCTGAACACATGATCATCACGAAACATGATGAGGTCTTGGGTTTGGGCTGAATTTACATTTTGTAGACGCTATTTTGAAATAGGTCGAGGCGATACATCGGACGTAATCTTGGCCAAGAAATAGTGACTGCTCTTATTAATCTTAATCTTCACGATGTAAGCAGTAGTAATGATTAAATAAGTGTAATAGCAAAGTCAAGACAGTAGTATAAATATTGGCACAATGTTCCTACCTTCTTTAACTCTTTCGCAACTCTCATGCTCTGCTCCTGTCTTTGGGTGTAGAACATTACCAGGGTCAGTTCTTTGTCGTGGAGGAAATTGTTAAAAGTTTGTGGAGTTAACTCAAACACGTTACACGACCCAATTACTTTGTCCATTATCGCAGGGGTTGAAACGACTAGCGGACGAAATCTGTCTGGGGAAAAAGGTGTTGGTGGCGCCCAAATTTCGATAAAAGATTCATTCAAACATGGCTGCCCAGCGTTAGTTTTGATTGGTGGTATATCTGGAATATACCGACCTCTAGCGTCAACTCTTCTGTCTATAATACACCTGGAACTACGATCTTCCCTGTGCATTGTGTTATCTGATGGTCGGCGTTAATGATGCTGGAGAAGGAGCAATCAGTGAGCCCTGTAGTACGTTATTGTCCTGGCAAAAGGCAGTTAGGCAGCATGTCTTCTGTAAATGGTAGGTAGTTGTTTTAGAATGAAATAGCAGCTGATATTTCTAATCTGTTACAGTTCTAGTGCAGACAATTTCTTGTTGAGAATTTATATTGTTTCTAGTATTGGTTACTAAATTATTTTATTGTTTAGCGAATCTGTATTTTCATTTGTAATAAAAAATAATTTATTAACGTTGCCGTCGGAAAGAAGCTATGAGTAATAACCACCATGGTGTCTAGAGGCTGTCACCCGGTCAAAGTGAATGAAACATCCACTATTTAATTCTTCTTCTTCCTCGTTCGTCCTGAAAAGGACGTTGGTTGCGTTGTGTCTGTTTACATCGGAGCTGCGATATCTGCGCCTTTCGGCCGACACATCCGACTTCAGCACGGCATTTTTTGGGACCGGGTTTACCTTCCCTCTTCGATCCCTACTCTCTCAGCCAGACTGCAATGATGCAGCCTGTTTCCAGGACCACCACGTGGAGGTGGAGTAGGGTCTTGGTCAGCTCTGGTTCGCTGACCCTGATGCAAGCAGTCAAGCTATGGGTCGTTGACTGCTGCTGCATCTTTGGGTCCCCACTATTTAATTAACTTTGAGCATTACCAAAACAGCAGTAGATAGAAAATGTGCCAGCCAATGTGTTAAGTTCAAGCCAGTATTGACATGTTAAAAGCTGGAATAGCTATGAAGCTTAATCTACGATCTGACCCATGACAAATGACCCAAGTCTAAAGTTATCCAATGCGCCTAGAGACTAAGTTGCTGCTGGGTGCGCAGTTGCAAACATTGGCTGTCTTGATGTGCGAGCGGGGCGGTACCAGGCAGAATGACTCCATAAAGGACATCCCTAGCCTCTAACCTGATGCGGTGGCTCTACTAGGGTGACCGGATGTTTTCATTAATCAATAAATTAAAATAATGGAAAACGTTGTACACATGAATCATCATCAGAGCTACGAGAATTTCAGTTAATGACAAGAGTAAACATGGATGCAGATGAAGAGGTAGTGAAGAGAAGACAGGGAGAGAAAAAGAAGAGCTAGCAAGAGGAGACTTAGGAATGAAGCTGACAGGTTATCGCTTAAATATAAATATGTAGGTTACTGGAACTGTCGGAGCACCAATCAACGTGTGGCTATCATACAAAAAGTGGTGTACGATTTCGTTCTCTTATGCTCCAAGAAACAAACTTAAAAGAGCAGGTCAGCTCTGACTTCAAATGTTACGCAAATCGAAGTGGGTCAAGTAGACGAGGGCAAGCTATATATGGGAAGAACCGAACTCCCACGCATGTGGTTGGTGTCACAGAGAGTTTTGTGATCAATAAATTTTCTATACATTCTTTCTTTCTTCCACCCGTGTCCTCTATTTTATTATCACTCTTTATCCTTTTCCTGTATTTTTCGCATTCGTTCGTTTGCGAAAAAAAATATTTTCTTTCCCATTCTCACTTTACCGTTTTTCTTTCTCATACTGATACGCATTCTATTACGTAGATGTCAGTGGACGAAACTGTGAATTCAGTCTTTCAGACATAGGGCCGACATAGTGTCTACATTTGCACCTGTCACGCGAGTTTCCATGGCTAAATTGCTCGGTGAGGTGTAAATCGCGCCAGACATGCTCGCTCAGAGCAGACAGAGTGTCTGGCATTTCTCATCTGACACGCGCGCTCACGGTCAGATAGTTAGACGAAGGTGTCTAAGACGGTTTTGGCAGTTATGAGCTAGCGTCTAAGGTACGTAGGTGTTAAGGAAAGGGGAGGCTCTTGCGTGGTTTTGGAAATAGCGCTCATCTTTGTCCGTTTCATAGATATTAACCAGAGTTTGAAACTAGATTTTCATTCTTACTCCTAAATCTGCACTAGACAGATCGCCAGGCTAGAAGAAATATATTGTGTATTGAAAAGTCTTTAGTTTCTTGGCAATTTTGCCGAGTTCTAGACTACTATTATATTGAATGATTCTAGTTCGTGGTATTAATCTGCAGTTCTGTGCGGAGGTAAATATTATATGTTAGATATCTAGTATTTTGTGAAGTGTTTAAAGTGTTAAATCGCCTATTTCATTTTCACTAGTTCTTTTGTGCAGAGAGAATTAAAATATAGTCTGTATTATTTTCTAGTGACGTGTTTCAGTGGAAAGCAGAATAAATTATATTTCTATCTTAAAATCACGCAACTATAAATGAATTTGATTTTACTGCTAAATAATCAGACGGGAATATCTTTTAAAATTAACATATAACTGAAATGCTACATCAGTGAGTATTGACGGGATACGTATGTATTCCTAATTCATGGTGATTGATTTTATGTATATAACTTATTTCCCGGGAAGTTTTAAATGATAAGTCAAGCTGTAGCCTTGCAGTTTAAAAATATAAGTTATAACGAGTACCTAGTATGTATAATTATTTTATATGTGTTTTTCCTTTATTCAGTGAATACTGTAGTTAACCCAAACTTTGCCAGCGTTAAGTACTGATGAGTGATATCTGTGAAGAACTAAAACATTTTCCTTATAAAAAAAACTTTGGTGCATAATCTTTACAAGTACTATAAAGGTTAAATGAAGTAACAGGCCTATCGCGCCATATTTAATTCTTCCTGCGAAACAACTCAAGTACATTTTTACCCTGTGTGGCAAGTAACATATTAACGTCAGTAACATTACGACGGAGTTTTGACTAGTGGCGTGGTGACCACATAAAGTCCTAACCGGAAAAAAAGACACCGATCTGACATTCCTCATTTCTAGAAACCTAAGCTATTGACACTGTGCTCGTTGTTAATGTTCGTGCCTGGACAATTTTATGTGACCTAAACAGACATCCAAAAAATAAGAACACCCAAGGAATCGTTCCCTGAAGCAGAGAATTCAACCCGTCTGTTTGGAACTGGGGATTTCTTGGTCAAAACTGCAATTGACGAGTCTGTATGTGAATGTCCTAAGAATTATGTTCCCAGATGCTACGAACAAAGCTGTAAGTATGCATGAGAGCACGTGGCCACGGCTGAATGAATTGAGTGAACGCAGGTCTGAGTGGTTCTTATGGTTGTATTTTGGCACCCATTTTGCTGTCTTAATTGTCTTTATGCAAGTTTGTTGCTAACAATATTTTCCCCTTAGAAAAGATACTGCTATCAAAGTCAGTTCATACCTTCAAATAAGGAAAATATTAGACCCAAATCATATGTATCGGTGACTCTTTGGGCTATCATCTTCTCCTAACGGGACTGTGGGCTAAACATCCAGGGAAGATCATAACTGTGGGTCGATCATTTCTTGTAGCAATTCCTTGATTTTTATGACTATTTTTATATGCTTGATGTAATATTTTATGTTGTGATAGAAGTTTATTACGATAATTAAAATTTCTCGAGAACTTAATCAGCGCGTTGGTCAGCTCGTTCCAAATTATCTGTATAATCATTGTTATAGTTTCCCACGTCTGTACGTCTAACTGTCGTCTTGTATGTGCGTGCACGTGAGTGGATAGAACTATATGTATATATATATATATATATATATATATATATATATATATATATATATATATATATATATATATATATATATATATATATGTGTGTGTGTTTAGACTGTCTGACTCCTCTAAATCTGTCGTAGAAGATAGGTGAAAGAGAGAAGATTTCTCGATTTCAGAGACAGCCTCTATCACAGTCTACAATCTCACTCGTGGAAATCTATTGCTATTACTATCTCTCACTGTGACTATCACTTATTCAAATCTAATCAGAAGGGACCAACCCAAGTCTTAATTCTCCTATTAAAAATCTACAACAAATGGTTGCTCGTTTCCGGGAATTGAACTAAAAATCCCGAGCAAGGACGACAAATGTTGTCTCGTCCGAAGGATTTTTGAACTTAGAATAGGAAGACGAGTACGACAGATGTGGACTCGTCTAACGGGATTTTGAATTTAGAATAGGAAGAAGAGACGGCAAATATCAGCTCGTCTGTAATTTTCTGTATTCTGATATGGACTAAGAGTGTGATGTCTTGTGAGTTGTTATATCTTTAAAAATAATTTTTGCCCTAGACTAACGATCTGTTTATGGGCGTGCTGACCACACCAATAATAATTGTTTTTCCACAGCATTTTGAGTAATATACATTTGAGTTACAGGTTGATTTTGTCGGAATAGATGTTAATTACTGATTTTGTAATGCTAAACGCTGGTAAAGTTTGTGAGTGTATAACATTCACAGAGTTCTGAAGAAGTAGGTATTTGAGCTAAGCTAAGGAGTGCGTTCAGACAATTACGTCCTGTATATTGCCTCCCTTACCCGAACTGTCTTCAGGGGTAAGCTTATAGTGGATTAAAAATTAAGGGATTTTTTTTTCTCCTTAAATTTTTGCAATAATTATTTTGTTTCCACTGTAGCAACTTATTTTTCAGTGAGTAATCTTAACTAAGATTTATTTGGCGTAGTCGTCTGCATTAGGTGCTTTATTTGCCGATTAATAGCAGGGATAGTTAGACTCTATATATTTTGTAGGAGGTATCCCAGGTTAAAGTATATCATCTTTTGTTTTGGTATTTTCTCGCAAGTGGTAGGAACCAGTGTATCCTTTTTCTTATTTCTTTCTCGTCTACGTCTCAGTCACCGATTTACTTTTGCAGAGAGGGCGAAGCTTAGGCAGATCCTCAGACAGGAAGCAAAGGAAGAGGGATTACAAGGAGAAGAAGCGAAAGCGTTTGTCAACGAAGAACTTGACAGATATGATGCGGAGCAGAAGGAAAAAGCGGCGGAGAGGAAAGCAGCCGAAGCTAGAGAGCAGAGGAAGATGGACGAGAAAATGGAAATTCGCAGGGCGAACGAAAGAGAGAAGGAGAGACAACAGGAGGAAAGAGAGAATGAGAGGGAGGAAAGAGAGAAGGAGAGACAGCATGAGGAAAGAGAGAAAGAGAGACAGCATGAGTTAGCTCTTAAAACTCTAGAATTCCATAGTCGTAGTGCTGCCTCTACCTCCAGCAATAGAGAGTCTTCCTCTCATTCCTCTTTAACTGATCCTTCTAACACACAATCTACTCATCTCACTGCTATGTCTTTTCCGCTAGAGTCTTTCCCTTGTCCTAATGAGAAGATTGACACGTATCTAGAAAAATTTGAGGAAATTGCAACTCTGTACGGTTTAGAGAGATCGCGTTGGAATATGAAGCTTTCTCAGGCTTTGAAAAGCAGTGCGTATGATGTTTACGCTAAACTTGAAAGCAGCCAACAAGACAATTACGACGTGTTGAAGAAAGCTTTGCTTGAGCGCTTTGAAATGAATGCGCGAAAGTTTTTGCAACTGTTTCGCAACAGCAGGATGGAGAGCTCTGAAACTTTTCAGCAGTTCTCGTCTCGTTTGAAGGAATACTTGACAAAGTGCCTTGAGCTTTCACAGCTCCCCTCTACCTATGAAGGTTTGGAGGAATTTGTTATAACAGAACAAATAAAGAACATTTTTCTGCGGACACCCGGAGATTTCTAGCTGAGTAGGGTGCAGAAAAGCTTAAAGACATCTTAGAAAAGTCTGAGCGATATCACAATGCGCTGGCTGAACTACCGGCCACAAAAAGGAAACCGACAGAAGAGCATTTTCGAAAAAAAAAAATCTAGACCACTCTTCTCATGCCTCATACCAGAATAACCACAGAGAAACTGGACCTCAAAACCCCCCTCCTGAAAAATCCAAGTTCTACAAAAACAAGTACCCCAACCACAGTAAACAGTCTGATCAACCCGACCGATATTCATGGCAGCGCAGCCAGAAAGCACAAGGGGGCAAAGGGAGAACCCCTGAGCACGGGACTAATGATCAGAGCGAGCACACCGAGCCGAAACGCATAGGATGATTGCTAAAGTCTCGCAAGGCGGAATTATTGACAGTGATTCCCAACCTGTAGAGGGAGAAAGACCTTCTACGCGAGGTACTGTTATATTGAACGATTCTCAAAGTCTTTGTTTATTTGACACGGGGCTTTCTTATGATTGCATTGTGGCCAGACACCTGGTTAAACCCGGTCAAGGAACAGGAGAGACCGTCGACCTTCGTGGAGTTCTTAAGAGTGAGACACCTACAGCACTTCCCATCGCATTGGTGGAGATACACTCTGAGTTTGTCAGAGGCGTGATCAAAGCAGCTGTTATGGATGACCCCATCTACCCAGTCATACTTGGCGGTAGATACGTGTTTATTGGGAAACCGGAAGAGCCGATTGTGGCAGCAGTAACTACAAGAGGGCAAACCAAGAAGGAACGGGAGCCTGTGCCTAATTTGTTACCTATAGAACTTAAAGAAGCGCAACAAAAGGACCCTACTTTAGCACCCTGCTTTAGGAAACTGCCCATGGCTAAAGAACCCAAACAGCACGGGGACATTTTTTCTAAGGATGGCGTACTTTATCGCAGAACGGGCAAGCCTGACCAAGGTTACAACCAGCTCCTAGTACCGAAACAGTACAGAAGCCACATCCTAGAAATGGGGCACTCTCTTCCCTTCAGCGGACATATAAGACAGAACGCCACAAACCAACGGATACCCACTCATTATTGGTGGCCAGGAGTAAATACTGATATTATCAGGTATGTCAAATCCTGTGCCCAGTGCCAACGTGTACCACCCAAGCAACGGACACCCCCAGTCTCATTGGGTGAAATGCCAATAGTGGGAACACCATGAGAACGGGTTGTGATCGACATTTTAGGACCCCTAGAAAGGACTAAAAGAAGGAACAGGTTCATCCTCACCTTAGTCGACACATGCACTTTATGGGCAGAAGCTATCCCGCTAACATGCGCAGTTGCCAAGCATGTCGCAGAAGCCCTCGTGCAGATTTTCACTCGGTTGGGATTCCCTCAGCAAGTGTTGACGGATAACGGATCCCCATACCGAAACCTGTTGATGGATGAGATCGTGAAGATCTTGAGGACCAAACACATTTACACAAAGCCTTATACTCCGGCCGGAAATGTGCTCCTGGAACGTGTTAATGGAAACCTCAACATGATGTTAAGTAAACTGGCACAAGTGAAACCTGAAGATTGGGATCTTTGTATTCCGGCAGCTTTATTTGGCTACAGAGAATCTCCTCATACGTCCACAGGATTTCCGCCAGCTACGGTTTTATTTGGCAGACCCATTAAGGGCCCGCTGGATGCCTTACTTTGGTCGCTGACAGACCAGAAGGCTGATGAGACAGTTGTCTCAGCAAGTAAATATGTGTTGGATTTGAAGGAAAGGTTGAAACTAGGATGGGACCTAGCAACGACCAACTTTAAGCGAGCACGCACAAAGCACGCTAACCGATACAGGAAAGTCGCGAAAGAGAGAAAACTACAAGCAGGAGAGAAAGTTTTGGTGTTACTCCCTACCGGAAACAACCAAATGAGGATCGGATGGCAAGGGCCGTTTATCGTCCTGAAAAAGATTTCTAAGGCTAACTACCAGATCTCTATTAAAGGAAAGGACAAGGTTTTCCATTTAAATCTGTTAAAGAGATACTTGGAAAGACCGGTGCCGACCTCCGAACATCTCCTGACGATCGCCAAAATTGACGAAGATGACGATAGTGGCAGGGAAATTCAACTGCGCACACACGAAATCTTTCAAAAATGTCAAAAGTGGCGACGCTCTTTCAAGCGCGCATGGGAGACATTCCAGAGCAAGGAAACTTTGGGAGTAGAATTTAGTAGGAATTGGAGAGAGATGGAGGGGGAAGATGAGAGGGAAGAGGACAGACACCATGAAGCTACGGATATAGGAAATTTATTTCCATAACGTAGACATGGAGTGCTTCCATATCTTAAAGGGGGAACGTTCTGTCACAGAGAGTTTTATGATCAATAAATTTTCTATATATTCTGTCTTTCTTCCAACCGTGTCCTCTATTTTATTATAACTCTTTATCCTTTTCCTGTATTTTTCGCATTCGTTCGTTTGCTAAAAAAAAATTTTCTTTCCCATTCTCACTTTACCGTTTTTCTTTCTCATACTGATACGCATTCTATTACGTAGATGTCAGTGGACGAAACTGTGAATTCAGTCTATCAGACATAGGGCCGACATATTGTCTACATTTGCACCTGTCACGCGAGTTTCCTTGGCTGAGTTGCTCGGTGAGGTGTAAATCGCGCCAGACATGCTCGCTCAGAGCAGACAGAGTGTCTGGCATTTCTCATCTGACACGCGCGCTCACGGTCAGATAGTTAGACGAAGGTGTCTAAGACGGTTTTGGCAGTTATGAGCTAGCGTCTAAGGTACGTAGGTGTTAAGGAAAGGGGAGGCTATTGCGTGGTTTTGAAAATAGCGCTCATCTTTGTCCGTTTCATAGATATTAACCAGAGTTTGAAACTAGATTTTCATTCTTACTCCTAAATCTGCAGTAGACAGATCACCAGGCTAGAAGAAATATCTTGTGTATTGAAAAGTCTTTAGTTTCTGGGCAATTTTGCCGAGTTCTAGACTACTATTATATTGAATGATTCTAGTTCGTGGTAGTAATCTGTAGTTCTGTGCGGAGGTAAATATTATATGTTAGATATCTAGTATTTTGTGAAGTGTTTAAAGTGTTAAATCGCCTATTTCATTTTCACTAGTTCTTTTGTGCAGAGAGAGTTAGAATATAGTCTGTATTATTTTCTAGTGACGTGTTTCAGTGGAAAGCAGAATAAATTATATTTCTAGCTTAAAATCACGCAGCTATAAATGAATTTGATTTTACTGCTAAATAATCAGACGGGAATATATTTTAAAATTAACTTATAAATGAAATGCTACATCAGTGAGTATTGACGTGATACGTATGTATTCCTAATTTATGGTGATTGATTTTATGTATATAACTTATTTTCCGGGACGTTTTAAATGATAAGTCAAGCTGTACGCTTGCAGTTTAAAAATGTAAGTTATATAATTATTTTATGTGTGTTTTTTCCGTTACTCAGTGAATACTGGGGTTAATCCAAACTTTGCCAGCGATAAGTACTGATGAGTGATATCTGTGAAGAACTAAAACATCTTCCTTAAAAAAAAAACCTTGGTGCATAATCTTTACAAGTACTCTAAAGGTTAAATGAAGTAACAGGCCTATCGCGCAATATTTAATTCTTCCTGAGAATCAACTCAAGTACATTTTTAGCCTGTGTGGCAAGTAACATATTAACGTCAGTAACATTTCGACGAAGTTTAGACTAGTGGTGTGGTGACCACATAAAGTCCTAACCGGAAAAACAAGAAACCGATCTGACATTCCTCATTTCTAGAAACCTAAGCTATTGACATTGTGCTCGTTGTTAATGTTCGTGCCTGGACAATTTTAATGTGACCTAAACAGACATCCGAAAAATAAGAACACCCAAGGAATCGTTCCCTAAGCAGAGAATTCAACCCGTCTGTTTGGAACTGGGGATTTCTTGGTCAAAACTGCAATTGACGAGTCTGTATGTGAATGTCCTAAGAATTATGTTCCCAGATGATACGAACAAAGCTGTTAGTATGCATGAGAGCACGTGGCCACGGCTGAATGAATAGAGTGAACGCAGGTCTGAGTGGTTCTTATGGTTGTATTTTGGCACCCATTTTGCTGTCTTAATTGTCTTTATGCAAGTTTGTTGCTAACAATATTTTCCCCTTAGAATAGATACTGCTATCAAAGTTAGTTCATACCTTCAAAAAAGGGAAATATTAGACCCAAATCATATGTATCGGTGACTCTTTGGGCTATCATCTTTCTCCTAACGGGACTGTGGGCTAAACATCGAGGGAAGATCATAACTGTGGGTCTATCATTTCTTGTAGCAATTCCTTGATTTTTATGACTATTTGTATATGCTTGATGTAATATTTTATGTTGTGATTGAAGTTTATTACGATAATTAAAATTTCTCGAGAACTTAATCAGCGCGTTGGTCAGGTCGTTCCAAATTATCTGTATAATCATTGTTATAGTTTCCCACGTCTGTACGTCTAACTGTCGTCTTGTATGTGCGTGCACGTGAGTGGATAGTACTATATGTATATGTTATATATATATATGTGTGTGTGTGTGTGTGTATGTGTGTGTGTTTAGACTGTCTGACTCCTCTAAATATGTCGTAGAAGATAGGTGAAAGAGAGAAGATTTCTTTATTTCAGAGACAGCCTCTATCACAGTCTACCATCTCCCTTGTGGAAATCTATTGCTATTGCTATCTCTCACTGTGACTATCACTTATTCAAATCTAATCAGAAGGGACCAACCCAAGTCTTAATTCTCCTATCAAAAATCTACGACAGTTGGATACCAGTGCCCATGACAATAAAGACGTGGAATTGTAAGGAATCGAACGGAATAATCATGGTCATAAATGGCAAATCTTCATTTTATTTGCACATGAAGGTCACTTCAAGAAGATAGTAACTGAGGTTTCTAGCGGAATTGTTGAACGAAGCTGTCGGAAGGTGTATATTTGCTGGTGATTTTGACGCTAGATGTAAGGAGTGGGGCAACGTAGCTTATAGTAGACAGGGTATGGCTTTAAGCCGGGCCCTCCTCAATACGAACCTTGCTACCTTAAATGATGGCCGCCCGGCAAGACTGGCGACTCAACCAGGGGGCACAGATAGTGTCATAGATCTAGCGTTTATCTCTAGTATTGCTGCCACCGTGTCATGTTTGGAGGTTTTAGGAGCACAAAGCAGCGAACAACTACCTTGCGTTGTCCTCATTTCAAAAGAGAGGACCACGAGACACAAAAAACTGAAACAGGCCTTTAGATATTCTACACGCCTTCAAGATCATAACAATACCATGCGTCTCAATGCCAAGAACAGACAGCTAGAACACGTTTCTGATGGATGAGATGGTGGGGAAAGAATGGGTTGAAAAGCAAAAGCAAACAAAGGCTGATGGAACACACAAAAGATATATTAGTTGAATGATATGCTTGTTAAAAAGAAGAAGGAAGCAAAAAAGCAAGCTATCAATATATGTAAGAGCTTGGCTACGGAGATCAAGGATTCAATGTTGGAATTCTTCGTGACCCACGTGGGCACGGAAATAACTCTTAGAAAAACTGGTCTTTGCACAGAAGAATGAACAGGAACAATACAAACCAACCTATCCCTAACATTAAACATTCGACAGGGATAAGCCTAAAGATGGATGAAGAGAAGGTACGAGCATTATTCGATCGATATTTGGCCCATATAGATAAATTGATAAAGTTGCCCGGCTAAACATTAAGGATCATGTTTTGCAGAATGATATAAAATGTGAGTTATACTTCGACCTCATTTCTGAAGAAGTCGTGCACACGTTAGAAACCAATAGACACACTGCCCCATGACCTGTTGATGTGCAGTATGAAAACGTAAACCAGCTGGACGACACAGGAATTATGAATGGGGTGAGGGATTTCAACATCAACATACAAAACGCTGAGGTGCCAGAAGACTGGCTTCATAGTTACTACGGCCACTTCCTAAACCTGCTAAAGATCATTCTCTGCGCAGCAGCTATAGAATTATCACACTGCAAAATGTCTACGGTAAATTATTTCAAAACATAGCTGCCAGAGAATTAGTTAGCCGCCTAGAAAATACGCACTTCCTTACTGATGCCTTGGGTAACTATAGGCCCATAAAAGCAACATGGGGTAACGCTGGAACTTTGCGTATGATGTGAACAAGGCAATCCAGAGCAAACGCTTTGCGGTAGCAATTGATCTAAAAGGATGCTTATACCAGTGTGAACTTTGAAACCTTCATGAACTGTGTAATGGACTGCGATGCTAACCCTTGGCTAACACGATGGACAAAAGCTACCATAGCTGAAAGATCAGTTGCATGTTGCTTAGGAATATGGACATCATAACTAAAGCTCATTTGCCCATGACTATGACAAGGTTCTATGTAAAATCTACACAGCAAAAGTAACCACTATTCAGCCAAATAGGATGGGACGAACACTGACTTTTGCAGATGACATACTCTTTTCCAGGAGTGGTTCTGACCGACAGGAACTGGTCAATATCATACACAGGACACTACATGAGGGGTTTAAATAGTGAGAGGACTGGCTCCAAAGTGAATCCCAAAACATCGTGTGTGCCTATGGTGCTCATTAAACAACTCCATATTTGATGCAGATCTTCCAGAGATTACTTTCAGTGGACAGAAAATTTACCAGCAAGACAAGCTGAAATACCTCGGAATAAAATTCGATCGTGGGTTATTATGCAAGTACCATGTTGATCACATCATACAGAAGTGCTGTGACAAAACGGGGCGGCCCCTGTCGTTCTTCGTTTATCTCCGGCAGTATCGGTACATTTGTGGTACTGATTTTCATTATTTGCTGTCAATTATCACACTTTTCTTTCCTTCTTTTTTTTCTTTCTTCGTTATTTTTCTGCTAAGTAGCAGATATTTTAGTATTGTCGAATCGCTTGACACTCCCGGTATTGGATAATAATCACATTTGTCTTAAGGTTATCCAGATTTGCTGAGATAATTACTCGCAGTCGCAAGGCAGTGGTACAGCTTGGCTAAGATTAGCACAAGATCTCGTCTACGCGGCGGAAACTTATGACATAAGCGTTTCCTGTCCTACTTGTTATGACAATAGTACTTTCTGATAAAGTAATGATGGTTACATTTTGAACACGCTGTTTTATGAGTTTACCGATCTGTCTAAGTTTGTACACAACGGCATCGGACATCTTAATACCATATATGGGAGAGTTGACCTCTGCCTTACGTTCAAAATTATCCGATGTCGGAATATTTTGAAATTACCCCATAACCCGCCTGTTTGAAAATGATTAGAGTTTTTGATAGCTCATAACAAACGAAGGCATGGGAATGCAGGGAATGTAATCTGACCATTTTCTCAAGCTATTTCACATGCGAAATCGCTCGCCAAATTACCAGACCTTGCTACTTTGAAGAATTAGAATTCAGAATTCCTTCTTAAAATACCGGACTCTTTTTAGTGGAGTATTTATCAGAACTTAAAATATAGCTCAGGAAATCTCTAACATTTTAAATAAGGACACCGGGACTGAGGAAACTGAAGGACTACACACGAAGTCAGAGAGGGGACTTATTAAATTAACGACACCCCAGACGCATGTAAGAGGCCGATTCAAGTCTCTTTTATTCAACTCAGCGAAAAGTCTGTGAGTCAGGATTGGCTTATTGGTGGTACCAGCAGAAAGTACTATCTCTGTAACAAGAAGGGAACCGTGGCCTAAGCTTTAAGACGAAGGACCCACGTGGTAGACCCTCCTTGACATTTTCTAGAAAACGAGTTACCCCTGACAGCCTTGATCAGAGACGAGCGTGCGCAGAGTGAAAAGAACCAACTCATAAGAAGGAGCAGAATCGTCATTAGCAGCTAAGTTCAAATATATGCTGCCACTTGAACTTCTTGTAACATCTCACATTCCATAAAGATTGTGATGATAACTTTTCTTGATCCATAAGTATTCAAATTATTTTCCAAAAACCTAAAGTGATTATTAAATTTTGTTATTTTTAATGTTACAAATTTAACTTCGATTTAATCATTTTAAGGTTACTGCATGTTTGTCTCAGTCAAATTACTAAACACACTCTAAACAGAGCTATACTAGAATAATAGAATTCCACTGAGTAAATAAGGGGTGGGGGCTTAAACGAGCTGAAAATAATAAGTGCTTAAATCCTTCACAAAAGCGTCGGCAGAATTTCAGAGTTAACATACTCAGCCAAAGCAGTATTGTTCTCGCTTATTCTGAATATCTTGTGAAGACGCCCTGGAGATAGAAGCGTTTTGTTTCCTTTATTTACATATCTGCAAAGAGCGATCTTGTGAAAAGATAGATACCTTTGAATCCCATATTAGATACTCTTGAATTTTGGCCACCGTTGGACCACTACTGTAAAGCAGGGGATGCAAAACCGTCACAAGTGCAACTGAGGTCTGGCAGCCCTACAAAATTTTAACCGCAGCGCACCTAGAGCAGAGACTACTGGTTCTCATGTATCATCGGTTAGTCATGTCAGTCATCGAGTATGGGATGGGAATACTCACGCTGCCTAAATGAAAGATTGTGAGTATTCTTAGGCACTACGCGAGAAACTCCCATCGTGACGATGCGGTAGATGCTTGGATTCCTGGCGGTTGGATCCAGACATGCAATTTCCCAGTCAAAATACTATATACTAGCAGCCACAGACAAAAGACAACCCTTCATTGAAACATAGTTGACATTAAGGAAGCGAGAATAAAGCAGGGAATGTCATGGATGGCGCAGACAGAGGTAACGATTAAGCAGGTGACCACAGTTGAAAATATATTCAACAGAGAAAAGCAGAGTAAGTCAGATGAGAACTGGACTAACTACCAACTAGTCATCATCAGCCTTGGTTGAGAGTGCAGAACTTGTGCCAATGGGAGGGAAGAGCAGGAAATTGATCAACTGATACATGATCATGCTGGGGATGATGATGCCATTGTGTACTATCAATGTCTGTGTGTCTGTAATCCGCGTGGTGAGAAATTAAATATCTGGTAAAGTCCGTTATATAACTAGAACCACCAGGCCTTTACACCCCTCCACTTTAATATTAATCTTGTTCATAGTTTCTTCTTGATTTTGTTTGTTTGTTTGTTTGTTTTTTATTATTTATTTTATTATTTAACGTATAGGCCTAAGCACAATTGTGAGTATCCCTATTTTCAAATGTGATGCCACTTTCTCATGTCGGCAGTTGTTCATATTATTTGGAATTGAAAACAATATATATCCTAATTATAACCCATCAGAGGTTGAACGGGATTTCTGTTTATTTTCATTAATTTAAAAAAAATGGTGAGAAATCAATGTGGGGTTTCTCAGCTAGAGTAAAGGGAAAAATCGTCGCTAAACATAGTGCAGCTTAACCTCCAGCATGAGAATTGGAGGTAGAGGCAGCTACTGTTGTCTTAATGTGGCTGGCTGAGACTTCTTTAACTTGGGCGGTTATTGTATGAGACCCACAAACCATGCTTTGGAAGGTCCAAAGTGGATGGTTTTGGCATGAATGGACAACATCCATAGAAGCCTCGAATCTTCAGACACTGGTGTGGATTTACTGTTCTGGTCATGCAAGGGTACCTGACAATGAAAGAGCTGACAGACTAGTTTCTAGAGCACCCATAGTGGCGCATTGGATGTGGGTAAGGGAAGGATACTGAGGACAGTTTATGATTGTCTATTAGAGAATGCTGGAATTTGACAAAACTAAGACTAGCAGGAATTACCGTATGAGAGATTGCATCAGGAGTAGGCTATATACAATTAGCAACCATACCCTTCGAAATTTGCTAAGGAGATTGAGCACGTATGGGCTTGTCCGGAGTACAATGAGGACGATTCTTATCATGCGATAACAATAACGGTTACTTACAGAAACTGAATGGTGCAAGGCCGTCGTCCGGCCTGCCGAATGTTCAAGAACATAATGAACCTTGTAGGTCACGCCTTTATTGCCGTACAGTAAAATCTTTGAGTGTTTTTGAGTGCTAAAAAACATTTTTTGATGTGCATTGGTAACTTCTGGAAAAAAAAAACAGTCAGTGTAACATGTAGGAATCATGTACTAAGTAAACCCATGTTTCTTCTTGATTTTGTTTGGTTTTTTTTGTGTTTATTTTTTTGTTAATTTAACGTATAAGCACAATTGTGATTGTCTCTATTTACGATGATTTGACAAATGTGATGCCACTTTTTCATATCTGTTCATATTAGAAAACTCATGAACATCAGTTGGAAACAATTCAAGACTAATCGACAAATAAGAGAAGACTCTAGGCAGAAATATGTCTCCAACTATATAAGGAAAAGACGATGGTCTTATATCGGTCATGTCCTACGAATGCAAAACAACAGAATACCACTACAGGCGCTCACTTGGGTTCCTGAGGGTAAGAGGAAAAAAGGAAGACCAAAAGAAACACTCAGAAGAACAATAATAAGAGAAGGAAGAACGTTGGGCCTAAATAATGTGCAAGAGCTAAGAGGAGTGGCGTCACAACGAACAACCTGGAGAGCAATGGTTTCTGCCTTATGCGCCGTGTTTGGTGCTTAAAGAATTTATTATTATATTATTTGGAATTGAAAAAATATATACCGTATCCTAATTATAACCCATCAGAGGTTGAACGGGATATTTTTCTTCATTTAATTAAAAAAACACAAAAAACATTCTTCCTCGTCACGTGTAAAAAAGTAAAGTTAAATCAGTATTTTATGCTACCAAAAGAATGATATGTTAGAGACTTGACTATACTACGAGAATTGAGCGTTATTAAATGGGGCCGCTTGTTAATTATGATATGTGTATGGACGGGTATGGCCAATGGCATATTATCAATAAGGTCTCCTGAAATCGGCTTGTTAAGAAAGGAAAGAGACTTATTCGAGAAAAAACGAGAAGATGAGAATACGAATGCTCTTTACGATTTAGGGATATCTACTACATTATGAATTTTTAATTGTGTATCCCTGTGCCATTAACCTCTGCCCTTAATATCTCCAGAAAGAAAAGAGCCTCCAATCTCCATAAATAAAAGATTTCGCTTACATGTCTAATTATTTTACCTATTTGTCACATAATTGGGTTCGCTCTCTTTTTCTTTCCGGCAGTATTGTTATTTTGGAGTCATTGCTTGCACTTCTTCTCCGTAATAATTCGTCTTGACTGTTTAACTGACCATCCCTGTAAACAGAGTAGACAGGTGATGCAATATTGACCGATAGTCCTGTTGATAAAACTATCGTGTACCAAACCTTCGGCGCTACGGATTAACACGCTGTACGCCTAGCAAGTTTATTTATCGCTGATATGGCTATTGTTATTGTGACGGACATCTCAGCTGTCCCTGAATTGTTAGATGATGGTAAGAACCCTCTCATAACATCAGTACCCCTGAATTGTTAGAGGATGATACGTCCCTTGTATAACATCAGTATTGTTGGAACTTTTCGTCAACGGGGAATTCTTCCACCTGGGCCCATTAGCAATGCACAACAGAAACGTGGAACTCCACCTGGTCTCATTAGTATGCGTCAGAGCAGAGTGGACTCGCCACCACGTTTGCTATTAATACGTAGACTGCTATCTTACGTGCATTCAGAGAATCGCATTGATTTAAGGAGAGGTTAAATCACGCCTACCGAAACCTCTAGAGCGATCATAAGCAAGCATTTCGCTACACCTTTCTTTCGTACCTGCCTTAAGGCGTTGCCTAAATCAAACGAAGAAAGCGGCACACAATCTAAGGCAAGACGATCCCAGAGCAGACCTAGAAGCGTCTCGCCAGGAATTTCACATCTCTGTGTCAACCAGAGAACCGCTCGAAAGACTAAGACGAATGCGGAAAGACGAGCGGATGCAGCAAACGTAAATACGGAAACCAGGGGCGGCATCTCTCCTTGGTCTGGCGGCTAGAACCTCGAAAAGTCCCTGAGTTCTAAAAAGGTGTTAGATTCTAACATGTCCCCCTAATCTTACATTCCACTTACTATATATAGAGACCCTGAAGAAATGCATTTTATCATTTGTTTGCCAGAGATTTTAAAATACACTAGCGTTTAGCTTAATCCTGCTAGATTTCATCTGAATTGTCGGCTATATTAGAGTGCTATTCTGTTCTGTGCAGACGGTATAATATATTTGTTAAAGTGATCAGTGGTCAAGTACTTTCATTTTAGTTCACTGGATTTGTGTGTTAAATGAAACTTATTAAATAAACCCATTTCAAAGTTCCAGTTGTAAACTAAATGATATAGCTATAAGTTAATTCCCAATACAACTAGATGCTTAAATTAATTTTGGAAGCCGTTAAGGGATTTTTAACTAATTAATACAGTTTAGTTCTGTTATATATATATATATATAGATGTGTGTGTTTTAACTATTAGACTCGCGGGGAGTTTTTCTTGAATTTATATAATTAAAGACGCGAGTGCTTAAAATAGTTTTGACTGTAAATTTATTTGTAGCGGTATGGCAGCTTGTGTACCCTAACAATCCCCAGAGCAATGCCAGTGGGAGTTTTACTCCTGGTAGGTTCAACCATGCTGGACTGGTCTGCGTGGGTAGGGGTCAGACAAAAGCTGGTACCCTGGTCCTCCAGGTTGGGGGTTTTAGCACAGGGCCGACACCACTGTCTGTGTAAAAAATCGCACACGTAACGGAAACAGCAATAAATGAAAATACTATGATGCGGGACGGACATCCGGAGTCTCAGGTTCGTATGACTGACAGTGGTGAAAGCCGAAAGGAAGCCACTGGCATGAAAACGGATGCCCAGACCGCAAAACACGAAACCAGAATTGGTTTTTGGAATGTCAGAACTATGAATGAGGCAGGAAAGCTGAGACAGATCACAGCAGAGATGGGGAAATACAAACTACATATCCTGGGAATAAGCGAGAGCAGATGGACAGGGATGGGGAGAATAAAAACAGCTACAGGGGAAACAGTACTTTATTCTGGTAGAGAGGACGTCAGCACAACGAAGGTGTAGCCATTATCCTTAAGAAAGGAATGGAAAGGTCTCTACTGGAATGGAAACCCATTAACAACAGACTAATAAGAGCAAGACTGAGGGAGAGATTCACCAACTCCACAATTATACAATGCTATGCACCAACAAACGACAGCGATGAAGAGATCAAGGACGATTTCTATCAACAGGTACAAAAGGAAATGGAAACTGTACCCAGGTACGATCTTATTATAGTAATGGGAGACCTAAATGCGAAAGTTGGAACACATAATAATTATAACGAAAGAGTAATGGGGAAATGCGGCAGTGGAACAGTAAATGAGAATGGGGACAAATTAATAAGCTTCTGCAGTATTAACAACCTGGTCATTGGAGGAACACTTTTTCAACACAAAGAAGTGCACAAGTTAACATGGGAATCACCAAACGGACGAGACAAAAACCAGATAGATCACATAATGATCAATGGCAGATGGAGACATGCACTACAAGACGTGAAAGTAAGAAGAGGCGCAGATGTGGGAAGTGATCATCACCTAGTAGTAGCAAGACTAAAGGTGAAACTCAGAGCTGCTGGACCAGTTGCAGTCAAACAGAAAAGATATAACATCACGAAACTTAAGGACCCCCTCACCAGAAAAGCGTTCATGGTCGACGTAAAGAGGCGATATCTGATTACCAAAAGCCAGGAAAGAACAGAGACCGACGATGTGGACCAGAAATTCAACACCATCTCAACAATATACAAAGAAAGCAGCAAGTCATGCTTGGGATTCCAGGAAAGAAAGAGCCAAGACTGGATAACACCAGAAACGCTAAACACCATAGCGAAGAGGAAGGAAATAAAAAGGAAGAAAACAGAAGCTAAGTCTCCCAGGTTAAAGGCAATATATAGTGAACAGTACAGTCAGCTGGACAAGGAAGTAAAACGTCAAACCCGTGCTGACAAAAGGACATTTCTGGAAGACCTTGCAAGATAGGCAGAAAAGGCAGCACTGAGAAATGAACAAAGCACAGTTTATAAAATAACTAAAGCTATCAGTGGAAAACGAGGTGCAAACAACATAACGTTAGTAAGAGACAAGCAAGGAAATCTCATCACCACAGCACAGGGGCAGGAAACAAGATGGGCAGAGCACTTCAGAGAAACACTGAATAAGGAACCACCAGAGACTCAGCTGAATGTTCCTGAGGCTGAAAGTGACTTAGACGTAAATACAGACATTCCACGAAAAGAACGAACGAACGAACGAACGAACTTTATTTTCAAAGGGTTAAGAATTGGGCACGCAGGCCCGTCTGACATTCTGCCCTTCCTCTCTCTCTCTCATCATATATACTATATCCTTTCATCCTCACATTTACTATAAGCATAATTAAGGCATTTATCATTATAAAAGTAATATTACATTTGCAATAATCATCATAATTAAAGTACGTTTTTTAACATTAAAAAAGAATAATAATAATAATAATGAATGTAAAAATAAAATAAATAAAAATAAAAATAAACATTAATAGATAGATAGATAGATAGATAGATAGATAGATAGATAGATAGATAGATAGATAGATAGATAGATAGATAGATAGATAGATAGATAGATAGATAGATAGATAGATAGATAGATAGATAGATAGATAGATAGATAGATAGATAGATAGATAGAACGAACGAACGAACTTTATTTTCAAAGGGTTTAGAATTGGGCAAGCAGGCCCGTCTAACATTCTGCCCTTCCTTTCTCTCTTCTTCCATAGTTAATCCATTTATTCTCACACGTATCCTAAATGTTACTTAAATAATAAAATAACAAAAAAGTACAATAAAATAAAATCCCAACATTGTAACAGTACAATAACAGTTACACAGATTTACAGATGCGTATCATAATTTATACTAAACAGGACAAAATTAACTTTAAAACCTACATATGATGTTATATAATTATTTAAGAACATAACGAAATTAGGGTGGCATAAAATCTGCACTCATGATGTATTCATGATGTATTCAAGAAGAAATTATCACAGCTATCAAAGGGCTAAAAAATGGAAAAGCGCCTGGTCACGACAATCTGAATGCTGAGCTATTCAAGACAGACCCTGAACTAGCAGCAGAACTATTAGAACCACTATTTTCACAAGTCTGGGAAACTGAGACAACACCAACAGAGTGGAGTAAAGGAATAATTGTCAAATTGCCCAAGAAGGGCGACCTTGCAGACTGCAACAACTGGAGAGGAATTACCCTCCTCTCAGTTCCCAGCAAAATACTAGGCAGGATAATCATCCAGAGAATTTCAAAAGCAGTTGACCATAAACTGAGGAAAGAACAAGCGGGCTTCAGAAAGAGCAGAAGATGTGCAGATCATATATTTACCCTCAGGAACATTATAGAGCAGTGCTCAGAATGGCAGAGACAGCTGTACATTAACTTTGTTGATTTTGAAAAGGCTTTCGACAGCATACACAGGGACAGCCTATGGAAAATTCTGAGGGCTTATGGAGTTCCCAGCCGCATTGTTTCCATTATAAAAAGCCTCTATTCTAACTTTACGTGCAGTGTTGGATCGAGTAATGTAACTTTCGAAGTGAAAACAGGAGTACGACTGGGATGCCCCTTATCAACAACATTATTTTTGACAGTCATAGATTGGGTGATGCGCCAGACAACAGAGGGCAGTCCAAGAGGAATTAAATGGACAACGTTTTCTACACTGGAAGATTTGGAATATGCAGATGACATTGCACTACTCGCGCATTCACACCAACACATTCAAGACAAAACCGATAGACTGAATAAGTATGGCCAGCAGGTTGGCCTGAACATCAATTTGAAGAAGACAGAGGTCATGACACTAAATGTGGGCAATCCTGAGCCAGTAACAGTAAGGAGCCAGAAGTTAGAACAGACAGACACATTTACTTACCTAGGAAGCATAGTAACACCTGGCGGCGAACGAACGAACGAACGAACGAACGAACTTTATTTTCAAAGGGTTAAGAATTGGGCACGCAGGCCCGTCTGACATTCTGCCCTTCCTCTCTCTCTCATCATGTATACTGTATCCTTTCATCTTCACGTTTACTTTAAGCATTATTAAGGCATTTATCATTATAAAAGTAATATAACATCAAACATTTGCAATAATCATCATAATTAAAGTATGTTTTTAAAATAAATAAAGATAGATAGATAGATAGATAGATAGATAGATAGATAGATAGATAGATAGATAGATAGATAGATAGATAGATAGATAGATAGATAGATAGATAGATAGATAGATAGATAGATAGACAGACAGATAGATAAATAGATAGATAGATAGATAGATAGATAGATAGATAGATAGATAGATAGATAGATAGATAGATAGATAGATAGATAGATAGATAACGAACGAACGAACGAACAAACTAAAGGATTAAGAATTGGGCACGCAGGCCTGTCTTACATTCTGCCCTTCTTCTCTCTGTCATCTTACATACCGTATCCTTTCAATAGCACATGTATTTTTAGCATTATTTAAGCGTACAAAATTATCGAGGTAAAATAATAACATACATTTGTAACATCCAGACATAATCAAATTTAAGGGGGGGGGGGGGGGGGAAATTATTAATTAAAATAGATTAACAAAAATTAATACCTTAAAAAAACAAAAAAACAAAAAAAACTAACAAACACAATCAAAACAATTCATACAGTAAATAAGACATAATTAGAAACGTAATCAGATAATGGTGGCATATAATAAGAACTCGTGACAATTTGGAAATCTGCTGAAATAGCTGGGACTTCATGTGTTGTCAGCGCATGCGAAAAATGTTCCCACAGGTGAGCAACTTTGAGTCCCAAGCAGATACTGCCAGAGGGAGTGAATTGTTGACGCCTCCACTACACGAGATCCAGTTTTATGACCTATGCTCCTTAGGGAGGTAAAGGGTATTGACTGAAAGATGAGAATCATGCATATAGGCCCGTCTTGCATTTATCCCTTCCTCTTACTCATCTTTTATTGCTAGGTATCCAGACATTCTCCAGCATACTTAAGGTATTAGTTCAGAGGCGATGCAACATTATAAGTAGTATAAAAGCATACATTACAGTATCTGATTACAATTAAGAAGTAAGGTATATTAAAATGAAAAACTAGATCATCAGACCCTCCATACAGTGTATTAGATAATAATAATTCGAAACATAATCCCTTAGGGCGGCATATAATCCGCACTCATAATGTATTTGAACAGTCTACGATTATATGAGTAGGGGACTGTGCATGTTTTTCAGGTCATGTGGAAGATTGTTCCAAAGATGAGCAGCTGAGTAAGCCAAGCTCTTCTTGTACAAATCTAGCCTCGGCTTGGGTAAATCTAACTGGTTTAAGCGCTGACTACGTTTTTCACTGAATTTGAAAAGTGGCCACAGATACGTTGGAGCATTATGTGACAAGATTTTGTGAGCGAATTTAGCTTTGTTAAATAGGAAGCGCTTTCTAAGGGGTAATATTTTAAGATAGTTATATAGATCTATACAATGTGTTTGGTGTTTATCAGCAACTAGGCGCACTGCACGTTTTTGAAGTGAATGAAGCCTTTTTGTGTTGGATATGGAACAACCATCCCAGATTGTGGAACAATAGTCTAGGTATGTTTGTATGTGAGATGTGTAGAACATTTTCCTTGCCCCCTCATCCAGGAAGTGTTTGATTTTGGCTAATTGGTAAACTTTTTGTGCCGTTAGCTTTGTGAGTGCACTTACATGTGAGTTCCGGAACAAGCAAGGACATTAACAACAGAATGAATAAAGCGAGAACAGCCTTTGCTGTTCTCAACAACATTTGGAAGTCTTCCCAGTACAGCACAAACACCAAATTAAGACTGTATGAGAGATGTGTACTTTCTGTGCTTCTCTATGGTGCGGAATGTTGGAGAGTAACAGAGAAGGAAATGTCGAAACTGTCCTCCTTCCACACAATCTGCCTAAGGAAAATTATCCGAATCTTTTGGCCAAACACCATCAGCAACCAAGAACTACTTATTCGGAGTAACCAGGAGGACATGCACACCATCATAGCTGGCAGACGCTGGAGTTGGGTTGGCCATGTCCTCAGAAGGGACCCTGATACCCTCACAAGAACAGCTATGCTATGGACCCCCGAGGGAAAGCGAAAGAGAGGCCGACCAAAAACAACTTGGCGGAGAACTGTGGAAGCTGAGATGCAAAGAATGAACCACAGTTGGGGCACTGTACGAAGGATGGCCGCCGACCGAGCAAAGTGGAATGAATTTGTTGCTGCCCTACAAGACGCCACCAGGCGTGATGGCCGCTGACTGCTTTGACGGTTGGCGGTTATGGATCAAAGAAGAAGAAGAAGTAAATTTATCACGCGCCAGTATATAATTAATATTGGAAATTATGTTGTCAAGTTTTTCTTTCTTTTCCTATAGAATGATCATACAACCTTTGCGTTCCCAGCAAAGAATAAATTATATAGAGAGTCCAGACTCGGTTCTACCTTCCTTCATTACATAAACATTTTAAATTAACTCTTGTGGCGATCCTCTGTTGGGATCCAGCTAACTGAATTTTTCCAGAAACAAAGCACCCCCGAGAACGGTTTAAAATAAACCATGTCTGTTAAAGATAAAACTGGAGCAGAACATTGCCAGAAACGATACATATAATTGTACTGTTCTACTGTGGAAATAAGAAATAACATTTAAGAACACTGACAGTTTTTTCGTCATCACGCTAGAGAATATTGTCTACCACCAGCGGTGAATAATGCCTGAGACCACACTATTCACACTTCCGTATCTGTGACTGTGCCATCCTATAGAAACCTTTTGATATAAAACCAACAGAACACTGAGGCTTCATCTTCTAGCGATTCTCGGGCAAATCTGTACAACACAAAACCAGCTAATCTGGGGCTAGAAACGAAGGAAAGACATTAGTTTATTATGCAAAGTGTTTAAGCTGCTGTTGTGTATTTTCTATGAAGTGCCAGATTCCACGATCGGTAAGTGTGTGTGAGAGACTGAGTGCTGGCCATCACGAGCGTGCATGAATGAATGGGATTTATTTTGCAAACCTTGTTAATTTTCTTTACCTGATAAATACCTTTTACTGTATGTCTTGCATTGACCTTTAAGCGGGATTTCTTAAACTCTGTTATTTCCCGTCCCTTATATCTGCTTAGTAAAGGGAAACACGTTTGAGAACGATCGGATTTTTTTCCACCACCATACCTAGTATTGTAACACCTCTCTTTGAAGTAAATTTAATTTACGGTTGGGTTACATTATCTATTCTGATAAAACACCTGTCTCTGGACTGGGGTTGTTTTTCTTTGTCTATTCAAGCGGGAAGGGCATATTTGACACCATTCTTCAACCCCCACTCTTGTTATTCGTATTTTGCTGTAACTATTGATTATTCCTGTACTTTGATAAATGTTGTGATCTGATTTTAATGATAAATAAACACGTAAAACTTCTAGTATTGTGTTGGAAGGCCCAAGCCCAAACTTACCCCATACTTGTTATATTCGTAGTTTGTATTCACGTACGTCCGTGTATTTGAAGCACCAAATTGGTGTGAGCGCATGTGGGTCTGGAAGCTGGCAAATAATTGTTTGTCAGGAGAGTTTAGGGGTGGAGTGGGAGAAAACGATTGTCGTATAGAGTCTGTCCTTACTCTCCCCAGCACTCTGTGAATAAATTATTTACTTTCTAACCCTTTCTTTCACTGCGCATTCACCAACATTCTTCCCTCTAAACGGGACCACTATTTTCTAAGAACTCTCTCAAATAAATTTGCGACAGTTATTCATAAATTACTTTCATAAAGAGTCACATCACTGATGGGTCGGTGTTTGCACAAGGACAGGGAGATAAATTATCCGTCAGCGGACATATTACAGATATACACCCGAAATACGCAATGTTGTTATAGCTTCCGGACAGAAGTGTTACGAAGTCATTATATGTGATAATGTAGGGAGTTGTAGTGCAATCATTAGCACGAATCGTCGGAAATAAGAATACCATATTTGGAAAGTGACCTTTTAAATAACACGTAGACTTGTCCTATGAGGAAACATTTTGAATAGACCCCATCAAACCACGCATGATTTAACTATTGGCCAGCATTTTAGTTGTAAACATATCAACATTTCTTATTGGAGCCTGGTCTAATAGTAAACAACAGTGTGCGTGGGACGAAAGTTGCAAAATAACCTTACACTTTAGTCAGGTGAAAACACTGTGAAATTCCACTCGACAAGAAAGCAGCCAAACAACCAGAGTAAAGAATAAGATCAGAATTCCATTTATCGGACTGGACCTTGTTTGAGTATCTTGAGGACTTACATATATCCCATGAAAACTCTGCCTTTATTAACAAGAAAAACCGGAATCCAAGGAATCTGAACACGAAGTCAGAGTGGGAACATATTGTAACGTAACACCCCAGACCGCATGTAAGAGGCATCTTAAACAAGTTGCCTTAACTGTTCAACTGAGCCAGGAGTCTGTGATCCCAAAGATGGTTGCCTGAAACCCCATCAACCAAGGCAGTTATTGTGCCAGACTCTTAGTCCATAGTTCGGAAGGTCCAAAGTGAATGAGTCCTGCATGAATGGAAAATATTCAAAGCAGCCTCCAATATTGAGGAACTAGTGTGAGTGTGCTGTCCTTGTCATGTAGGAGTTGGCGGCAATGAGAGCGCGCTCATAGACGAGCTTCAACAGCACCTATAGTGGTAGACACTGGATATGGATAATAGGGAAATAGTGTAGTATAAAGGAGGGACAACTACTGATCACCTGCTAGAGAAAGACACTGCAATCGATGAATCAACTTAGCCAAGATTGCTGAGATTTGGCATCGAATGTAAGACTCTTAGAAATGGACATATGAGAGAATTTATCCGCCGTGTATGCAATCAATGTTCAACCCAGGCTTACTGTAAGGAATTACTTGGCCTTTTAGGTTAGTATGACCTATTGCTGGATAGGGCGTGATTAGTGATTTCAGTTCAATCTTTAACTTTCTGATTAGTCACTCGCTCACACTGAACAATACATATAAACTCAAAAAAGTCTCAATTGATAACTTCATTGAATGTAGAAGCGAGATTCTCAATTTTCCTTCTGATATTAATTGTTCCACTTTCAAAATTCAAACATCAATTAAAGTAATTCTCAACACTTCGAATAAGATCCAGAATCAGAGTCAAATAGTATGTTCAATTCCCTTGTTGTAAACCTAAAAGATCTAATAACACTGGCTAACAAAAAAAATTTTTTTTTCTTTCTCTAACCTTTCTATGTTTTTCTGGTCAATTTTAATGCGCTGTTTTTAAATCTGTAAACCGTTTTTCTCTATCAGGTCGGGATCTCTAGAAATACGCAATTGAAGTTTTTTAACAACGCATACAGTATTACAACATCATTCGTACAAGAAGTATAACAGTTATGTAGGCTTGAATTTCTTTGCAGTCGACTTTCGTCGGTGAATGGCATGTGGTACATCGCGATGAAGCATCCAACAATAATCGACAAGAATGGTCACACTCCACCGTCCTTGATAACGTGACTCCATTACGGCGATATCTTGATGGAATCGTTCTCCATGTTCATCGCTGACTTCGCCAAGGTTGTCAGGGAAAAAGTCAAGATGCGAATCGAGCAAATGGATTTTGAGGGACATGTTACAGCCCATAATTCTGTATGCATCTATGCACTGTTTAACAATATGCACATAGTCGACAGATTTGTGATTTCCCAGAAAGTTATCGACGATCGATTTGAATGCCTTCCATGCGCGAAGTTCACTACCATGTAACTAGTTCTTGAATTGTTTGTCTGCAAAAACCTTTCCTAATCTGAGGTCCTACAAAGATAATGGCTCGTGTATTACATTTTTATGCCCAAGCTGCATATGATCTCTGATAGACCACACCTTTCTTGCATAATGTTCCTGTCTGTTGCGGCTGTCCCATTCACATAGGAAGCAACAAAATTTAGTATACCCAGTCTGCATACCCGTGAGAATTGCAATGACCTTTAGGTCTCCACAAATCCGACATTGGTAGTCATTGTACTTTATTTTTGCCAAAAGTATAGCCATATTGTCATATGTTTCTTTAATATGAACAGAGTAGGCGACTGGAATTGATTAAAATAAATGTCCGTTATGCAATAACACGGCTTTTAGACTAGTCTTGGAAGAGTCGATGAAAAGTCGCCATTCGTTGACTATGTGCTCATGACCGAAGTGCACCATTAGACCGTTTACATCTTTGCAATAGCAAATGTCATCATCCATCTCAAAGTATTGAACAAGTTCTCTGTGTCTATGACGAAATTTAGATATCGGAGTATTGGGCGCTAAAAGATTTCATTCTTTGAGTCGTGAACCGAGTAATTCCGCTTGTCCTTTGGTAAGAGCGAGATCACGTATTAGATCTGAAAGTTCTGAATGGTTAATTAAATGAACACCCTCATTCACCGGTATATAATCCGAGTCAGAATTAGTTTCTAAAGCAGGCAAACTATTACTTTCTGATGGTTCATTCACGTCCAACGGATATTGTTCTGGTGGAACTGGGATCGGACACGTGATTGGATCATGAGGCACTGGTTTCGAAACCGCTTCAATATTTGGATAAACCACAGACTTTCTAGTTTTAAAAGTGAAACCATGGATATTTGTCAAGCAGAAGTAACAATCAGTAGCGTGATTTGTCGGTTCACGCTATATTACTGGCACTCCAAAAGGCATCGACTTATGCTTCGGCGATTTTCGTAACCAACCTGCCATTGTATTTGCACAAGTCGAACAAACTGCATTTGGCTTCCAAGATTTATTTGCATCATCAACTTTCGAATCGAAATAAAGTTCATATGCTTTCTATAGTAATGGTGTAAAGTTTTTCTGGTGAACACGATCGGTAAAATATCCGCACACGTAACAGAACAGATCAGCCGAATTTCTACAACTTCTAGAAGCCATATTTCGCTCAGAATTATTTCAAAATACAGTAACTATTTGAAAAATAGCATAACATATGTCATGCATCTTTTAGCAGTATAAAAAGTAGAATTATTTTGCATTTTATTAATTTTTAATAAGTTATATAGTAAAAATGAAACGGAGCAAATAACGGTTTCCCAAAAATATATTTATTCACAAATATCTTAAGAACCCGATGTGATAGAGATAAACGGATTTCAAATTTGAAATCAGCGCAAGAAACTGACCTAAGAACACTTATTCTTATATAAGAAAGAAAAATGTTGTTTGTCAGTGTAATTGTTCGAATTCTTCTTTTGAATCATTGACATGCGCCAGAATAATGTCTCTTATATTTCCCAATGCGGAACTTCAACTGGTTGTTCTTCTCTTTGTTCACTATGATCGAAATGGACAACATTGTATTCGTCTCGATTAACATCACCTTCATAATAATGTAACATTGTAGGCATGACCAGTCCCAATGTCCCAAGACCAACGAGTAGGAAGATAGAACATAATTAAACGTACATGACAGAACAATGATAGGCATGCATAATAGAGCATAGATTAGATGTAGTTAATATAAGTATCTTCTTCTTCCATCCTTAGCCATCAACCGGCAAAGCAGTATGTGGCCAGTACGCCTAGTGGCGTCTTAGGGCAACAACAAATTGATCAATCTATCGCTGTTTCCACCACGCCTAGTGGCGTCTTTGTGGAACAAAAACAGACCAAACAATCTATCATTGTTTCCGTAATCAGATTGGTTGGCAAGCAGGTGATCAGCCCACTGTGCGAAGTTTTTACGGGATGGGGTAAACAGCCCCATGCCCATACCCTCCTTAGTCGCCTTTTACGACATGCGTGGTAGGGTGCAGTGTTACTATTCTTTGCTCCCCTTTCGGGCCCCGGTAACACACGGGTTAATATAAGTATATAAACTAATAAAACAGTATTGAATCAGTTTTACAAATAACAGTTCACATGAGACAGGGACGTTTCGGATTTTACCCTTCGTCAGCCACAAACAGGTGACAAAGACAAGAATTACATACAGGTCTAGGTACTACAAAAACATACGATGATAAGAAACAATACAAAATGAGCGAAACAAGCAGATGGAAAAAGTACAATGATAATACAAGAAAATCGAAAAACCTAACAAAAATACCAAAGCAAGAAAGTACGAGGGGCGTTCAGAAAGTAATGCACCACATCGTTTTTCTCAGGAGCTGTTTATTCAAAAAGCATGAAATTTATACACCACATACACGGATATGTCATGTAAACATCGGTATTATTCAACATAATCCCCATCAACTTGTACGGCTTTATGCCAGCGCGAAACAAGTGCATGTATTCCTAACCCGTACCAGATTTTGTCTTGATCATGTAGCCATTTCCTCGCTGCATGAATCGCTCCTTCATCATCTTCAAACCTTGTCCCATGGAGTGCATCTTTAAGTGGACCAAACAGATGAAAATCAGAGGGTGCCAAATCGGGACTATAAAGTGGATGGGGTAGTACAGTCCAACCCAATTTGGTGATTGCTTCCCGTGTTGCCAGACTTGTGTGAGGGCGCGCATTGTCGTAAAAGAGAAGCAGGTCTGCTGGATTCTTGTGCGGCCGAACTCTGCGAAAACGTTGACTGAGTTTTTTCAATGTCTTAATGTAAGCTTGCGAATTGATTGTCTCTCCTCTTGGCATAACGTCCACAAGAATCACACCTTCAATGTTCCAAAAGACAGTGATCATGACCTTTCCAGCTGAAGGAATTGTCTTGAATTTCTTTCTTCTTGGTTATTGCGGATGATGCCACTCCATTGACTGTCTTTTTGTCTCAGGTTCAAAATGATGTGCCCAGGTTTCGTCACCTGTAACGATCTTAGCCAAAATGTTCTCTCCATCAGCATTGAAACGCTCCAACAATTCAGAAGAAATTGCTTTCCTTTGCAATCGGTGGTCATTTGTGAGACTTCGAGGAACCCATCTTGCGCAAACCTTAGAAAATCCGAGAGTTTTTATAACTGCATTTGCACTACCAATGCTGGCTGACAGCTGTAAGGCCAATTATTGAGTAGTGATTCGCCTATCAGTAAGAATAATGCCCTCAGCGCATTTCAACATTTCTGCGTTGGTGGTTGTGGCAGGACGTCCACAGCGCGGCAGATCAAGCAGCTCCGTATCTCCACTTCCTGATTCTTTGATTCTCTGAACCCAGCGACTGACTGTACTCCTGTCGACTGCAAAACTTCCATACACATCACATAGACGCTTGTGAATATTCACAACAGTTTCCTTCTCTACAATGAGAAATTCTATCACAATTCGCTGTTTATAACGCAAATTGCAAACACACTCCATTTCAACGGTTTAGGGCAGCCGTATTATTTGGCCGATTGCAGTGCAATTTGGTGCGCACAATTGGCACATGCCATATTTGAAGTGTGCAAAATTTCATGCTTCTATCTTCATTACTAGCTGAGAAAAACGATGTGGTGTATTACTTTCTAAACGCCCCTCGTAAATAATAAACGAAAGGAAAAAAAGAGAATGAACAGAACTTCGGAACAAGTCACTTAGCTAGAACCGAATATGCTTGGAATACACAAGATTGTAGTAATCTTTCCAAGAAATCTCGAAGGAGATTTATTTATTTATTAGATGTAGTTAATAGAACATAGATTAGATGTAGTTAACAGTGCACAGATTAGATGTAAATAGAGCGTAGATTAGATGTAGTTAATAGAGCAAAGATTAGAAGTAGTTAATAGAGCATAGATTAGATGTAGTTAATAGAGCACAGATTAGGTGTAGTTAATAGAGCAGATAAGATATTAGAAGATGATAGCAAGAACTAAACAATTAGATAAAGAAAAAAAATAGAGAATTAAAGACGAAGATTTAAAGTTAAATAAAATACAACACGCGTCGTACAGCATATAATGATGATGGAAAATTAAATGTAACATAAACGCTCAAGGTCACAGTGTTCATAAAAACGACTTAAGACGTTTTTTCACCCAAAACGCCCAAATACAAGGCCACAAAAAAAGTCACGTAAACAAAATTTGTTTTCTTGTCTGTCAAGTTTTACGAAGAACGCAAGAGAACTATGTCGTACTATTGTCACAGAGATACCTACGCTAGCATTATACGTGCTATTGTTATGATTTGGAATGAGACAAACAGTTGGAACAACTCACAAAAGAGAAAAAAATAATGAATGGAAATATTAATAAATGTTACTGACAACAGTTCAAGTTAGCAGCTCACGGTTACTAAAAGTGAGTGATCATAACAATCTAGGGACATAAATAGAATGGTCGAGAACATCGAAGTTTGACCAATGAATTTAATCCAAAAGGTTTGGGTTAACGAATCAGAAAGTGGCAAGAGGACACACCACGCTGAGCACTAGATGTCATTATAGCTTGGGAGATTGGAATGGACAGGTTGTATGTCTGTGGTTGTACCGACTGGCTCTCACGAGTATAAACATATGTCCAGCTACTTCAAGCAAGTGTGGTAATCTATCAAAAGATAGATATTATTTCTGTAGTGTACAGGAGGTGTATATTTTGATAGGAGAACAGAGATTAAGTTCTCTCTTGTGAGTATATGATAGTAAGTACATTTTGTGATTTAAGATTGATTTATGTGTTAGAGAACGTTTGCAGAGACATGATTAGCCAGCTCAACAAGAAAAACTCTATAAATATTTAAAGGAAACGGAATGCAATGAAGGAGCAACTCTAAGTGAAGGTTTATCTATCTCATCTCATCTCATCTCATCTCATAATCATACCCTCTTCTACCCCGTGAAACGAAGTGTAGAGGGGACCCAAGTGCACAAGGCCCATGGGCAGGACATGTAATCAAAGTGACTTGGCAAACAGGTGATTAGCCCATTGTGCCCGGACTTGCCCTCAAGTGTACTCACATACGCTATAAAACCTCCGAACCATCGAGACGTCATTCCAGCCAAAATGGACAGAGCCTCATATACCCGAAGGTTTCGAGGGATGTCCTTCCTCATCTGCACAAAGGCATTTATAGAGGAACTCTCAGGACCCGTAGGTCTGAGGAAAGGAGCAAATCTGAAGACAGGCACAGCAGTCTTTGGTACTGGGAGGTCTCCACTCAGAGTGGTGTACCACACACAGTCAATAAAGACATAGGTCGCCTGCGGCGGACGATTGGTTTTGAACTAATAAAAGCGCTCTCTCCGCGAGGGTCGGAGCTTGGTAAGCATGTATTAGCTCTAGAATTGCCACAGTTATCCAAGTAGGATCGTGTCATCTAAGGAACCTCGACTGATTAATGAGCCATTCGCGGTTTCACCGTGAGACAGTGTGAACTTAGACATGCATGGCTTAATCTTTGAGACAAGCATATGACTACTGGCAGGATCAACCAGATAACTGTCTGAACAGAGCATTTCGTCGCTCGCGCGGGGAGGGAGACAGCGCTCTGTGCAGAGCGGATCCCGGCGGCCCCGGCGATTTTATTCTTGCGAGAACAACTGGCCGCCTGCCGACTAGTCGTACAGGACTGGCCGAAAGCGACACCAGATTACTGACTGCCGGCCCACGACTCGTTGCGAGAGCGGGGCCGTTTTTCGAGACTGTTGTCGAGCCACGATTCGGAGATGCGACTGCTTGCTAACAGCACGACCGAAGGCTGCGATTTACGGACACAGGAGCTAAACTACTGCCTCGCTAACCGATGAACTGGGAGGGCCCGGTCGTAACCGGGATCACCACGCGCAGTCTCTCGAGACAGCGACCACCAGCGCTCAGGTTTATCTATCAAGAGATAGATATTATTTCTGTGGTGTACATGAAGTGTACAGTTTTATATGAGAACATAGTTTACGCTCTCTCTCTCTCTCGCGCTCTCTCTCTCTCTCTCTCTCTCTCTCTCGTGAGTATATGATAATAAGTACATTTTATGCCTTAGATTCATCCTTGGTAGAGACATGATTAACCAGTCCGCCAAGAAAACTCTATAAATATTTAAAAGAGAACTGAATGCTACAGAGGAGCATAGAAACCACAAGTTTATAGTGTCGGATTTGGGAGACTAAGAATATCTGAAGGACAGAATGTTATGAAGAGGAACGAATTCTATAAGTTATTGAGCTTACGTAAGATGTACTAATAATGTCTAAGGATCCAACGATTGACTGTATGCGAGCTCCATTATTTGAATTACCTTGTCATGTCTGTTGAATGTATTATCTTATTAAACGTTTTAATGGAGCAGTTTGAATTTGATTTCGTCATTACATGTTGCTGAACTCGTACCACAATTATTCATGCTACTACTATATGAGAAGTCCCTAATATAACATCGCAGAAGGAACTGAACGAACCTGGTATATGTTAAACATAGAAAGATCATCCAAGAATCACCACCTCTGGCAGAGTGGACCAGTACAAATCTAATCTTTAACTTGAAAGATACAACGGAGAAATTTAAAAGACTAGTTCACTAGGCCTGCCATCTGCCACCTAGTAAACGTATACCCTGACACACATCTAAGTGACGGCCCTACTATTACTACTTGTACTCAGCAACAGCAACAACAACAGATACAACAACAACCCGCATTTGTTCCACTACCTCCAGAACAGGAACCTACAATGGCTGCTCTCAAAAGCATCACTGACATGTTGCATAACATTTACCATTATGCAAAGTATAACCAGATTAGGTCGATTATCACGCCTTTTGCAGGGGATTCTTAAATGTTTCATAGATGGTTAAAAGATGTTGATATGTTTGCCACTATGGTAAACGCATGCACAGATTCAGACCGCAAGCGAATTCTATATTTGTCAGCAGACTCCTTGGTCACTGATTTCTTAAGAAGACGTGACAATGTATACCCAAATGAAACCTATGATTCCCTTAAGAAAGAATTGATACAACGTTACAGTGATATCACCAATACTGAACACGCGTGGTCACTCCTTCGTCGGATTCGACAAGAACATAAAGAACCCATTCAGTCTTATGGAGAAAAATTACTAAATCTACCAGAGGAAGCTTTTCTTAATGTGTTGACAGCATCACAAGATCTGCAAAAACATCTTGTAGGCATATTTATTGATGGATTGTCAGGAGATAACATCAAACTACACATGATACGTAAAGATCCGAAAACGATAAATGAAGCGATCCAAATGGCGATTACAGAGGAGAATGTTCGAACAAGACTTAACCAATGTGTCGGACATGAACCCAGAATTGAATCTCACCCAGATCATGAGCCAGTGGAAATTGGTCATTCCCGCCCGCGTTGGCATCGCACAACCATTACGTGTAATCAGGAGCAGTTAAGCGTAAATTATACTCGACACCCTCGTAGACAACAAAACGTATACCAAGTCAATACCCCTACTTGTTTCAATTGTGGAATTCAAGGACATCTAGCCCGGGAATGCCGATGACAACATCCTCGCCTACACCAGCAAAGTTATAACAACCCACGACATCACAGTTATAGCAATAGCAATTACTCTAATCATAATGTTCGCGGAGCACATACATCTTCCAGTTTTACAAGAGGACAACCACGAACGTACAACTAGGGAAACGGAACAGTTAACCATTAAGCAGGACCTTTAGTGGTGACTTTAAAATTGATGGAAACAACTTCCTTGATCATAAGTCCGTACATAGAAAGAAAAACAACATTGTTCCCCGCCCAATACCTCCTCCTCAAAGACAACCTGTGCAAGATGTACATTCCATAAGCATTACCCCAGACCCCAGTTCATGTCTCATTAATATTGACAAAAAGAATTATCGCGCACTTGTTGACACTGGCGCTTCAGTTAGCCTGATTTGGGAACAATTATATAAACTGATTAAACATCTTGTAAAGTTCCGACTATCACAAATGTATATGGCCTCGGTAACAGGAGAATCCATGAAGACCTGTGGTACAGCATATATTACATTCCAGATAGGACAGCAACAGCTTACACATCCCTTTATAACCACACGCGGGATGTCCAGAAATTTAATTTCATCCTTGGTAGAGACTTCCTTACCCACCACAACGCCAGAATATATTTTGACCTGCATAAAATCAATGTTAATGGTGAATATATACAATTACAGGATGATATACATATTGCCTCCCTAGTACGCTTAAAAACACTAGTTACAGTACTACCTAATACGCTCGCAACAGCAAAAGGTAGAGTCAAAAGTTCCAATTATAATGGACCAGGACAAACAATCCAGATTGAACCCTTCGAAAATGAGGACATTAATGACGAATCCCTAATGTTTGTTACTGAACGAATTGCCAAAGTTTCACCCTCCCGTGACTTTCCAGTCATGATTGTAAACACATCGGGACAAGCTATAACGATACACAGAGGTGCGATAATGGCTAAAGTACGAAGATCGTCATTGGCCTGTGCTATGAACAACAAAATGCCTGACGTCGGTCAGAGACGACACCATCATTCCACCGCCCCATGCACATCCCAAAATCATACCACATGTGACCCCTCCGACTCTGACAAATGATTTCAATAGCAAATTACGTATAGTAACCAATTTACTGACAGAATTAGGCGCCAGACTCCAGAAACAAAAACGTTTGTGAAATCGAATAAAACAACAGACAGAAGAAAATCTACAGCCAAGAAAGCCACAGGAAACATGCATGTCGACGATTATATCACATGTCGAATATGGATAGCACCGATTACGTGCCTGAGAACTGTGTTACTCCCATACACAGAGAGAGCAGACACAGCAACCAAGATAATAGAGGTACTTACAACACGCATCGATACCCTTCATTCCCCACACCGTGTCAGTTCCCACACTCAGCCCCACGCCGCCCCACAAGCCGAGACTATCTTAATAACACAGCGTTACCAGGAGAATATCTAGGTGACGAATACATTAATCATAACAACGCGGAAGCCCAAGAATCCGAGAGATATTATCAAGCTTGCAGGGATGAACCTGAAGACACATATTTGGATATTGAAAGAACTAAATACCTCCGTTGCGTACATGAAGTTGATCAAATAATAAGAAGAAAAGCATACGATGGGATATACAGAAGTACAGGCAACAATAGAAAAAAGTCGCATTATGTCAGTCTCGTTACCCATCACTTATTGCAAACCCCAGCAAACAAAACAGACCCTTGGTACAATAGATCACCTCCTCAGTATGGTGGACACTACCATCACAGAACAGATGTAGAGCATACTCCATGGCGGAAACCCAATACGAGATACTCAAACAAACCACTGTGTCTGAGATATGAACCGTGATATTCAAAGCCCTTTTAATACTGCCGTATGACTACTGAGGAAGTAAAATAATTCGCACTTGTCGAATATGCCAAGGCGCAGAAGTCAGAAGAAAAGATACAGAAAATAGAGGCCGAAGACAGAAGATTGCAAATGCAGGCAGAAGAGAGAAAACTTCAGTTGGAAAATGAAAAACAGAAATTAGAGGCTGAAGATAGAAAAATTCAACAGCAAATGGAAATGGAAAACAGAAATTAGAGGCTGAAGATAGAAAAATTCAATAGCAAATGGAAGAGAAAAAAATGCAAATGCAACAGCAAATGGAAAAGAAAAAAATGCAAATGGAAGAAAATAAGCTTCAGATGCAAGCTGAAGAAAACCAAAGACTACACGAGGAAAGGATCTTATCTATGGAACTGGAGAAAATAAAGGTAGTGAATATTGGTAATACACAAAATGAGACAAAGAATCATGTAATAAAATGCTCCGTTTTCACACCCCTCCCAAAAATATATTAATGTTACAAGAAGTAGAATTTACCATCTCGCCGCCATCCGTATCCTACCCTGCTTCTTAGTGTTTATGAATGTACGGCGAGAAAATTGGACAACAATTTGAATATTTCCACTATTGGCTCTAGATTTGAAAGTATAAACACTCAGTGTATGAGTCCTCTTAACCAAAACACACACATAGCCCGCGCTTTCTGTTTCTAGTTGTTTCTGACGAAATCCGAAAGCGTGCCAAAAATTCAACTTGTCGCCTCGTCTGCAAGCAAGAGAGAGAAGGGGAAAGCGTGGAGTAAAAGAAAAATATCGCGCCTAAATTGCACGTTCAAACTGTAAACTAACAACCACTATTGTGCAGGGGCGAGAGAGGAAAAGGAGAAATTTAGAGAATGGCTTTCTTTATAAACTACAATTGATGCTTGGAAGGATAAAGTTAATATTGTTAATATGATAACCTTCATAATCCCTTATAATAACTTAGATGAACCTTAGAAGACATATTTTATTAATATTGTGGTTCAGTAGAAGAAAACCATAAATTAAAGGAAAAGTACAAAAATAAAAACGACGATAAAGAAGTAGATAAAACTTATCTAGAAAGATAAAGGACAGTTGACTGTTTAATCATTAATTTTCATAATTAAAATCGCCAAATTAATAGCAAAGATATTGTAAGAAATAAGAAATTTTGGAACAGTTGGACAGACACACTGAGATCCCCACTCAATTTAAAAGTTACATTTTTGGACGCGTTGTTTGAAAGAGGAGTCAAATTGGCTTGCCTCATTTGGATTGGGTACTGCTAGTGAGGAAAGGGAGAGGTAACTTTAAAGATTTGCCAGCCTAAGCGACTCATAGCTTCACACAGTAATATTAAAATCAGACTGGTGAACTTACTGATAAACGTACACAAATGTTTGGGATTTTCGAAAAGAGTCACTTTTTTGGACTCGTGGTTTCATTGGCTAATGCACTTGATATTAGCAAAGAAAGACAGAGGTAGGACGCCACTTGAAGAATATTTGTTCACCTAGTGAGATTAAGAACAGTAGCAAAGTCTTGTGTGTGACCCATTGCCTTTGCGTCTGGACGGCGGCGATCAAAATTTGTGCCCATTGATCGCCAGTTAATCTATACTAGTGTATTATTTCATTGATTGCGGGTTGCATCAACGAGTAATCAGTAAGACAAAACCTGGAGAGGCAGTGTATGAGGCAACTTACCTGTTGCTGGTATTGTGAAATTTAACTGCAAAAGCTGACTCCAGCTGAGACATGTGTGAACATAAAGTGTCCTATTTCCAGTCAACCACCGACTAGCCACGGATTGAAAGATAAGCCTTCGTTTTGAGGGCTAATGATTTCTCATTTCATTGTTAACCTCCACACTAAAATTAAACGTTCTAGTGACATGATGAAAGGAACAGTTCTTCCAACTAGTGACCCTTCTTAATACATTGTTACTACAGCCAGGGATACAAGTACGGAAACATTTTAATAATATCATTTCTTGGACAAGATGTCCATCCACTGTATTTACCTATGTACATAACCACATTTATTTTGAGTTCAACCTTCCTGATTCAAAACATTTAAGAGTCAGGAAATTAAAATTGTAAATTAATTCTATAACTTTAACAACTGTCTTATTGAGTTTATTAGATTGAGTTACAGTTGTGTTAAATTTGTTATCATACATCACACATACATTACCATAGACACGTAGCCATATAAATTAATAGACTTAAAATATTTCGCAGAGTGAGATCATAGGATGGTAGCAGTTAGGTACCCTGAGAATACATCTTCATCAACTATTAGACTCAGGGACTTACATAGCTGGACCTCACTCTGTAGACAATTAATAATAATTAACATAAATAACATATAAACCCACCACAAATCAAACAACTTCTAATAAGGCAAATACTAATTCTTATCAAATCAGATTGCCTACTTTCAACTCTGCCTGTGACAATATTTCATTCTATCTGAATAGATTAGAATTTGCATGCGAATCTCATAAGATAGACAAGTCGGAATATTGTGCACGACTTATGGAAATACTTAAGGGTGAAGCTATGAACACTATAAGTATGTTGGAGGGCCTTGACAAGAATAACTATGATGTTGTCAGAGCGGTCTTTTAAAAAAAATACCAACTAGATGAAGACGGTTATCGCCTACGCTTTTAGTCTCTATTGCCAGAGACAGGGAAAGATTTTTTTCAGACTATATAGCAAATATTCGCCTTACGTTTTCACGGTGGGTGGAACTTTCAAAAACTGAACATACATACGAAGCCCTCATGGACTTATTGCTTCGTGACAAAGTCATGTCGTCTGTAAACGCTTCTTTTCTTTCTTTTTTACATGAGCGAAAACCTACAAACTTGAAAGATATGGAACAATACTGTCGCCAATACGTCACTGCACACCCAAATGTGACTGTTAGCCACTCTAAGGTCAGAGAAGGTTTACCCGTGGCTTCAGCAATACCATATGGACCTAATTTGCGCCGTAGATCTCTAAGTGCGGATCGCAAATTTAGTTAGGAGAGATAATTGTGATTTTGGACAGTACCAAGGGGGTCCATCACTTAGTAATTCTCCTTCTTCAAGAAACTGGAGACTATTTAACGGTCCTCAACCTTTTGGTTCCAACAATTATAGAAATTTTGGAAAGAGTAATTACAATAGAGATTATCAACGCTACAATAATTTTTCTCGGCGACAACAAAACCCATCCAATAGATATTTTGATCAAAGGGGAAATAGTAATCGCGACAATGCTAACTGGGGTTCAAATCAGAACAATAGTTTCAATAGAGCAAACAACAATGCTCTCAATAGAGATAATAGTCGCGATAGATCGCGATGTGACGGTAGATCTCCAAATAATAGATCGCATCGCCATGCTAACTCTGCTCAACAAGAGCCCCAGATTATTAATGATCAAGGTAACAATGATAATAGTGTCTCTAATGCTACTGCTTGCTCTGCTTTCGATTTCGAGAGAGCGCCTCAGTGCCCGGACCGCACAACTTTGTTCCAACCTACAGCTATAACTACCTTGAGTTGCGGTCATCCTCTTCCGACTACTCTTCCTGCTTTGTCTGCACACGACGGAAGAGGGTCTCTTACCCTACATAAAGGGTTTGTGAATAATAATTCAGTCTCAGTTCTCTTTGATTCTGGATGCACGACTGTTGGGATTAGACAGTCTCTAGTCCATCCATCTTGCGCTACAGGTAAGATGGTGAAATGTGTGACATTCGGTGGGACAGTTGAGACTTTTCCGACTGCCATAGTCCACATTGCCACACCGTTTTTCACTGGTTATATACACGCATGTATGCTCAGAGCGCCTATCGCTGACCTTACTGTTGGACAGATACATGGTGTAAAGGTGTGTACGCCGGTACAAATTGCTGCTTGGGAACGGCAACATAACCTTACTACTTCCACCATATGAGCTATGTCACGGTCTTATCAACAGGAGCATTCTGCTGACGTGATACATTCTGCTAATTTTGTGCAATCTTGCAGTGTTGATGATACGATTGTTCATCATGCTAATTTTAGTGCTTCTTGTAACCCAGTTCGACATACATCAGTACGTCGCAACTCTAACTTTGACTCTTCTTTAGCTACTATTATAGAAGAAGATCCTTCGGTTTTGTCTGACACACACACTAACTTTATAGCTACGACTGAATCTACATCCAGTCACGTTGATTGCAACTTCTTTGCTGCAATGACTAGTGTTTTCTTTGCTACATGTACGAACTTAATTGTTAGTACATATCTATACCTTATGAGTTTCTTTACTTTTCTTACTGGGCCGGTTAGCTCAGTATCTTCGTCTTTTACGGCTTTTTGTCGTACTTACTGCTTTTCTTTTAAACTTCGACATAGGTCCAAGTTTACTACTGTCTGTTATTGCATCTTTATTGTATGCTTCTTCCTTTTTTTCTTTGCTCGGTACACAGGCTATGACTTCAGTTCAGCCTTTAAGATGTACGCCTTTGTCTACTGCATTTTCTTTGTCTTGCGTAAAATCTCAGATTGTCAGCCATCATGGCACTCTTAGTCATAACTACCATTTTCTAGATTTGCTTATAGATTTCCGTATCACTTATATATCTGCGACTCTATTATACATTAACGCACACTGGTAGAACACGTTTATGACCCTGTTTAATTCACGATACTAATTCGTCTGTGCTACTTTCTCTGTTACCCTTTCTTGTGTAACGGAGGAAGGTTTGATTAACATCGTACAGGGGTCGGAAGTTTACACGGCCACATTTGATAGGTTAGAATTGAAATTGACTGTTGTATTTCATAAAATCCTACCTTTACCAAACAGAGATTTTCATTTGTGTTTTCTTCACAGCGACGACTTTGCAATGAGAGTCAGAGCTGCTACATTGTTTGAGTAAGCTGTGGTATTTATCGCTAGATTTGCTGTTCCAGCGAAGCCAGCCAGCAGTTTAACGCCACTCTAGATGTTTTTGGTATCTTCGTGCACAGGATGTCCCAAGACTACTGGAGTTTTCCTGTCTATGTAACTTATTTAGGACAGTAGATAATATTGTATATTAGTATAATATAGTACAGTATATAGTATTGTATTAGGATATGATATAACTTTTGAAGATAGTATGTTGGTTCATCTTTATGCACCATTTCATTACCATATTATTTTTATATGACTGTGTTTTGATAATGCACCAATTTATACCATATTGTTCTTATACTACTGTGTTTTGATAGACGTTGGGCGGGTGACGATTGTAACGATCATACTATTGTAACTTAACTTATCATTACAATACATTTCGGTATTGTGCATTTAAAAAAAAATGAAGACTAGAAAAAGGTATTTTTTCTGACATTGTGATGTATTTTTTTTTTTGCCCAGCGCTTGATTGTGCGCTAGGGGTAACTAAGTATACCGATATTAGTACATTGAAAAGTGTTTTTTCTGAGGTTGTGATGTATTTTTTCTTTGCCCAGCGCTTGATTGTGCGCTAGGGGTAACTACGCATAGCGATATTATTAATTGATGTCTATTATAAGTTCATCATTGGTACTTTATAAGTTTATTAACTTGGTTATCATGCACATTATGTTATTTTTTTTAAAACAGCGCCTAGTTATTTGTCTTTTCGTATAAATATGCATTGTTTAACTTATTGTTTACCATGATATATCATTGTCTACTCCTTCTTCTTGTACTTCATCTGGTCGTTTTAATTTTCACTTATGAAGTCATAGCTAGTCTATACTTGATATACTTCATATTTCTTTGAATTTGTTGATCTTCGTATGCTTATCTCATTATCTTTCTATACTTTATTGTTTTTTTACTTTACACTTACTTCTATCCCTCTCTTGTTCTTTTTTGTTAACATGACTTAACATAGTGTAATCCTTGTGTGTAGATATTATGATTGCATCGAACTCAATTTTTATTTTTTTTGTTCGATGTAATTTAAAAAAAAAAATGATCATATCGTGTTTTTCCCCGGGGGTCGGTGTAGTCTGTTAAGTCATATTTTAATTAAGGGGAGTTAAGTGTTAAAGACTGGAATGTACGGGTCGATTTTTTGTACACGCTTGTAAACACGCTCTGCGTGATGAGAGAATTTATTATTTGAGGGGTGGAAGGCGGAGTAATGTTTAAACTGTTACCTGTCTAGTTGTTACTTTGTTTAAAGATAGGATAAAGAAACTGGTAGAACGTTCTTTTAATTAGTTTTGGGGGGGAAAGGCGGATAAATTCAGCTCACATCTCAAGCTGCGAGTTTGCGCTTGACTAATTTTTACTGAGCTGTTTTGAGCAGCTGATTTTTCGAGAGTACGCTTTGTGGCAGAGCTGGGAAATGGACGTTTACCATTTCGCTAGTGTGTTCCATAATATATTTTTGTGAAGGGAATTTAATAGAGATAGAATATATTTTCAGGCCATGGATTATACCGGCCATTATGATTATCATGATTCATTTTTCCTCTGATGGATATTGTTCCCAAGGATGTTATTGCACTGAGAGAGTTGCTGATGTTTAATAAGAATTATGATGGTTTTTCCCTCTGATGGATATTGATCCCATGGATGTTATTGCACTGAGAGAATTGCATGTTCAACAATTCAATATTACAAAAAGATTGTCATGTTACAACAATGAAAACACTCATACAACGTCATACCAAAAACGCACCAACAGAAAACGTAACACAATACTGGGATTTACTAAAAGCAAATATTTGAAAAAACATAGATTATTGCAACTCAAATACACACTCACATAACAAGACCAACCAACCAACCCATCACACTTCTTCTTCTTTGATCCTTAGCCGCCGACCGTCAAAGCAGTCAGTGGCCATCACGCCTAGTAGCGTCTTGTAGGGAAGAAACAAATTGATTCCACTTTGCTCGGTCGGCGGCCATCCTTCGTACAATGCACCAGCTCTGGTTCATTCTTTGCATCTCAGCTTCCACAGTCCTCCGCCAGGTTGTTCTTGGTCGGCCTCTCTTTCGTTTTCCTTCAGGGGTCGAAAGCATAGCTGTTCTTGTGATGGCATCGGGGTCTCTTCTAAAGACATGGCCAACCCAGCTCCAGCGTCTGCCAGCTAATATGGTGTGCATGTCCTCTTGCTTGTCCGAGTAAGCAGATCTTGGTTGATGATGGTATTCGGCCAAAAGATTCAGTGAATTTTTCTTAGGCATGTTGTGTGAAAAGAGGACAATTTCGACATTTCCTTCTCTGTAACTCTCCAGCATTCTGCACCATAGAGAAGCACAGAAAGCACACAGCTCTGATATAATATTAATTTTGTGCTTGTGCTGTATTGAGAGGACTTCCAGATGTTGTTTAGGCTAAAAAATGCTGTTCTTGCTTTATTCATTCTAATGTTGATGTCTTTGCCTTACCCGCCGTCTGGTGTTACTATGCATCCTAGGTATGTGAAGGTGTCTGTCTGTACCAGTTGCTGATTTCTTACTGATATGGGCTCAGGGTTGCTCACATTGAGCGTCATGACCTCTGGCTTCTTTAAATTGATGTTCAAGCCCACCTGCTGGCTAAACTTATTAAGTCTATCCGTTTTTTCCTGGATGTGTTGATGTGAATGTGCTAGTAGTGCAATGTCATCTGCATATTCCAGATATTCCAATGTAGAGATAGTAGTCCATCTTATTCCTCTTGGACTGCCCTCTGTTGTCTGGCGCATCACCCAATCTATGACTGTTAAAAATAGAGTGGTTGATAAGGGGCATCCCTATCGTACTCCTGTCTTTACCTCAAAGGTTAGGTTGCTCTGCCCAACACTACACGTAAAGTTGGCATAGAGGCTTTTTATGATTGACACTATGCAGCTTAGAATTCCATAAGCCCTCAATATTTTCCATAAACTGTCCTTATGTATGCTGTCAAAAGCCTTTTCAAAATCAACGAAATTAATGTACAGCTGTCTTTGCCATTCTGAGCACTGCTCTATAATGTTCCTGAGAGTGAATATATGATCTACACATCTTCTGTTCTTTCTAAATCCTGCTTGTTCTTTCCTCAGTTTGTGGTCTACTGCTTTTTAAATTCTCTGTATAATTATCCTGCCTAGTATTTTGCTGGGAACTGAGAGAAGAGTGATTCCTCTCCAATTATTGCAGTCTGCAAGATCTCCCTTCTTGGGCAATTTGACAATTATTCCTTTGTTCCACTCTGATGGTGTTGTCCCCGTTTTCCAGACTTGTGTTCTAATAGTTCTGCTGCAAGTCAGGGTCTGTCTTAAATAACTCTGCATTTAAGTTATCATGGCCAGGAGCTTTTCCGTTCTTTAACCCTTTGATTGATGTGATGATTTCTTCTTTTCGTGGAATGTCTGTATTTACATCTAGATCATTTTCAGCCTCAGGAACATTCAATTGTGTCTCTGGTGGTTCCTTGTTCAGAGTTTCTCTGAAGTGCTCTGCCCATCTTGTTTCCAGTCCCTCTGCTGTCGTGATGAGATTTCCTTGCTTATCTCTTACTAATGTAATATTGTTTGCCCCTCGTGTTCCGCTGATTAATTTAGTTATTTTGTATACTGTTCTTTGTTCATTTCTCAGTGCTGCTTCTTCTGTCTGTCTGACAAGATCGTCTAGGAAATTCCTTTTGTTGGCTCGGGTTTGGCGTTTAATTTCCTTGTCCAGCTGACTGTACTGTTCGCTATATAGTTGCTTTAACCTGGGGGACTTCGCTTCTGTTTTCTTTCTTTTCATTTCCTTTCTCAGTGTTATGGTGTTTAATGTTTCTGGCGTTATTCAGTCTTGCTTCTTCCTTTCCTGGAATCCCAAGCACGATTTGCTGCTTTCCTTATATATTGTTGAAATAGTGTTGAATTTCTGGTCTATATCATCAGTCAATGTCTTTTTTCTGACTTTTGGCAAATTGATATCGTTTCTTTATGTCAGCCGCAAAAGCTTTTCTGGTAAGGGGGTCCTTCAATTTGCTAATGTCAAACCTTTTCTGTGTAGTTATAGTTGGTCCAACCCTTCTTAGTTTCACTTTCAGTTTTGCTACTACTAAATGGTGATCACTTCCCACATCTGCACCGCTTCCTACCTTCACATCTTGTAATGCATGTCTCCATCTACCGTTAATCGTGATGTGGTCTATCTGGTTTCTGTCCCGACCATTTGGTGATTCCCATGTTAATTTGTGAATTTCTTTATGTGGGAAAAGTGTTCCTCCAACGACCAGGTTGTTAATACTACAGAAACTTATTAATTTATCCCCATTTTCGTTTGCTGTTCCGCTGCCGCATTTCCCCATTACTATTTCATTATATGTATTGTGTGTACCAACTTTCGCATTGAGGTCTCCCATCACTATAATAAGATCATATCTAGGTGTGTCTTCCATTTCTTTCTGCAGTCGTTGATAGAATTCATCCTTGACCTCTTCATCGCTGTCATTCGTTGGTGCGTAGCATTGTATTATTGTAGTATTGGTGAATCTACCTCTCAATCTTAATCTTATCAATCTGTTGTTGATGGGTTTCCATTCCAGTAATGTCCTTTCTATTCCTTTCTGTAGAATAATGGCTACACCTTAATTGTGCTGTCCATCCTCTCTTCCAGAGTAAAGTACTGTTTCTCCTGTTGCTGTTTTAACGTTTCCTGCCCCTGTCCATCTGCTCTCGCGTATCCCTAGAATGTGTAACCTATAGTTTCTCATTTCTGCCGTGACCTGTTTTAGTTTACCCGTCTCGTTCATTGTCCTGACATTCCGAAATCCTATTCTTGTATCATGTTTTGCGGTCAAGACGTCCGTTCTCATGTCAGTGGCTTCCTTTCGGCTTTCACCACTGACAGTCATACGAGCCTCAGACTCCGGATGTCCGTCCCGCAGCAAAGTTTATTTATTCGTTGTTGTTTCCGTAACTTCAATTTTTTTTACATAGACAGGGGTGTCAGTCCCATGCTAAAACCCCCAACCTGGAGGACCAGGGTGTCTGCTTTCGTCTGACCCCTGCCCGCGCAAACCTGTCCAGCTTGGTAGAACCTTCCAGGAGTAAAACTCCCACTGGCATAGCTCTGGGGGTAATCAGGGTATGCAAGCCGCCATACCTCGACAAGGTATTGACACCGGTGATGGCAGCCATAACACTTAGACGTAATATTTTTCATCAACCTTCAATTCATCATAGTCAGACCGTGAAATTTGTCATCATCCTTTAACCCATCACAATTAGGTCCTAATATTTGTCATCAACCCTTATCCCATCACAGTTAGGTCCTAATATTTGTAATCAACTTTTAACCGATCATAGTTAGGCAGTGATGTTTGCCATCAACCTTTTACCCATCACAGTTAAAACCGTAATATCTGTCATCAATCTTTAACCCATCACAATTATACCGGAATATATGTCACCAATCTTCAACCTATCACAATTAGACAGTGATTTTTGTCATCAACATTTAACCAAGCGTTTCACAACCGGGGCTCCACGGAACCCAAGGATTCTGCAAGAGGCCGCTAGAGGTTCCACAAGAGTGTCACTGATTGCATCCCCTGCTTTGCAGTAGTGGTCCAACAGTGGCCAATACTCAAGAGTATCTAAATGGGTCGTCAAAGGTGTCTATCTTCGCACAAGATTACTCTTGGCAGAGTTGTAAATAGAAGGATAATGACGCTTCTATCTCAAGGCAGTTTCCACAAGATAAGTCAGACGTCAAGAACAATGCGGCATAGGGTAGAGGAATTGTTAACTTATATCTGATCCGACGCCTTTTGTGAAGAATTAAGCAATGGTTTTAGCCCACTCAAGCCCCCAGCTGGTGCAAATCCAGCGAAATTCCTTTTATAAATATTAGCTCTCTATTTGTATATATATATATAGAACAGTCCCAACTAAGATGGTTTGGCCATGTCTGCAGAATGGGAGAAGATCGGCTACCACGACAAGCATGGGAAACAAAGAGCCAGGGATCCAGACCTCCAGGACGACCCAGAGTCCGCAGGGAGGACAACATTAGACAATCTTTGAAGGACCGAGGACTAGAATGGAACCAGGCCAGGAAGAAGACAGCTGATAGAATAGTCTGGCGCTCTCTCTTCCAAACCGCTACACCTCACGGTAGAAGGGGAACGACTAAGTAAGTAAGTAAGTATATATATACATATATATATATATATATATATATATATATATATATATGTATATATATTTATATATATATATCTATATATATATGTCTAGACAATATAAGTATTAAAGAGTCTTGCTCATACGTTTGCTTTCACACTTAAAATAACTGAATCAACTATGATTGTTATGTTTTAAAATAACATGTAACACATTTAATAATCAATTAGTTCCAACAGGTTAAAATAGTGGAATGATGGTGAATCTTAGATGAAAAGAAAATTTATCTTCATTCAGTCTGGGTTTGAGGATTTAAATTAAAATGTGACCTTTTGCTAGTGCCTTTTACAAGCTCTTAGCTGGTATAATTGACTCCTGCAGCCGCGGTTTCGTCAATCTAGTCTTTTCTGATGATGACACTTCACTGTCTCATAGCTTAGTTCCACGAACAGTCTGATAGCTTTGTTCCACGTGCAGTCTGATAGCTTCGTTCCACGAACTTAAGACAAAAATAAAAAGAACAAATTCCCCCTGCTTTGTACACTTCGTTGGAAGATTAACAGCCGCATTGTCTCACTGTCCACCCACCAATGTTAGCCTCTCTGAATAATTAAATTCTTTTTTGAGTATACACTGCGTAACTCAGGAAAGATGATTAGAAATCACCAATGTTCTTCTGGGTATTAAACTGGAAAAATATGTGCTTGGACAGCGCGAGCAATGATTTGCCTGAATTACAGTTAACAAGGTACATATACCTCACAAAATGATATGATACACTTGATTCACATGTGATGTAATCATCACTCATCACTGCTCCAGTTGGAGTCTGGGATCACCTCTGCTGTCGGTTTTCTGTACGACTAGCAAGAAACGATCACCAGCGCTTGCTGAAGTACTGTTTTCATAGGTTGAGGTTGCCAGCCTCATATATAACCACTTAGCAAGAAAACATGTCAAATTCTCATTTGTAAAATAAATGTTTACATCTATAGCAAACTATCTTTTGGGAACACAATCTCCTGGCACAGTTTAGAATGGACACTAGCAACTTAAGTTAGATGCTATCGAATCACTTGGTGTGGAAATTTTGTATTCCTCTCATGACAGGTGAATCTGATTCCTTAGGACTCCAGTCTTTGTATTTATAATGTGGGTTTACTTTTAAGTTTAAAGTTGCCCAAATACTCTGATCTGATCCTTTAAGTTTCCAGTCTTGGTATTTTAAAAATGCGGGTTTACTTTTAAAGTTTTCAAAGTTCCCCAAATACTTCGATCTGTCACTTGTAATTTTGGAATTCTTAGTCCGATGTCTCTTTCTCCTGGGAGTTGCTAATTTGACGTGGTGATGCAGTCTGATTTGTGACTTCGATTTCGTTAGATTATATTAACAATTCTTAGTTCAAAATCCCAGATTCGACTTCCGACACATTTGCCAATGCAAGTCAAAGTCTAGTCTGGCTCTGACTTGACGCCAATCGCCTTTGAACTATGTGGGTCGGGGTGTTTAATTTAATTTCCGCCGCGTATTTTAAAATATTACATTTTAAAATTCCATTGCGTGACCTATTCTCCTTTCTGTCTAAATGCTTTCTGACTCGCCAGACAGATTATCTGTAACAGTTACACAGGGATAGGCCGCCGTAAGCTATTATCTCATTATCACGTGTGTCTTCGCGCATCCCTCAGAAGGCTTTCTTTCCATCGATAGTACTAGACTATACTGTGTCCATAGAGATCGACTCCCATCAAAGGTGACTAGGTGGCTCAAGTGATAAGAGTATTACCGCTGACTTGTGTAATTAACCTCTATAATACCACAGTTCACCCGGTGAAACGTAAATATGTCTGGGTGCGGCGAAAGAGCAAAAATGATGTGAGGACAATAAATATGCCAAATAATAGGACGATGAATGAAGAATGAAGAAATTAAGTGATACTGCCGGAGGGGACGAGAGTTATAAAAAGTGCACGACTGATTTCGTCACAAATAGACCCTGAGTGAAAAAATAAATAAATAAACATGTTTTTTCAAAGTCTTGTAAAAGACTATACCTTGAGCTACATGTTTTATTCAAATTGTTTTGACCTATGGTTTTTAATTAGCTTGACCATACAACATGGTTGTCAGGACCTGTTTCGACGATGTCCCCAGTTGTCAGGATACTATATATGATGATGGGGTGTGGCGTGTGTAGTTGATGATCAACAACGCTAGGGGTATGCAGTAACACAAACGCCACTGGTTACAGTTCCATAACATTTATTGAACATTCACATATGTGTCCTGGATATCAACTACCTCGTCAACAACACTGACCTAATACTTAGGCTAACGCTGCCTGTAGGACATAATAAACTACAGTATTCATACACTGTCTCTCCGAACACACAATAACAGTAAACAGAATATCATTGGTGCGGTATATACTCTTCGCATACAATAATTCCTCAGACAACTCTACGTGCGGAAAAACACCATCGCACTAATACATCCCCATCCAGGTGTATATCACTTATCATTAGTGATTGACTTCATGAACATCGCCATATAGATTCACAGAATCCTCTCCAGGCGGGACAATACACTTCACCTGTACTTTATCTATTATAGCTTTAAGGCGGGAAACGCGTCGCCTTATTTCTCCGTAGCTCCGAGGTGGAAAGTCGTCATCTTATAATGTTCTCCATGAACATACATTTATGGCTCCAACAGGAGCGCCTCCAGGCGAGAAAATCATCGCCATTAAGAAGTAAGTGGATAGGATCTATCACAGCATAAATATCATAATCACAACTATGGATCCTCTCAGTCACAAATACGAGCTTACAGCTCGGCTTCCAAACGCAGACTCGAGCGCCCAGCTCGGCTGCCAAACACAGAATGTCTCAGTCACCCCAGACGTGTATTCACTACATGCTTTCTCCCAGCACACGCACACGTCACAACAATGCTGACATAAAATCAGACATTAACTCAGTAGCTGAGTTACACTTAAACAAGTGTTTACAACATCAGTTCAGTGAACCTTAACACCAACCACTATCATCATTCACACTCATGAAACTGTTCTGTGACAATGGTCAATAAATTTTCATTTTGTATATTGAATTTATTAAAATCAATTTACAACCATTATTTCAATTAAATCTACAGAGCCCACCTTAGAAAAATAAAATTCCCTTTTGGCTAAAGCCAGTTATTTAACTGACGTAACGGGTTTCCCTTCCTTATGTGTTATACATATTTAACAGACATGTTTTATGTCTGCATTCTGGGTTTTTAAAATGTATGAAAAGAAAAGAAAGAGATTAATTACTAGAAAGAACAAATCTAAGTTAAATTACCTTGTTCAAGAATGATTTACTACAACAGGAAGAACATTTCTCGTGCACATGCCATATTTCATTAGCACCTTGTAGAGTAGAAATGTGAGATGAGACTTTCAGTCCTACCTGGGACAAGATAATACACAAATCAAAGTAGGAAATTCGTTTATTTGGTTGTGGTTTAAAGGAACATTTTCATAGCACACGGACAGCTCCATCAGTGCTCCGATCTCCAACCTTAAATCACACAAGGAGGATCTCAGCACAGTGCATGAACTATGCAGCACCGGTGAGGATCCCAATGTGTGTATACAGGAATCATGCATTCTATCAATATTTTTGTGGCCTGTAGGTTTGCCTAATTTTGTAAATTTTGTTATTTCCAACTGCCGTGGGATTTTCAACGTGCACAACTTGCATACAGCACCTCTTATATGTGCGCCCTTATCCGAGAAGGCTAGGTATCCCATCTCACCACCCAGGAGATCAGGGGAGGATGACATCATAAGGACCACAAGTCTGAAATAAATTCAATCAAATATATTCCCTGTACTGGGAACCGAACCCAGTACCTTTAGATTTAGAGGCGGACGCCATACTACCTAGCAACTCCACCCCCGCCCCCCTCCCCCTTAAGCAGCGAAAAAAAACACTGAAGTACACTACTGACTTGCATTAGAGTAGATGTCCTTTATGGGGGGGGGGGAGGGGGAGTGGGGAACCACACAAACAGAGTGCGCTACTAAGTTGACCAAAGTAAACAGCTCTACAGAATACACTATCATTTGTCTTGAAGGTAACAGGAGGAGAGCAGGCTAGCATCACCACGTGATCTTTGTTGCTTCTGCTCGTCCACCATCTTTGCCTACCCTGAACAGCCTAATTACACTGACTAACAAAAAAAAATTTTTTTTTCTTTCTCTAACATTTCTATGTTTTTCTGGTCAATTTTAATGCGCTGTTTTTAAATCTGCAAACCGTTTGTCTCTATCAGGTCGGGATCTCTAGAAATACGCAATTGAATTTTTTTAACAACGCATACAGTATTACAACATCATTCATACAAGAAGTGTAACAGTTATGTAGGCTTGAATTTCTTTGCAGTCGACTTTCGTTGGTGAATGGCATGTGGTACATTGCGATGAAGCATCCAACAATAATCGGCAAGCATGGTCACACTCCACCGTCCTTGATAGCGTGACTCCATTACGGCGATATCTTGATGGAATCATTCTCCATGTTCATCGCTGACTTCGCCAAGGTTGTCAGGGAAAAAGTCAAGATGCGAATTGAGCAAATGGATTTTGAGGGACATGTTACAGCCCATAATTCTGTATGCATCTATGCACTGCTTAACAATATGCACATAGTCGACAGATTTGTGATTTCCCAGAAAGTTATCGACGATCGATTTGAATGCCATCCATGCGCGAAGTTCACTACCATGTAACAAGTTCTCGAATTGTTTGTCTGCAATAACTTTCCTAATCTGAGGTCCTACAAAGATACCTTTCTTTATCTTTGCATCGCTAACTTGCGGAAACTTTTCTCGAAGATAAGTAAAAGCTTTGCTCGTTTTATCTAACGCTTTTACGAAATTCTTCATGAGCCCCAACTTTATATGTAACGGTGGTAAAATGATGCTGTCTTTGTTAACTAATGGCTCATGTATTACATTTTTATGCTCGAGCTGCATACGATCCCTGATAGGCCACACCTTTCTTGCATAATGTTCCTGTCTGTTGCGGCTGTCCCATTCACACAGGAAGCAACAAAATTTAGTATACCCAGTCTGCATGCCCGTGAGAATTGCAATGACCTTTAGGTCTCCACAAATCCGCCATTGGTAGTCATTGTACTTTATTTTTGCCAAAAGTATAGCCATATTGTCATAAGTTTCTTTCATATGAACAGAGTAGGCGATTGGAATTGATGAAAATAAATTTCCGTTATGCAATAACACGGCTTTTAGACTAGTCTTGGAAGAGTCGATGAAAAGTCGCCATTCGTTGACTATGTGTTCATGACCGAGGTGCACCATTAGACCATTTACATCTTTGCAATAGCAAATGCCATCATCCATCTCAAAGTATTGAACAAGTTCTCTGTGTCTATTACGAAATTTAGATATCGGAGTATTGGGCACTAAAAGATTCCATTCTTTGAGTCACGAACCGAGTAATTCCGCTTGTCCTTTGGTAAGAGCGAGATCACGTATTAGATCTGAAAGTTCTGAATGGTTAATTAAGTGAACACCATCATTCACCGGTATATAATCCGAGTCAGAATTAGTTTCCAAAGCAGGTAAACTATCACTTTCTGATGGTTCATTCACGTCCAACGGATATTGTTCTGGTGGAAATGGGATCGGACATGTGATTGGATCATGAGGCACTGGTTTCGAAACCGATTCAATATTTGGATAAACCACAGACTTTCTAGTTTTAAAAGTGAAACCATGGATATTTGTCAAGCAGAAGTAACAATCAGTAGCGTGATTTGTCGGTTCACGCCATATTACTGGCACTTCAAAAGGCATCGACTTATGCTTCGGCGATTTTCGTAACCAACCTGCCAATGTATTTGCACAAGTCGAACAAACTGCATTTGGCTTCCAAGATTTATTTGCATCATCAACTTTCGAATCGAAATAATGTTCATATGCTTTCTTTAGTAATGGTGTAAAATTTTTCTGGTGAACACGATCGGTAAAATATCCGCACACGTAACAGAACAGATCAGCCGAATTTCTACAACTTCTAGAAGCCATATTTCGCTCAGAATTATTTCAAAATACAGTAACTATTTGAAAAATAGCGTAACATATGTCATGCATCTTTTAGCAGTATAAAAAGTAGAATTATTTTGCATTTTATTAATTTTTAATAAGTTATATAGTAAAAATGAAACGGAGCAAATAACGGTTTCCCAAAAATATATTTATTCACAAATATCTTAAGAACCCGATGTGATAGAGATAAACGGATTTCAGATTTGAAATCAGCGCAAGAAACTGACCTAAGAACACTTATTCTTATATAAGAAAGAAAAATGTTGTTTGTCAGTGTTATCGGTTGTAATTAGGGTATTTTATGTCATTTTAGCTTAAATGTTGTGTTATATTTAAATATCTATTGTTATTTAGAATTGATTGCTGTTGGTGGTATCTTACTTACTTAGTCGTTCCCCTTCTACCGTGAGGTGTAGAGGTTTGGAAGAGAGAGCGCCAGACTATCCTATCGGCTGTCTTCCTCCTGGCCTGGTTCCATTCTAGTCCTCGATCCTTCAAAGATTGTCTAATGTTGTCCTCCCAGCGGACTCTGGGTCGTCCTCGGGGTCTGGATCCTTGGCTCTTTGTTTCCCATGCTTGTCGTGGTATCCGATCTTCTCCCATTCTGCAGAAATGGCCAAACCATCTTAATTGGGACTGTTCTACTTAGGTCTGCAGGGGGTAGGATTTAAGGCCTTGACGTATCGTCTGGTTGCGTACCATGTCTCTTCTTGTTACTTCAACCACCTTCCTCAGATACCTCATTTGGTTGGTGGTATCAATTTATATTATAATTTTTTTTTTCAAGCTGTGCTGCTGCTTGTTTTTTTATTTTATTTCATCTTATACGAGGGGGAGTAAACAAATAACCTTAATATGGCAATAAAAAGTCCAAATCACGTAGTAGACAGTTGTACTACAGATATTTTTGCATGTCCAACAGACGTGAGTGGCTTATCGGAGAATCGAACCTAGGATCTTCCGTGCGACACCTCGCCTATCTACGGAAGCGAATCCCACTATCATCCCTGCCATCTGCGGTGCCTTTTCTACTACTTTATTTCTCACGAGTGCCTGAACACATACCTTTATGTTTGTGTAATATTTATTTACTGTTTACAGGCCTCGGGTTTCCTTATTTATGTGAAAAATAAGAGATTACTTGTCTAGGTGACACATTTTGGACAGACAGAGATGACCTAATCGCGTCCTGTCCGACTTGTTATAACGAGATAACTTTAGATAGTAATAATTCGTTACATCTAAAACACATTGTCGTTTGTGATTAAAAATGTGTTGGTGAGTTCGCCTGCCAGGCAATCGGATGTTTACAGCTCAATTCTAGACAAGTGACTTTGAAATTTTGCACTAGATGAGTCATGCAAAATATTGGCTTGGTGGTGGTACCAGTTGAAGGGTACTTTCTTGAAACAAGAAGGGAACAGTGGTCTGAGATTTAAGACGAGGGACCAACTTTGTAGACTCACCCTGACACTCCTGGGAACGAGCTGCACCCTATATCCTTGACCAGCGACGAGCATTATCAGTGATCAGTCCGTCAAGAACCAACCCAGCGGTAGCAGAAACAACCACTGGAAGCTAAGTGCAATATATAAGCTGCTACGTAACGTATAAGAAAAAAATTAGGTCATCCTCCATGGACGACCATTTTTTTTAAAAACTATTAAACTTTTTTTACACTGTTAAACTGAAGTGATTATTAAGTTTTGTTATTTGTAATTATACAACTTTAACTTCGATTAAATCATTTTGAATGTACTGCATGTTTGTCTCAGTCAAGTTACTAAATACACTCTAAACTGAGCTATACCAGAATAATAAGAATTCCACTGCGTAAATCAGAGGCTGGGGGCTTAAACGAGCTGAAATTAATAATTGCTTAATTCTCCATAAAAGTTGTCTGCAGATTCTAGAATTAACGTGGTCAGCCAATGCAGCATTGTTTTCGCTTATCTGAATATCTGGTGAATTCTTCCTTGTGATAGAACAAGATCTACAAGTTCTATCTACAACTCTGCCGAGAGAAATCTTGTGCGAAGGTAGACACCTTTGAAGCACAAAGTAGATACTCTTGAGTTTTGGCCACTGTTGGACCACTACTGCAAAGCAGGGGTGGCAATCCGTGACATCACCCCCGAACTGAAAGAACGTTGTGTGGATGTTTGTGAAACACTGGAATCCACTGTTACAACGTTATGAAGCTGAAGGATATGGCTCTCTACACCGGATAGTTATTGGTGACGAATGCTGGGTCCACTACTTCCAGCCAGAAACTAAGCGAGCCAGCATGGAATGGCGACATTCATCATCGCCGAAAGGATAGAAGTTCCGTACATCGCGGTCGGCCGGCAAATTGATGCTGACTCTCTTCTGGGACTGTAAAGGCCTAATCCTGGAACATTACATGCCCAGGGGACTCACTATCAACAGCGAATCATACTGCGATCTGCTTCAGAACCACCTGAGACCTGCAATCAGGTCAAAACGTCACGGCTTGCTCAGTTCTGGTGTGTTGTTACAGCATGATAACGCGCGGCCGCACACAGCTCGTGCGACAGTAACGAAAATCACGAATCTGCGTTTGGAGTGTCTTCCACATCCTGCATATTCACCGGACCTCGCACCGAGTGATTATCGTGTGTTTGGACCTATCATGGAGGCACTCGGTGGCAAGAAGTTCAGTACGGACGATGAGGTGAAAGAGGCGGTGCATACGTGGCTAAGCAGTCAGTCAGAAGAGTTTTTTTCTCGCTGAATCCAAGCATTACTGAAGCGCTGGCACACCTGCTTTCAACGTTGTGGGGACTATGTTGAAAAGTGATTAAGTGCTTTCATTTCTATTTGTGCATATTCTGTTGATAAAAAAATGTTAAGGTTACTTTTTGACTCCTCCTCGTATTATGAGCAGTTAGCAGTTTACTGTGTGGTTCTTTATTTTTTTACATGGTGTGTTAGTTTTTCTTATTATTTGGTTTCATCAATTTGTCTTAAATAGTATTATTGGTGGTAGTTACATAGCTGGCACCCTGGAGGGTGTTGTGGTTGGATTCTGTTCAAGTGGTTGTTGAGTGGTATATGTTGTGTTCTGAGTCGAAAAATGGTGCTTTGGTCCCTCCTTGTGAGATGGTTGATGTTGTCGTTAGGATCAGGACCAGCCATATGTCTGTAAACTTCTCTTCCAGTGTTTCCCATGGCCCATCTGTTCAGCCAAGTTTTCTTTGTTTATTGTTCGTATGAGTGTTTTGGCTGTTTGGAGAGTTGTTGCTGTGAGTGGTTGTTCTTGTTTTGTTCCTTTCTTTGCCAATCTGTCTGCTCTGTCATTACCTGGTGTATTTGAGTGGCCATGGATCCACTGCATAACTATTCTGATGCCATAGGAAGTGATAAGCTGGTCAGCGTCCTGGATTAGTTTGGCTAATTCAGTTTTACAATGTCCACTGCCTTCCAGAGCTTGTAGGGCAGACAATGAGTCAGTAAAAATGACAATGTTTTGAGCCTTTGAGGGAAAGGCATCAAATACAGTCTTCAGATGGTATACAGCTGTTTCCAGTGCAATGGTTTCAGCTTCATAGTTGGAGCAAAACTCCCCGCATGCATCAAACAGCTCGTCGGAGGATCCGTCTGGATAACATATGTAAACTCCGTAACCTGCTTTGATGGTGGCCTTAAATGCAGATCCGTCAGTATAGACGTGTATCCATTCTTCAGGGTAGGCATCAATGGTTCTTTGTGATGCACTCATCAGACTGACTGGGTCGGCCTGTTTGGTTGTTCCATCTACTAATTTCATCTGTACTTCTGGTGTTTTTAAGTGGGTATGTGGTGGTAAATTCGTTACTACTTTCTGTATTTCTTGTCTTCTTTCTGGGAGGTGGTATCCATCTTGTATTTCATGGACATGGTGCAAGACTGACTTGTGCTTTATTCTTTGCTTGTGTGCCCAGTTTTCTACAAGGTGCCTGTTAGGGTGGTTTCGGTTCATTCTCTTACATCTTTCATAAACTTCTAAAACAGCTTTATCTCTCCGTAAACTGGGGGGTGTTGCGTGATAAATTCTCGCAACATCGTTTTATTTCAATATCTATTTTATAACGCAAGGGCAACAACTGCTTGAAATTTATAGTCACTTTTCTCGGTAAGCATTTGTCTTCTCGCGTTGGTATCGAATGCAGTTAAGTTTGAGCTGTGGTCATTTTGCGCGGACTGCGCATGACTTGTCTTGCTTCTTGGTCGATCGGTTTCCGCCCACCACTAGTGGAGTGAGCGATTTGGAATGGCGAAAGAGATGCCTCGTTGAAGAGGGGATCTCCGCTATTTTTTTTGTTCTGTCAGGGATGTGTAGTCCTCTTATGGATATTTCGTTTATTCGGGATAATACCTCTAGTGTATTTGCACATGCCGGGAGGCATAATATTTCTGTGTATTTCCGGAAGGCAAGGTAAATTAACATTTTCATTAACTCTATCGATTTTTGGTCGTGAACGATTTCTGGTTCATAGCCTGTCTTCGAAAGTCGTCGTCACGAGATGTTTTCCTAGCTCACATGTCGCTGTATTGTGCTGCATCGGTTGATGCAGGTTCCAAGGACCATTACTTGCTACTTTGTTAAATGAACTAGGTTTGAAAAACCTTTATTATCTAGAGGATATTTTTGAGGACATTATTTATACTTCGGCAGACGTGTCTGTCTTGCTGAAGTCAAACTAAGGAGAGTGAACTGATCTCATACATCTGGTTATCTCCTGGCTGTTATAGAAAAGGATGGAGTTTTTCACCTGACTACATTTACAGCACTTTGAAATATAACATGCATCTGACTCATCATTGTAATGCTGTCTACCGTCTATTGCTGTATTGAATGTTGCTGTGATAATGACTGTTTGATGTGTCTACATATTCGCGTAACCATTTTGTCACTGTGGCGTCCACAATAAATAATGAAGAAAAACGTCAACGGCTGTTTCAAGAATCATTGACTTTATACGTCGTGAGTTTACTGACGTCCTATGTGGATTGCCCTGTTATTTTTGTATGAACATTGTTTTGACTGAACACATCTGCACACTACACAAAACCAGACATGCGGATACCATCCATCATCATATGGCATCACGCATCATTTGGTGGCCATAAGCTGGTTTGATTCTGGTACCAGCAAACACGGGGTCCCTTACCCACTTCATTTTCAACAAGAATTCATCAGCATCCTTCAAGAAATTAACATTCTTCAATACAGTCAACATCTTCAAAATTTTCAAAGTACTCGGCGTTGCCCGGTAAAAGTCAAAATTTCAACTTTTTGACGGAAACAAGAATTTGACAGTACCCGGCGTTGTTACATGTTGCCGGATAACTCGGACTGCTGTTATCTTTTACGCAAGTCAAGCAAGTTGCTGCTGTCAAGGTTCCAGTGCTGTCGTTTTGTGAAGGTCAAGTGCCGGTTGAAACGGGTTGTTTTCTGAAGAAGGCCAAGTACCGATTTCCATCAACTTACTTTTGGATTAGAAGGTCAAGTGCCGAAACAACTCAACACACAGTATTTCAGAAGCTCTTGTACCATCGTGTTAGCAGTGGAAGCAGTTCAGATGTGCCATCATCGTTGGAGCTTCGCTCTTTAGGACGTTGATTGACATCCGTTTTTTCTGCTGTTCTACGATTGGAAGCCTATAAGTTAAGTGGCCTGTTTGTATGTAAACTGTGCCCTTATACTTCTGCTGAGTCTTCTGTGTATCATCTCATTCTATATGTTATATGTTTATATGTTATTCGTATATTTATATGTTTATATTTCAGCGGGTTCTCGGTTGGGTGGTGTCTCCGTTAGATTATGCCACGTCATAGAGGTCGTCTATTGTGAGCGTTTTCTGTAAGGTTTGCAAATTTCCAATACTGGAATTTGCTAAGCGACTTCTGTTGCTATTTATGTTAGCTGTGATGACATGTTTTAATATTGTTTTCGTTATTATTTCGCATTCTTTAGTTTTGTTTTGATTTGTTTGTATTTGTTAGCCTACTCTTGTCTATAATTTAGTTTCATACAACATTTTTGTTTATACACTGTGGTGTCATGTATTTTGTTTAATTCTATCGCAGATATCGTCACATTTTTTGTGATATTTCATTAATTTCTGCTTTATTTTTAGTTGATTTCTGCGAACGTTTTTGTATTGTTGCTGATCTTTGTTATTGTTTACATTGTTATTGTTTACATTGTTTGTATTGTTTACATTTTCAATGTTTACATTCTGCATGTGTTTACATAGTCATTGTTTACAGTTATAGTAATTAGTTAATGGGCTATGCTAATGTACTGTTACTACTACACTGATGATAAATGAATGATGAATAGTGTCGTGCACTATTGAATGAGAAGTGCACTTATGATCAAGAATTGATTGTTGATATTTCATATACAAGTTCTTTGATTGGAGACTTGTTTCCCACAGAGACTGGGATAATATAATGTGATGTGAATATACAAGTGCTTAATTAAGACTTGTTACACTTAGGTTTGAAATAAATTAGTTAATTATTTCAGGTTTTGGACTCATATGTTAGACAACATGTCTACATTTGAGCACTTTATTGAGCAGGGTAAATTGCTTGGGAAGACTGGTGATAAGTTAGAAGAATTTGCAACTGCTCGATATGATAAAGCAATGGAAGCTGAACAAAAGAAACTGCATATGGAAGCTGAACAAAAGAAACTGCAGATGCAGGTGGATGAAAAAAGATTCCAAATGGAAATGGAAAAACAAAAAAAGGGAATCAGAAGCTGAGGAAAGAAAACTCCAGCTACAGCTAGAAGCTGAAAGACTTGAAAAAGAGGCTGAGAATAAAAGACTTGAAAAAGAGGCTGAAAATAAAAGACTTGAAAAAGAGGCTGAAAATGAAAGACTTCAAAAAGAGGCTCAGGCTGAGGAAAGAAGATTACAGAGAGAGTCTGATGAGAGGAAAGAGAAAGCAAAAATGGAACATGAAGAAAAGGTCTTAGCTTTAGAGTTGGAAAAATTGAAATTGACGAGCATGAGTAATGGTAATGATTCAAACAAGGGTTCATCTTCTGGTAAGGCTAATAATGATACTTTTAAGATTAAGTTACCAACATTTAGTCCTTCCAGTGATGACATAATGTTCTATCTGGACAGATTTGAACAAGCATGTACAGCTCATAACATAGACAAAGCAAAATATGTTTATCAGTTATCAGGGATACTGACAGGTAAAGCTCTAAGTATATTAAATATGGTGGATGAACCTGACAAGAGCAATTATGAGGTTGTCAGGGCCGCTTTGTTAAAGAAATATCAGCTTAACGAAGACGGCTATCGTCTACAATTTAAAAACATGTTACCTGAAAATGGAGTTGAATTCTCCGAGTTTATTGCAAGAATACGCATTACTTTCTCACGATGGGTTGAACTATCTAAGACGGAAAAAACTTATGAAGGACTTATGGACTTAATACTTAGAGACAAAGTCATGTCGTCTGTCAATGAGTCTTTCCTTGCTTTCCTTCATGAACGTAAACCTAAAACAATAAAAGAAATGGAAGATTTCTGTTGCCAATACGTAACTGCGCCCCCACACATAACCATGGGTAACTCTAAGGTGAAAGAAGGTTTACCAGTTGCTTCGGCAGCTCCGTATGGCCAAAACTTTGCTCGTAGATTCCAACAAAATTTTGATAGAAAGAGTAGCGGTAATTTCTGTCAAAATCATGGAAATCAATTTCATGGTGATTCTTCTTCGAAGAATTGGAGACAACCTGATAGTACTCGTTACTATCACCCTAATAATTATAGGCATTTCAAAAGAGGATATGGTAATAGAGGTTATTCCTGCCGAAGACCTCAGAACCAAACAAATAGATGTTCGCATCAATGTGAACATGATAGTAATCGTGGAAACTGGAATTCGAACCAGGATAACAATTACAATAGAGACAATAATAACTGCAGAGATAATAATAACTCTGATAACTTCAGAGGTAATAATAGTCGGGGTAGATCTCAACACAAAAAAAAAGAGATATCAGCAGGCTAATGCTGTACAACAGGAAACTGAGGGAGCCTGTAATCATGTTGTTGATAGTAAAAACTTTGACGCTGTCACTGGTTCTGCTTTTGACTTTGAGAGAGAGCAAACAAATGCCCCCAATGCAGTACTTTATTCGAACCGGGTACCATAACTACTTTGAGTTGTGGTCACCCACTTCCCGCTCTTCCTGCTGCTGTTGCGCATGACGGGAGGGGTTCTTTAATCCTACATAAGGGCCTTGTTAATGATACTCCGGTCTCACTACTTTTCGATTCCGGATGCACCACTATTGGTGTTAGACAATCGCTTGTAGATCCATCTTGTGCTACAGGAAGGGTTATTAAATGTGTCACATTTGGCGGCACTCTAGGAAAATATCCTACTGCTGTAATTCGCATTGCCACTCCTTTCTTTACTGGAGATGTGCATGCTTGTCTCTTACCTAATCCTATTGCGGACCTTATTATTGGTCGTATTCACGGAGTTAGGGAGTGTACCCCACAGCAGATTGCTGCTTGGGAAGATAATAACATGCAAGCTACAAATGCAGTGGTTACAAGAGCACAAGCTCTACAAACACCCGAAACTTCACTGAATAGTGATAATGAAGTTGATAGCCAAGATAGTCACTTAGTAATCACTCGTGACTCTTTCATAAAATTGCAAGAAGAAGATCCTTCTTTAAAAAAATTCTTCGTTCTTGCGAAGAAAGGTGATCCGAATCAGGATACAAATAGAAAATCTTGGATTGCAATGAGAAACGGCGTACTTGTACGTATGGTACAAGATTCGACTACGTCGGCACATTCGCAAATTCTTGTTCCCAAGAGCATGAGAGTCCAAATATTACAACATGCTCATGACTCGCAATGTGCTGGACATATGGGTTTTGCCCGTACGAAGTCGAGAGTCCTTGCGGCTTTCTTTTGGCCTTTTGTCAATAAGGACATTCGTATTTACTGCCGATCATGCAAGGTATGTCAGGAGGTCAACTCTAGAGGACCACGACATGCTGCGCCTATCCAGGCTGCTGACATTCCTATTCGGCCGTTTCAGAAAATGGCCATAGATATTATTGGCCCTTTTAAGGTCAAGTCGGCCAGAGGACATCAGTTTCTCCTTACATGTGTCGATATGTGCACACGTTGGCCAGAGGCTATTCCTCTTAAGAGCATATCTACTACAGATATCGCAGATGCTCTTTGGTTGATATTTTCTCGCTTGGGGTTCCCCAGAGAAATATTGTCAGACCATGGCACTCAACTCATATCTGACACTATGTCACAGGTAATGTCTATCTTACATATTGAACGATCTCTCAGTAGTATCTACCATCCTATGTCTAATGGGTTAGTTGAGCGTCTGAATAGAACGCTCAAGACTTTGCTTGGTAAGATAACTGAAGATCATCCTCAAGATTGGGACAGGGTTTTACCCGCGGCTCTCTTTACCTATAGAGAAGTCCCTAATGAACACACAGGATTTTCTCCCTTCGAACTTGTCTTTGGCGCGCGTCCACGCGGCCCTATGTCTTTATTACACGATCTCATCACTGCCGATGATATTAGCGATGAAACTCAATCCTCATATGAGTATGTCATTGCTCTTAGACAAAAGATCATTGAGGCATGTAAGCTAGCAACTGCTTCATCAGAAATTGCTAAAGAGAAGGCAAGACAGTTTGCTAACAAGAATAGATGTCTACGACAACTTTGTCCAGGTGACAAAGCATTCGTCCTACTCCCCAGTAGGGAAAATAGACTTCTTATTGCATGGAAAGGTCCGTATGCAATAGTCTCTCGGATTTCCGATGTTGACTATGTGGTCGATATTGATGGAAAGCATAAAACTTTCCACATAAACATGCTTTCGGAATTTCACGAACGTCCGGACTATTTGCTGCCTATTTTCCAGGCAACGGATGATGCTCCTGCACCTCACGGTCATTATTCATCCCTGTCTGTCATTCAGGATGAGGAAGCTACCTTCTCTGATGTCAACCTTCCCCTTCCAGTGGTTCCATTACATTCCACGGAATCTTGGAAAAACGTTTCTGTTTCTCCTAATCTTTCTGGTGACGAACATCGACAAGACTTGTCGATGTTACAAACATTTCAGGATGTTCTCACTGACATTCCTGGACACACAGATGTCATAGAACATGACATAATTCTTACCGACAATAATCCAATTAGGGTTAGGCCTTATCCTATTCCTATACACTTTCAGTCGCAAGTGGAAAAGGAATTGGATGAAATGATTCAATTAAATATAATTGAACCATCGACTTCACCATATTCTTCTTCCATGGTTATTGTCCGGAAGAAGGATAAGAACATACGAATTTGCGTTGATTATCGCAAATTGAATCAGGTCACAAAGTTCGACGCTGAACCGATGCCTTTGTTAGAAGATCTACTGATTAGACTTTCTAATTCTAGATTCTTCACTAAACTTGACTTGTCTAAAGGTTATTGGCAAGTGCCTTTAGCAGAGCATGCCAAACCTCTTACTGCTTTTTCTACACCTAGGGGTCTATTTCAATGGAATGTTATGCCTTTTGGTCTCATGAACGCCCCTGCCACTTTCGTTCGCATGATGCGTCGAATTCTGTCACATCGTTCGGATGTCATCGCATACTTAGATGACATCTGTCTCTTCAGTGATACCTGGGAAGATCACTATTTAGGGTTATATGACTTACTGTCCACTCTACGTGAGAATAATTTGACAGCAAAACCTTCTAAAGCTTTTGTTGGTTTTGGTGAAATCTCTTTCCTGGGTCATCGTGTTGGTCATGGTCTCTTGAAGACAGAAGACCACAATACTTCCAAAATACTGAACATCTCTGTTCCTAAAACGAAGAAACAAGTTAGGAGTCTCTTAGGTTTAATTCAATTTTATGGGAGATTTATTCCAAATTTATCTTCGATCATGGCACCTCTATCAGCATTGTTGAAGAAAGGTTCGCCTAATCTGGTCCGTTGGTCTGAAGAATGCCAATCTTCACTAGACCAAATCAAGAATATATTTTCTTCTCCTCCCATCTTAAGATTACCTACTCTTGATAAGACTTTTGTTCTTCGGAGTGATGCTTCATCCACTGGGATTGGAGCAGCACTGATGCAAGAATATGCAAATACTCTGCATCCTGTTATGTACATTTCTAGAAAACTAAATGCGGCAGAGAGGAACTACTCGGTTTTAGACCGTGAGTTGTTAGCGATGGTTTGGTCAATTCTAAAACTACAAAGATTCCTCCTGGGCGCACATTTCATTCTAGAGACTGATCAGAAAGCTCTTACAGCTATTCAGACTAAGAATTTGAAGAGTTCGAGATCCACTCGATATGCTATAGCTCTTCAACCTTTTCACTTCACGGTACGAGCTATCCGTGGTGCGGATAATGTGATGGCTGACATTTTGTCTAGATGCCCACATGACTCCAACTAATACTTCTGTCCTATATTTCCATATATTACAGAGTCATAACACACCTATATTTCTACAATAGATTAGCACATCTGTACTTACTTTATATGTACACACTATCGTGCTTTGTTGTCATCTTCTTCTGTTCGTTTTTTAAGATGATAGAGGAGGACTGAGTAGTTAATATAAGGGCCGTTAGTTTACTAAACAGCCACAATTATTAATAATGTATTGTACCTTATGAAGCATATTAGTTATTAATTAGCATTATATTGCTTGTACTTTCTCAGAATGTCATTGTTGAGCTGAGGACTTACCTTACTAGTATCAAGCATGACGAGTTCTAGATTGTGTACTTACCCTCGGAATACCAGAGCATATGTCCTGGATCGTCATGTAGTTTAACTTTACTATGTACTTATGTCATTACATGTCAAAGAATGTACTATTTAAATTTTCCTATCAGATTTGTACATCCATTTTTAAAGACAATATTAGAGTATGCTGTTTAATGATGATTATAGTAACTTGCATACGTATATTGTGTTTACATGCTAACGTGATGTGTGTTGGTGACACCTCCCCGATGTGAATATTTTTTGAGACATATTTATTTTTCTGTTGAGGTATATCCTCACCAGACACTCTATATTTAGCCTCATGTTAGGCAATTTAATTAATTATCAGCGCATAATTCGTGCGTTTTGAGCCGCTTATCGCATGCTCTTTGATATTGAAAAAAAAAATATGTTCCACATTTTTTTTTTATCGGGAGGAGGTGGTGATATGTTGCGTGATAAATTCTCGCAACATCGTTTTATTTCAATATCTATTTTATAACGCAAGGGCAACAACTGCTTGAAATTTATAGTCACTTTTCTCGGTAAGCATTTGTCTTCTCGCGTTGGTATCGAATGCAGTTAAGTTTGAGCTGTGGTCATTTTGCGCGGGACTGCGCATGACTTGTCTTGCTTCTTGGTCGATCGGTTTCCGCCCACCACTAGTGGAGTGAGCGATTTGGAATGGCGAAAGAGATGCCTCGTTGAAGAGGGGATCTCCGCTATTTTTTTGTTCTGTCAGGGATGTGTAGTCCTCTTATGGATATTTCGTTTATTCGGGATAATACCTCTAGTGTATTTGCACATGCCGGGAGGCATAATATTTCTGTGTATTTCCGGAAGGCAAGGTAAATTAACATTTTCATTAACTCTATCGATTTTTGGTCGTGAACGATTTCTGGTTCATAGCCTGTCTTCGAAAGTCGTCGTCACGAGATGTTTTCCTAGCTCACATGTCGCTGTATTGTGCTGCATCGGTTGATGCAGGTTCCAAGGACCATTACTTGCTACTTTGTTAAATGAACTAGGTTTGAAAAACCTTTATTATCTAGAGGATATTTTTGAGGACATTATTTATACTTCGGCAGACGTGTCTGTCTTGCTGAAGTCAAACTAAGGAGAGTGAACTGATCTCATACATCTGGTTATCTCCTGGCTGTTATAGAAAAGGATGGAGTTTTCCACCTGACTACATTTACAGCACTTTGAAATATAACATGCATCTGACTCATCATTGTAATGCTGTCTACCGTCTATTGCTGTATTGAATGTTGCTGTGATAATGACTGTTTGATGTGTCTACATATTCGCGTAACCATTTTGTCACTGTGGCGTCCACAATAAATAATGAAGAAAAACGTCAACGGCTGTTTCAAGAATCATTGACTTTATACGTCGTGAGTTTACTGACGTCCTATGTGGATTGCCCTGTTATTTTTGTATGAACATTGTTTTGACTGAACACATCTGCACACTACACAAAACCAGACATGCGGATACCATCCATCATCATATGGCATCACGCATCAGGGGTTCCATATTTGTGTGTATTTCACATGCAGCAGTTGGCGTTGATCTCATAGCTCCACTGATTAGCCGAAGGGCATTGCTTTGCACTCTGTCGAGAGACTCCAGGTTTGTCTTGGAGCAAGTAGTAAGCAGTGAGTTATTATATTCTATCACAGAACGGACATAGCCAAGGTACAAGCCTCTCAGAGTATCCTTGTCTGATCCCCATGTAGTGCCAGCAAGCCTCTTCAATAGTTGTAATCGCCTCAGGGCTTTGTTCTTTATATTCTCAATATGGTTCTTGAGGTTGAGCTGCCGATCAAGTGTGACTCCAAGATATGTGGGATGTTCTTCTTTTGCCACTTGTTGTTTGTCTAGCCACAGACTGATATTCTTCTTGGCTACTTTATGGCTTTTGGTGAAGATGGTGTACACAGTCTTTGTATAGTTGACCTTTAATTTCCATGTTTTGCAGTACTCATGTAGTCTTCTAAGGTCTCCGTTTAATCTTTGAGCTCCGCTTTCTAGATTCTCATGACTCTGCCATATCACCAGGTCATCAGCGTACAGAGCTTTTTCAGCTTTGATCTGGTCTGCTAAGTCATTGATGTAGATGAGAAATAGAGTGCAGCTCAATGAGGAGCCTTGTGGTAAGCCCTCCTCTAAGACTTCTTTAGATGAGATTGCATTGTTAATCTTTGTCTGTATTGTTCGATCAACCAAAAAATATTTTATCCAGTTGTATAACCTGCCATGTATTCCCATGCCAATCATCTTCATCAGGAGGCCTTTTCTCCATACGCGGTCATAGGCCTGCTGGAGGTCGAAGAAGATGGCCACAGTATGTTTCTTACTCTGGAAGCCGTCATGAATTCTCTGCGTCAAACGGAAAAGCTGGTCTTCTGTGCAGCTGCTCGTTCTGAAGCCTGCCTGTTCATGACATAGAATACTGGAGCTCTCAAGAAACCAATAGAGACGTGTGTTTATCATTCTTTCAGCAATTTTCCCCAGACATGATGTTAAAGAAATCGGACGGTAGCTTTTGGGTTCATCTGGGGGTTTGTTGGTTTTTAAAATGGGGACAATATGTGCATTCCTCCAGGCTTTTGGAAGTTTGCCTGATCTCCATGTCTTATTGATCAGCTTGAGGATTGCTTCTCTCCCAGATGAGCCCAGGTGGAGTAGCATTTCATTATGGATCTTGTCCGGCCCTGGGGACTTTCTAGGTTTTAATTTCTTCAGGGCTTGCTCTAACTCCTTCATGCTGAAATCTTCTTCGAATAGGGAAGCATTGACCGTTGAGGCTTTCTCTTGTTTCCTTAACTGGTGTAGTTGTTTCCTGTCCAGCTCTGTGAGTTTACCTGCTCTATTCACATTGGCAAAGTAACGGTTGAAGTGTTCTGCTTTCTTTTGGTCTTCAGCGATTGTCTTCCTTCCATCTATCACTGGCTTTGGATTCATCCTTCTACTTTCTCCAGAAAGACTATTAACTAGTGCCCATGCTTTATTTCCATTCTGTCTGAGATCTAAGTTGGAGCACGTTTCTGTCCATTTATCTTTTTTGGCCTTCTTGACTGTAAGTTTTACTCTGGCACATGCCTTATTGTACAGAATCTTTGCCTCTTGTGAACGTGTGGTCTCAAGTGTTGTTCTGGCTTTGTTTCTTTCAGATATAGTAATTTGTATTTCTTTGTTCCAGAATGGTTTATATAGCTTCTGGCTGCCCCTTGGGATGGACTGCGCTGCTGCATTCAAGATTGATTTTGTTAGTTCTTCACTGAATGTTTCGACACAGTTGGTATCAATGTTTTCTAGGAGGCAAGCCAATGTTTCCTGGAATAGTCTCCAATTTGCTTTTCGAAAATTCCAGCAAGTTCTCTGCTTGGAACATGCTTTACTAGGGGTTCCTATAGTGGAGAGGATTGGTTTGTGATCTTTTCCAATGTCATCCAGAACCTGAGAATGACTAAAATCTATCAAATCAGATGAGCAGATGGTCAAGTCAGGTCGGCTGAGAGAGAGGTGGGCCCTGTGCAGCAAAGTTGGTGGGGACTCTGTATCCTGTAATACTGTCAGGTTAGTTGTTTCACAGGTCTCTTCAATGTACTTTCCTGTGTTGTTGTAATCAGGGTAACCCCAACGGGGTGAGTGTCCGTTGAAGTCCCCTACAAGAAGGGTTTTGTGATACTGTGTCTTGTATAGTTCTGGTATGTTGCATGTTGTCTGAGGTGGGCTGTACACATTGTATATAGTATATTTGCCTCCATTGTGCCAGATATTGACTTTTTGTACATCTGTGGGATGGGCTGTTGTTAGCTGAGTGACATCTCCTTGTATGTCATTTCTGATGTAGGTTACTATGCCACGGCAACCAATGCACTTACAGGCGTAACTAGTGTATCCGGACAGGTGCAGGTCAAAATCTTTGTGTAAAGTTTCTTGTAGAGCAGCCACATGTACCCTGTGACTGTCTAGCAGTTTGGCAAGTTCAAGCTTTTTATTTCTTATACCACAGATGTTTAGCTGCAGAATATTAAGTGTCGGTGTGTTTTTCCCTGTGTGGTCTGGTTTCTTTTTGCTCTCCCTCCCACTCTCCCTCTTCTTGGGGAGTATATCTTTTGGGTTTTTTTCCAGTAATCAATTTTTCGCACATCACAGCCTGGTTACTCACTGTCTGGCGCGGACCTTGATAACCGAGGCGTCGTCCGATCTCGTTTGAGTTAATAAATTTTAACTTTGTCATCTTCATGGCATTGTGATGCTGGGGTGCCTGTGGATTTCCTACCGCCCCGGGTAGAAGCCAGAAGTGTACTGTGCCAGCTCTGGGGGAGATAAAGGGGGCGTTTCTGCCTCTCTCTGAGATACGTAGCCAAGGTAGGGCTCACAGTGCTCATTCCCCGCCACCTAATTGCCTGCTGGTTACGCCGAGTTCTCCGAGGCTCTAGGCATGTGACCAAGAGTTGAAGGCAATAGGATCGTCACGTCCTGAGTCTCTGTACCCACTCCTAAGACTTGTTCAGTATCCATCTGGCTCCTTCCCACCCACAGAGGGCGTGTACGGTGTAGTGCACCGGATTTATTATCGAGGTTTACTCCTCTAGATCCGTTGTGTTTTGCCTGAGGATTCGCACCCTCAGTTACCAGGACTACCTCGGGGAGGGTGTGGCTCTTCACCACGCACAACGATCTTGGGGTATGAGAGGTTTTGCTAGGCCAAGAGACTAACACCGCAATGGTCGCTCCTTTCATGAAATAATTCACTAGGCCTAGGGTGAAGCAAGGGGGGAAACCCACTACCCACAACACCAACACATCATACCCCCTGTCTGTAAGACTTTCCCCCCCCCCCCCCCCCCGCACCAATAAATATGTACATAATTTTTTGGTCATCTTCTAATACGAGCGTTGATAGGAAGGAGCGAAGCTCCTGACCGGGTTGGAAGGAAAGTCCACTGACCCCCCAGCCTCGCAATGACATGTCATTGGGCCAAAAGAGCTGGAAAGCTCGAGTGCCGCTGGTTAGAGAGAAAGAAAAAAAAACGAGCGTTAAACCAATGATCTTGTGATTTATGCCATCTTTAGCGCCTTTTCATTTGGTGTCACGAAATTGTGAGAGAAAGAGCATAAGAGGGTGACTTAGTGTGACTCTTCATTATTTTAATCTTAACTGTTTGCGGACGGAAGCCATTTAAGTGGCATAAAATTTGGTCACGTTTGGACGGAAGCCACTTTTTTGGCTCTAGGCGAGTGCCCCTCTAATTTTGTTTCGTTCTTTGTGAAATGAATTTGCATTAACAATAAAAACTAGAGTTTAGGAAACGGAAACTTCCTGTTTTAATTGAGGTATACGGCGTGCTCGCACTCTCTTTCGATCTTGATTCAAATTTCTTGATTTGTAAGGTTAGAAAACTCAAAAAATGAGCAGTAGACACAGAGATATTGGACGTAATTATGCTTCTGGAAGTGAAAAACGTAAAGCGAAGGAAGAAACAGAAAGAAGAGATCAACTTGTGATATCAAAAACACGTAAGCTGACAGAATATTTTGATGTTCATGGTGGTGGTACTCTAACCGCTGAAGCTGGAAGTACATGAACAACTAGTACTATTTCGTGATGAAATTGTTGGGTACCCTTATAACGGGAATTACTTAAGGTTGTTAGAATTACTGGCCAAGTTTGACCCTTTTCTGACAGAGCATATAAGTACTCATGAAAACAAAGGATTTGGACATACATCATATCTATCTAAAACAACGTGTGAGGAATTCATCAATCTGATTGGATCCAGCATACTGGATCACATTTTCTGTAAAGTGAAGAAATACAAGTATTATTCCGTTTCATTGGATTCTACTCCAGATATATCTAATATGGACCAGCTGACTTTGACTCTGCGCTATGTTTTGCCATCTGGACCAGTTGAAAGATTTGTGACATTTTTGGATATGGAAGGTCATAGTGCTGAACAGCTTACTAAAAGTCTACTTAATTTTTTAAAGGCAAATGACATTGATATTAAAGACTGCCGTGGTCAAAGTTATGACAACGCCAGCAACATGAGTGGCAAGTTTATAGGATTACAAGCACGAATTAATTGATAATGATAATTACTATGCAAATTAAAAATGTATGAGTTCAAATATGTTTGTGTTGTTTTATTGTTTTTTTTTTTTTTTGAAATATAGGGCCCCTTTCTTAACATATGTTACAGGCCCCGCACTAGTTTAATCCGGACCTGATAATTCTCTACTAAAAAAAAAGCATTAACAATTATTATTGGATTATTATATGTACATCTTACTGTTCACGCTAACATACCTTGCGCTGTAGATATAATAATTTGTATGCAGGGGTTCTCTGAAACCTGAACATGATTGATATTTGTCATCAACCTTTATTCTATAAATAACTTTTGATGTTTTCAGATCTTCCTGTCTTACTTTAGGTATTCGAGAACAATAATGATACTGCTATTGGCATGACCTATCCATCTCTGGCATCTTCTTGTCATCTCTTGTTTCACTGGCGCTTGTCTGCTTCTTGTCATCTCTTGTTCCACTGGCGCTTGTCTGGTTCTTGTCATCTCTTGTTCCACTGGCGCTTGTCTGGTTCTTGTCATCTCTTATTCCACTGGCGCTTGTCTGGTTCTTGTCATCTCTTGTTCCACTGGCGCTTGTCTGGTTCTTGTCATCTCTTGTTTCACTGGCGCTTGTCTGGTTCTTGTTATCTCTTATTCTACTGGCGCTTGTCTGGTTCTTGTCATCTCTTATTCCACTGGCGCTTGTCTGGTTCTTGTCATCTCTTGTTTCACTGGCGCTTGTCTGGTTCTTGTCATCTCTTATTCCACTGGCGCTTGTCTGGTTCTTGTCATCTCTTATTCCACTGGCGCTTGTCTGGTTCTTGTCATCTCTTGTTTCACTGGCGCTTGTCTGGTTCTTGTCATCTCTTATTCCACTGGCGCTTGTCTGGTTCTTGTCATCTCTTGTTTCACTGGCGCTTGTCTGGTTCTTGTCATCTCTTGTTTCACTGGCGCTTGTCTGGTTCTTGTCATCTCTTGTTCCACTGGCGCTTGTCTGGTTCTTGTCATCTCTTGTTCCACTGGCGCTTGTCTGGTTCTTGTCATCTCTTGTTTCACTGGTGGTGCTTGTCTGGTTCTTGTCATCTCTTGTTTCACTGACACTTGTCTGCTTCTTGTCATCTCTTGTTCCACTGGCGCTTGTCTCTGAAAGGGAGTACTTCTTGTAAGACCAGTCTCTTACTTTGCACTATCCTGGTATCACCTGATACATTTTTTTGTCCAGGATAACCTTATACTTCTGATAACAACAAACCCTTTCGTGGCTAAAGCATTGTTTACTTTGATGATGTATTTTGGTTTTGGGGATGTATATGACTCCCATCACTATCTCCTGGGTGAAACGTGGGAAAAGCGGTGGATGTCACGGAGTGTTTTGAGGGTGTTTTGCATGTATGAATGTTCCCATGACCCAGAAGGAGTTTAATTAGTCATTTGAGTTGTTGTGAGTTGGGTATGCTTGAGTTGTAATATTTTAGCCACAAGCAATGTTGTGAGCAGAGATTAAGACAAGCTGCTAGCTATAGTTATGCGTGAATGAAGCTCAATGGTGTGTCGAAGGTTTTCACGTGTTTGGTGAATACGAATGAAAGGGGTCAATCAGAGAGAAATGTGTGTTGGGTCAGTAGAGAGTTGAGTCAGTATAGAGTATACAGTAGACATGAGACAGCGAAAAGCGTAGAGAAGAGAAGGGTGGATGTCTATAGTAGTGCGCGAGTAGAGGGCCAGAGTTGTGCAGTGGATTTATGAAGTATCCTAGTTTGTGGCTGTAGTTATTCCGAGGATCAGAGTGATAGTAGAATACTCGGGATTTGTTATGTCTCCAATGATTATAAAGGCACCTGCGCCCATTGTGACTTGTTTGTGATATAATATATTCACGGAGATTGATATTGTTGTTGGAGTTGGTGTATTACTCCTTAGACAGTGAGCTAGACGGGCGGTGTATGAGTGTTGTCTGATCTTCTACATCCACCCACATACACCCTACTCGTCACAAATATCGAGGCCAGTATGCCGCTAACAATTCAGGAGCACAACATAGACGTTAAGCCACAGTCAACAATTACTTCAGTAAATATTTATTCTACAAACAACAAAGACAATGAACCACTTTCTTTTTAAATGAGGCATCATTTTCTTTATTTCAAAGAAAGTAAACTTAGAATGATGTTTTGTTAAAATGCTGAGGGTCTGGCCGTGGGTCATGTCAGTTATCTCGATTGTCCAATAGACGTTTTCGTAGCTGTTGTCTCATCAAAATCCTTGCGTAGATGGAATCACATAGGAAGGAAAGATGGGGTGAGGGGGAGTATGTGTGTTTATGAAAGTTCAAGGAATGTTCGTTCAACTTATATCAAGGGCAGGGAATGTAAGTTTGGAAATTAAACCAAATGCAAGTTCATCAGATTAGCTGTGAGATACACATTAGCCCCACAGTCGTGTTGACAGCCTTGTGGTTTATCTTTGATCATTTGATTCCAAAAACTGGTTTATAACCTCAGATGATATACCATCGTAACCTTCCATTTCGGTGATCAAATTTTTCCTTCTGTAGATCCTGAAATGTGGTCTTATCCCTATTCCTTGGTCGCTGCAAAACAAGGCTTGCGTTTGGCAGTTAACTGATGCGAAAGAAAAGCGTGGTCTTGAGTAATCAGCAGCCTAGTGAATGTTACAAAAATTAAAGTTATCAGCCATTGTTATATTATTATTGTCATTTAGTGACGTAGTAATCACATTACTAACCTTAATTATGACAATCAGAATGCTTAAGTCACCTTTATCATCAAACGGCAAATGTGTAGATGTGTTTATTAACAAATAAATTGACTTTCTGGTATGCACAGCTTGTCAAAGTTATCACAGGCCAAATAAAAGCGTTTCAAAAGCGTTGTAACTCGTTTTGTTACAGACACACTTATCACAGGCAACATGTAAAGAAACCTTATAAATTTATTTGTGCACGCGTCCAAGCCAACTATGTTGTTTCTTTGTTCCATCTTCAGAGATTTTAGTTTTCACTCTTTACCCATATTTGATTGTGGCTGAGTTCTGGACCTGCCGTCACCGGTGTCAATACCTTGTCGAGGTATGGCGGCTTGCGCACCCTGATTACTCCCGAGCTATGCCAGCGGGAGTTTTACTCCTGGAGGGTTTTGAAAGATCTTCTTGCTCGCAGCCGTCTTCCAAAGGAGAATGCCACTCAGTTTGGTACACTACCCTGTGGTCGGACACGATGCAACACCTTCAAGTATGTCATCTCAACCCACAAGGTGTCTTTTCCTGAGGCTATGTACACCATCACCAGTAGCTTCATGTGTGAGTCGCGCAATGTCATTTATACGATCATATGTAAACGTTGCTACAAAACCTATATTGGCTAAACAGGCAAACGACTTGGGGACAGATTCAGTCAGCACTTGAATGACATCGCTCAGCAAACATCCACACCAGTTGCCATACACTTTAATGGTCCTGACCACCACGTTCCCATCGACATCCAAGTCACGGCGATCAGATCCTGCTCCTCTGACACTGCTAGCCGAGAACAGCTTGAGAACCGTCTTATCTACCACATGGGGTGTCTAAAACCAGCTGGTCTTAACACTCTACACACCTTTGTCTGAGGTCACCCTTTCCTCTCTTGTTCCATTTTGAGTCTTTGTACTCTAATCCTATTTTTCTATTTTTCTGCCGCCTTCTAATAATATGTATGAATATATAATACACTGTTTTTAATATGTCTTGAGGGAGCCGCGCTAGCGTAGTGGTTAGAACACCGCTCTGGCGACCGGGTGATTCAGGATCAAACCCGGGCGACGGCATTTGAGGACTTTTCGTCGACCGGGAATTGGACTGGATTAACTCGAGACCTGGCGAGGACATTTGAAGGAGTGTCGTCCACCAGGGATTGGCGGCTCCTGAGCCGACTCAGCTCTAATGGGTACCTCCGAAATCGGCGAGTATCTGCCTGAATGGCGAGGGACACCTGTCTCTGTACAAGAAAAGGGATACTCACGTAAAAATCAATGTCAGGTTAGACATTAATAATAACCTGAGATTTCGCCTCGAGTATTTATCTACCCTTCCAAGATGGAGGTGAAATTCGTTTCTCACCTAAGACTCACTCTAATATCTTGGGGGCTAAGGAGATTTTTAAAATTGGATACTGGAATGTAAGAACTATGTATCAAGACGGAAAATTGGAAGAAGTAATTAAAGAAATGGATAATTATAAGTTGGATATATTGGGTGTCAGCGAGTGTAGATGGACGGGGAAGGGCATAAAATATTTTTCAGAAGAGAAAAAGCAAATTATATACTCTGGTAGTAATGATAATCGTCACACAGAGGGAGTAGCCATCTTAATGACACAGAAAGCAGCAGCATCGCTTATCAGCTGGGTACCTATCAATGAGAGGCTAATATTAGCTAGATTTCAGACACGATTTTTCAAGCTCTCAATTGTACAATGTTATGCACCAACTAACGACGCTCTTGATACCACAAAAGATGACTTCTATGAAGCACTTCTAAGTACCATCAACACAATACCCAAGCATGACATAATAGCAGTCATGGGTGATTTTAACGCCAAAGTAGGTGACAACAACGATGGAGTACAAAGATATCTCGGTACTCATGGCATAGGCTGTATGAATCAAAATGGCGAAAGACTTCTAGAACTTTGTGAAATATCAAACCTCGTTGTGGCAGACACCATCTTTCCACATAAGAATATCCACAAGATAACATGGAATTCACCTGATGGCAGAACTAAGAACCAGATAGATCACTTCTGCATAAGCGCTAAATTTCGCTCATCAGTTCAAGACGTCAGAGCATACAGAGGTGCAGAGATCGGAAGCGATCATAACCTCTGCATAGCTAAACTGAGAATTAAACTGAAGAAGTTATACCAACAGAATAAAAATAGAAGAATAGATGTACACAGACTGCAATCAAATGATATAAAGGAGGAATATAATGTCAAAATGAACAACTATTTCGATGCTTTAGGCAAAATTGACAACGATATCACCACCAAGACAATCGATACTAAATGGGAACAACTGAGAACAGCAATGACAGAAGCAGCAGTAGCGACCACCGGATACCTAGTACATAAAAAGAAAAAATGGATGAGAGAAGATACTTGGGATAAAATGCAAGAAAGGAAAACAGCAAAACTTAAACTACTAGCGGCAAGTACACATAATGCAGTTGAATCTTGCAAACTAACTTATAACTTGTTAAATAAAGAAGTGAAGACAAAAACTCGAAGAGATAAAAGACATTTCATCAATGAACTGGCCGTAGAAGCTGAAAATGCTGCAAGAACTGGTAATAGTAGGTGCCTTTATCAAATTACAAAACAACTATGTCACCAGCCTACTGCTATGGAAACACCTGTTAAAGGTAAATTAGGGAATTCAATACCAACAGAAAAAGAACAAATGAAGAGATGGGCTGAGCACTTCATGGAGGTGCTAAACAGACCACCACCAACAGTAACACCTGATTTTAATAATGAAACACCCACAACCACCTTGCCAATAACTTGCGATGAATTCACGCTGGACGAGATCAAACAAGCCGTTAAAAGATTAAAAATTTTAAAGCTGCTGGAGTTGACGAAATTTCAGGGGAAATGATTAAAGCAGTTAATGACAACAACCTCTTGAGAATTTTAGATATTATAAATGAAGTATGGAGAGAAGAACAACCACCACAACAATGGAAAGACAGTATTATTGTAAAGTTACCGAAGAAAGGTGATCTATCAGACTGTAATAACTGGCGTGGTATATCTCTATTATCAGTACCTGGAAAATTATTATGTTGCATGATGTTAGAAAGACTTAAATTGCATGCTGACGAAAAGATCAGAGAAGAACAAGCGGGTTTCAGGCCGAAACGATCATGTATTGATCAAATATTCACACTAAGAACAATTATAGAAGAATCAGTGGAAAGGCAATCGCCACTTATTATCACCTTCGTCGATTTTCAAAAAGCCTTTGATAGTCTACACCGCCCATCATTGTGGAAGATACTTACAATCTATGGTTTTCCAACAAAATATGTGAATATAATCAAAGCGCTATATGACAATGCAAGATGTTGTGTTACAACAAATAAAGGGAATACAGAATGGTTTACAGTAGAAACAAGGCTGTATTATGTCACCACTACTTTTTGGAATAGCTATTGATTGGGTTATGAGAAACTATACCCACAATGAACAATTGGGTATAAAATGGACAAATGGAAAATTCCTGGGGGACCTGGATTTCGCAGATGATGTAACATTCTTAAGTTCAACACCAAGACAATCCCAAGAAGCAATAAATAATTTGTGTCATCTCTCGGTTAAAATAGGTCTCCAAATAAATGCCTCTAAAACTAAAGCTATGAACTTTTCTAACGAGACCTTTGATATCATCTTGAACGGGGAAAAACTACAGAAAGTTGAAAGTCTCAATTATTTAGGCAGTAAAATGACTCAGGATGGTGACACAACAAGAGAAATCCATACTAGAATTGCTTTGGCAGCTAGCGCCTTCAATAGATTATCTAACATTTGGAAATTACGATCATTGAATATACATACCAAGCTTCGTCTGTTTAATTCAAATGTTATCTCAGTGTTAACATACGGCTGTGAGAGTTGGAAAATAACAAAATCATTGGAGAACAAGCTGAATACATTCGAGAACAAATGTCTTAAAAAACTCATGAACATCAGTTGGAAAGAATTCAAGACTAATCGACAAATAAGAGAAGACTCTAGGCAGAAATATGTCTCCGACTATATAAGGAAAAGACGATGGTCTTATATCGGTCATGTCCTACGAATGCAAAACAACAGAATCCCACTACAGGCGCCCACTTGGGTTCCTGAGGGTAAGAGGAAAAAAGGAAGACCAAAAGAAACACTCAGAAGAACAATAATAAGAGAAGGAAGAACGTTGGGCCTAAATAATGTGCAAGAGCTAAGAGGAGTGGCGTCACAACGAACAACCTGGAGAGCACTGGTTTCTGCCTTATGCGCCGTGTTTGGTGCTTAAAGAATTTATTATTATTTATTATTAGCGGGCGTACGAAAAAAAAAAAAAAAAGTCTTGATTTTTTATTTCATATTTATTTATCCCCAACTCATTCTGTCCTCTTCTATTTCCAGTCCCCACTTATATTACGTTTGGGTAGTTTATTGTTCTGTTTCGTTTTTTTTTTAGTTTCTTTGTATGTATTGCGTACATCCGGTGATGACAGTCATTTCCTTTTCCGGCACGTCAGTCCGTTCGCGGGAAGCAAAAGTGGTAGGACCTCGATTCCTTCAGGGAAGTACCTAGGTTTAATTTTTATATTTTTTTAGGTTCTTATGTGTCCTATTTAGCCTTCACTTTCTTTCCTTTCCGTGACGAAGGCCTTGTGGCAGTAACGTTGGCTATGTTCTTTGTCTATTGTCCTCGTAAGACGAATTACCTTTTTCCGATTTTTTTTTAACACACATCCGTTGTACTCCACGTCTTACAGCAGTTCCCCTTAACTTCCTTGACGATAAGGAAATAGATGACATAGACTGACAATTATCTGTATTTATTAGTGGCTAAGTTAACTCAAAGTAGAACAGACGAGGTTAGGACTATGTAGTTTATTGAAATGGCAGTATGTCAAAAGAAATTAATGATTATGTGGAACTTTGTGCTGTACCAAATTACATCAGCTGTGATTCTAGAAATAGATACGTAAATTCCCCCTAAGTCAGCCGTGGTTCTCACAATGTGGTAAATGTAATAGAGAAACCCCTTCAAGAAGTTAGCAGTTACTAATGTAGATAAAGTGAGAACCTTCCAACGAACTCAAAACATAAGTTACATACTTTCAGTTAGTTTCAACCGGTTTGGGCATCTGTCATCGTACAGATTCGCGTGACACTTTCGTTAGTAAAACGAAAAACTAAAGCAGTAGGCTGATCTAGTTCAGTTAGGAGGGCAATTGCCGACCAGTAGAAAGCTCTGATAGAGATTAGAATGGCTTTTTCAACTATAGAACTTACAAAATTGATAGGGACAGAAATAGAAAGCATCAAGAGACCTTTTTCGGAGACTACAACATTGTAACAACTAATCCACTGTGTCTAGGCGCCCGATTTTTACATCTAACAGGAGAGTACAAGATGCCTGTCTTTGATACAGTTTTTGATACCGTTTTTTGGATACCGTTTTTGGATATAGTTTTTGGATATAGTTTTTGGATACAGTTTTTGGATATAGTTTTTGGATCTTGTTTTTTATCAAAAGGGACAGAATAATAGATTACTGCTGAACGAGAACTTTTGACACAGTAGTTTCCCCTTGACTGGACGTTGTAGCACTCGTACCAAACGGACGAGAATCACTGTAGGAACATTTTATTGAATACTATAATAGTAGCAAGCCATTTCGTTACCAGTTATAACCTACCATTTAATGCCATGAAAAGTACTTGTAAAGACATTGTGAGCAAAGAAGATCAGCAACCAATAAACAGGCATGAAAACGTCTTTCTTGATCTTTTTGTTAGCATAATTCATGTGACTTCATCGTGATGTACAACACTGTGCCAGTACTTCTGTCGTGGTGTTACGACATACATGTCGTCCAAGTCAAAATTGACATAGCACGTGTCCATAGATGTTTATGTGCTTGGAGAAATGTTTGCAGTTGTGATCAATGTTTTTAATCAATCGTATCTGATATAAAAAGTTCTATCACTAACCAACAATGACAGATACACGACCACGAAAACTAACTCAGTAGAAACAACTGGAGAATGATGGAAAATAATACAAACACCAAGGAATAAAATTGTCAATCAAGAAACACCAACCAACACCAACAAGTTGCCAGCCTTCCCATCCGGAAGAACGAACCTGCTGGGTTGTCGCATAACACACAACGCTAGAGATTCCACTATACGATCAAAACACGTGCCTCGCCATTAAATGACCGTTTAATACACAACGCAAGTTAATCTAATACAGTTCGAATAATATTGAACATCGAACAATTACCAAAATCAACAAGTGACAAATTCGACAAGCTTATTAACAAATAAGAAGTGGTGCTGTCACAGGGAGATTCACCAACACTACAATAACGCAATGCTATGCGCCAACAAATGACAGCAGTGAAGAGGTCAAGGACGAATTCTAACAACAGCTGTAAAAAGAAATGGAAGCTGTACCTAGTTACGATCTTATCGTAGTAATGGGAGACCTAAATGCAAACATTGGAACATACAATAAATATAATGAGAGTAATGGGGAAATGCGGCAGCGGAACATTAAACGAGAATGGGGATAAATTAATACGTTTCTGTAAAATTAACAACCTGGTCATTAGAAGAACGCATTTCCCACACAAAGAAATTCACAAATTAACAAGGGAACTGAGAAACGAGCACAGCACAGTATATAAAATAACTAACCATCAGCGGAAAACGAGCTGAAAACAATATTACATTAGTGAGAGATAAGCAAGGAAATCTCAACTGCTACTGCTGCTAAAGTTACGGCTACTATTATTACTGCTACTGCTGCTAAAGTTACGGCTACTATTATTACTGCCACTGCTGCTTCAGTTACGGCTGCTACTATTCCTTCTACTGTTGCCACAGTTACAGCTACTACTATTACTGCTCTGCTGCTAAAGTTACCACTACTATTATTATTTCGATTGCTGCCCCAGTTACAGCAAATATTATTACTGCTACTGTTGCCACAGTTACAGCTACTATTATTACTGCTACAGTTACAGCTACCACTATTACTGCTACTGCTGCTAAAGTTACGGCTACTCTTATTACTGCTACTGCTGCTACAGTTACGGCTGCTACTATTCCTTCTACTGTTGCCACAGTTACAGCTACTACTATTACTGCTCTGCTGCTAAAGTTACCACTACTATTAATATTGCGATTGCTGCCACAGTTACAGCAAATATTATTACTGCTACTGTTGCTACAGTTACAGCTACTATTATTACTGATACAGTTACAGCTACCACTATTACTGCTACTGCTGCTAAAGTTACGGCTACTCTTATTACTGCTACTGCTGCTACAGTTATGGCTAATACTATTCCTGCTACTGTTGCCACAGTTACAGCTACTTTTATTACTGCTACAGTTACAGCTACTACTAATACTACTACTGCTACTGCTGCTACGACTGATGCCGATTATACTATAGTACATTTGTTAACACTGTTACCGCAAATTGGTTTCGCCTGGTGTGTACTGAAACTGCTGCTACAAACGGTAATGCTTCTCAGATACCTCATTATGAGCTTCGGAGCTGGCTTTTGTGAGTCGTTGTTATTGCCCTTGACTCGCATCCATAAGTTAAGACTCGAACATAGTAGGAGCGGTGCACTACGATAACAATTATTATTATTAACTTCTAAAAGTAGTTATACTACTAACAGCATAAACTACTACCTCTGCTGCTTCTACTACTACCTACTACTGCTACTATTATTTCTAACAACAACTTATGATATTACCGACTACAGTTCATAATAACTGCTAGTAGCTACGACTGTTACTACCAACTTTATACTTTCAGTAAAACACAACATTACTACTACTATATCTACTGGTGTACTACTAATTATCTTTAGCACCTATAGCCTCAGTGTCTGTTTGATGTTACAATTTGTGACAAAGCTCATAACAGGTTGATGTTACTATTTGGGACAAAGCTCATAACAGGTTGATGTTACTATTTGGGACAAAGCTCATAACAGGTTGATGTTACTATTTGTGACAAAGCTCATTACAGGTTGATGTTACTACGAGTATCTGTAACAAAGCTCATAACAGGTTGATGTTACTATTTGTGACAAAGCTCATTACAGGTTGATGTTACTATTTGTGACAAAGCTCATTACAGGTTGATGTTACTACGAGTATCTGTAACAAAGCTCATAACAGGTTGATGTTACTATTTGTGACTGTGACGTACGTCTAAGTATGACAAATGAATTTCCCTGACTCGATGGATGATAACAGAATATTGGCCTCTCATAACTTTAGAACCCCTGATCATCTGTTGTAACTTTTACCGGCATGCAGCATTTCCACTAGAACCTTACACGCTGGATCATTAATATGTAGCCTGCTATCTTATGCGAACGTTTGAGATCGCATGGCCTTTGATGGGAGATTAAAATCCCGCCCACAACCATTTCTGAGAACGATTTATAGCAATCTTTTCCTTAACGCCGGCCCAAAAGAGGACGGGCCACAGACTCACTCCTGTTTCTAGAGCAATAAACAGCAGATCATTTTCTTACCTGGCTGTCACCCCGCCTGGTGGGAGTTGCCAAAGCTCTCAGAACAGTGGCACCATCAAAGACAGACAGATCTCAGAATTCAATCGCGGCGGTACACGATCTAAAGAAACAGGGAACTCGCAGCTCACAGAGTTAGCTTCTCGGAAACTTTTCACACCCTCATGCAAGCAAGCCTGAGACGGAAGGAAATCGGTAGACCGGGGAAAACGAAGGAATCGCAGCGATTAACACATCGGCGAGGTACCCCGGATTTTGCTCAAGTTCAAGAAAGGTGCGAAAATTTAACACGCCCTATTCAAGTTACATTCGAGAAGTATAAATAGAGAACTCCGATAAACTGCATTTTATCGTTCGCTCTGACAGAATCCTAGTTGCACTAGCATAGTCGGATTCCTGCTGGATTTCATCTACCTTCGTGACTATTGGAGTGTATTCTTTCTGTGCAGACGGTAATTTATACATTAGCTTCGAGTGATCAGTGGTCGAGTTATTTCAATTGATTTCAATGGATTGTGGTGTAAATTTAACCTTATTAAATAAACCCATTTTCAAAGTTCTAGTGCAAACTAATGTTACAGCTAAAAGTATTTCCTAATACAATTGACGCGTAAATTTATTTTGCAGACGTTAAAGAGAATTATAACTTTAATACAGTTTAGTTCTGTATAGATAGATGTGCTTTTAATTATTTTTAACTCACAGGAAGTTTTCCTGATTTGTAAATTGACGACGTAATAAGTAAATAAACTAACTGTAATTTATCGCGTCAGATTATAATATGATTTGTAATGCATTTCTTGTTTTGATTATCTTTCATTCAGAACGATCACTCAACCTGCATCCCAGCAATTATTAATTATATACAGAGTTCTGCCAAACTCAATTTGATAACTCCAGTAACATATGAACTTTTTAAAGCTAAACTGGTGGCGACCTGTAATGGGCCCCGCTCCTCTGAACGTAACTGAGAATAAAGCCATTCAAGAAACACTTTAAAAATACTAGTTCATATAGAGTCCTTAAAGAAAACTGGAAGCAGAACATATTTTTTTCACCGCCCCTATTTGTGAAAAAAAAACACCGATCTACCTGATCTGTCTGTCCCGTATATTCAGTGGATTTTTACCCCCCCCCCCCCCCCCCGAAGAAGAACTTACCTCAGTGTTTTCTTAACTTGTGACATTACGGAAAAAAGGAAGTTATCTCCACCAGCTGTGCCAATTTTAGGAACCACACCATACCTCACGCCTAGCCAAGTGCCTGTGCCTTTCTTTAGGAACTTTATCTAATAAACAAACAGTACCGTTAAACTTCAACGTCCAGCGATTTCGGGACACTTTGTTAACTTCAACAACCCGCAAAATCTGGGGCTGTACACGGAAGAAAAATACTTTTACCTAAGCCAAGGTTTAGTGCTGTTTTTTGATGTATTTCCTATGAAGTGCCAGAATTCACCTTTCGGTAAGTCTGCGTGTGTGTTTGTGGGGATGGCCAGCCCTAGTGTGTTTTTTGAATGAAAGGAGATTTATCTTTTCTTTACCCTTTTAATTAGTTCGACCTTGTACTAAGGTGCATTATATTCCTTGTACGGGATCTCTCCTAGCGGGATTGGGTAATTGTGTTCATTTCCCCTCCCGTAAAATTTGTTGATTTAAAGGGAGACGATTGAGAACCCTAGCTTTTCCTCTACAACTAACAAAAATAACACACAACAAAATCAAAACCAAACACCCCCACCAACCCCTACAAAACAAATTTCCCTACTACAAACAAACCCCAAACACCTCTACAAACACCCTCTAACATATGAATACACAAACAAAACAACAACAACCCACCCCAACAAAAACCTATCCTACCAACCCAACTAACAAAACAAACACAATTGATTTTGAATGTGAAATGTAAAATTAATGTGTGAGTGTCCTTTATGATATAAAAAATGTATTAAAATTTATTAGTGTTGGTTGTCGGTTGGGCCTAAACACTCCAAACATTTCCATCAGTTTTGTAAGGACTGTAATTCAAGTTACGTTTGAGCGACAGAATCACCAAATCGGTGAGTGCGCTTGGGGGGGGGGGGGGGGGGGGGGGGGGGGGGGGGGGGGGGGGGGGGGGGGGGGGGGGGGGGGGGGGGGGGGGGGGGGGGGGGGGGGGGGGGTGGGGGGGGGGGGGGGGGGGGGGGGGGGGGGGGGGGGGGGGGGGGGGGGGGGGGGGGGGGGGGGGGGGGGGGGGGGGGGGGGGGGGGGGGGGGGGGTGGGGGGGGGGGGGGGGGGGGGGAGGGGGGGGGGGGGGGGGGGGGGGGGGGGGGGGGGGGGGGGCCAGGGGGGGGGGGGGGGGGGGGGGGGGGGTGGGGGGGGGGGGGAGG
>JAMPIV010022028.1:167500-172500 GCA_024509875.1 Oreohelix idahoensis
GGGGGGGGGGGGGGGGGGGGGGGGGGGGGGGGGGGGGGGGGGGGGGGGGGGGGGGGGGGGGGGGGGGGGGGGGGGGGGGGGGGGGGGGGGGGGGGGGGGGGGGGGGGGGGGGGGGGGGGGGGGGGGGGGGGGGGGGGGGGGGGGGGGGGGGGGGGGGGGGGGGGGGGGGGGGGGGGGGGGGGGGGGGGGGGGGGGGGGGGGGGGGGGGGGGGGGGGGGGGGGGGGGGGGGGGGGGGGGGGGGGGGGGGGGGGGGGGGGGGGGGGGGGGGGGGGGGGGGGGGGGGGGGGGGGGGGGGGGGGGGGGGGGGGGGGGGGGGGGGGGGGGGGGGGGGGGGGGGGGGGGGGGGGGGGGGGGGGGGGGGGGGGGGGGGGGGGGGGGGGGGGGGGGGGGGGGGGGGGGGGGGGGGGGGGGGGGGGGGGGGGGGGGGGGGGGGGGGGGGGGGGGGGGGGGGGGGGGGGGGGGGGGGGGGGGGGGGGGGGGGGGGGGGGGGGGGGGGGGGGGGGGGGGGGGGGGGGGGGGGGGGGGGGGGGGGGGGGGGGGGGGGGGGGGGGGGGGGGGGGGGGGGGGGGGGGGGGGGGGGGGGGGGGGGGGGGGGGGGGGGGGGGGGGGGGGGGGGGGGGGGGGGGGGGGGGGGGGGGGGGGGGGGGGGGGGGGGGGGGGGGGGGGGGGGGGGGGGGGGGGGGGGGGGGGGGGGGGGGGGGGGGGGGGGGGGGGGGGGGGGGGGGGGGGGGGGGGGGGGGGGGGGGGGGGGGGGGGGGGGGGGGGGGGGGGGGGGGGGGGGGGGGGGGGGGGGGGGGGGGGGGGGGGGGGGGGGGGGGGGGGGGGGGGGGGGGGGGGGGGGGGGGGGGGGGGGGGGGGGGGGGGGGGGGGGGGGGGGGGGGGGGGGGGGGGGGGGGGGGGGGGGGGGGGGGGGGGGGGGGGGGGGGGGGGGGGGGGGGGGGGGGGGGGGGGGGGGGGGGGGGGGGGGGGGGGGGGGGGGGGGGGGGGGGGGGGGGGGGGGGGGGGGGGGGGGGGGGGGGGGGGGGGGGGGGGGGGGGGGGGGGGGGGGGGGGGGGGGGGGGGGGGGGGGGGGGGGGGGGGGGGGGGGGGGGGGGGGGGGGGGGGGGGGGGGGGGGGGGGGGGGGGGGGGGGGGGGGGGGGGGGGGGGGGGGGGGGGGGGGGGGGGGGGGGGGGGGGGGGGGGGGGGGGGGGGGGGGGGGGGGGGGGGGGGGGGGGGGGGGGGGGGGGGGGGGGGGGGGGGGGGGGGGGGGGGGGGGGGGGGGGGGGGGGGGGGGGGGGGGGGGGGGGGGGGGGGGGGGGGGGGGGGGGGGGGGGGGGGGGGGGGGGGGGGGGGGGGGGGGGGGGGGGGGGGGGGGGGGGGGGGGGGGGGGGGGGGGGGGGGGGGGGGGGGGGGGGGGGGGGGGGGGGGGGGGGGGGGGGGGGGGGGGGGGGGGGGGGGGGGGGGGGGGGGGGGGGGGGGGGGGGGGGGGGGGGGGGGGGGGGGGGGGGGGGGGGGGGGGGGGGGGGGGGGGGGGGGGGGGGGGGGGGGGGGGGGGGGGGGGGGGGGGGGGGGGGGGGGGGGGGGGGGGGGGGGGGGGGGGGGGGGGGGGGGGGGGGGGGGGGGGGGGGGGGGGGGGGGGGGGGGGGGGGGGGGGGGGGGGGGGGGGGGGGGGGGGGGGGGGGGGGGGGGGGGGGGGGGGGGGGGGGGGGGGGGGGGGGGGGGGGGGGGGGGGGGGGGGGGGGGGGGGGGGGGGGGGGGGGGGGGGGGGGGGGGGGGGGGGGGGGGGGGGGGGGGGGGGGGGGGGGGGGGGGGGGGGGGGGGGGGGGGGGGGGGGGGGGGGGGGGGGGGGGGGGGGGGGGGGGGGGGGGGGGGGGGGGGGGGGGGGGGGGGGGGGGGGGGGGGGGGGGGGGGGGGGGGGGGGGGGGGGGGGGGGGGGGGGGGGGGGGGGGGGGGGGGGGGGGGGGGGGGGGGGGGGGGGGGGGGGGGGGGGGGGGGGGGGGGGGGGGGGGGGGGGGGGGGGGGGGGGGGGGGGGGGGGGGGGGGGGGGGGGGGGGGGGGGGGGGGGGGGGGGGGGGGGGGGTGGGGGGGGGGGGGGGGGGGGGGGGGGGGGGGGGGGGGGGGGGGGGGGGGGGGGGGGGGGGGGGGGGGGGGGGGGGGGGGGGGGGGGGGGGGGGGGGGGGGGGGGGGGGGGGGGGGGGGGGGGGGGGGGGGGGGGGGGGGGGGGGGGGGGGGGGGGGGGGGGGGGGGGGGGGGGGGGGGGGGGGGGGGGGGGGGGGGGGGGGGGGGGGGGGGGGGGGGGGGGGGGGGGGGGGGGGGGGGGGGGGGGGGGGGGGGGGGGGGGGGGGGGGGGGGGGGGGGGGGGGGGGGGGGGGGGGGGGGGGGGGGGGGGGGGGGGGGGGGGGGGGGGGGGGGGGGGGGGGGGGGGGGGGGGGGGGGGGGGGGGGGGGGGGGGGGGGGGGGGGGGGGGGGGGGGGGGGGGGGGGGGGGGGGGGGGGGGGGGGGGGGGGGGGGGGGGGGGGGGGGGGGGGGGGGGGGGGGGGGGGGGGGGGGGGGGGGGGGGGGGGGGGGGGGGGGGGGGGGGGGGGGGGGGGGGGGGGGGGGGGGGGGGGGGGGGGGGGGGGGGGGGGGGGGGGGGGGGGGGGGGGGGGGGGGGGGGGGGGGGGGGGGGGGGGGGGGGGGGGGGGGGGGGGGGGGGGGGGGGGGGGGGGGGGGGGGGGGGGGGGGGGGGGGGGGGGGGGGGGGGGGGGGGGGGGGGGGGGGGGGGGGGGGGGGGGGGGGGGGGGGGGGGGGGGGGGGGGGGGGGGGGGGGGGGGGGGGGGGGGGGGGGGGGGGGGGGGGGGGGGGGGGGGGGGGGGGGGGGGGGGGGGGGGGGGGGGGGGGGGGGGGGGGGGGGGGGGGGGGGGGGGGGGGGGGGGGGGGGGGGGGGGGGGGGGGGGGGGGGGGGGGGGGGGGGGGGGGGGGGGGGGGGGGGGGGGGGGGGGGGGGGGGGGGGGGGGGGGGGGGGGGGGGGGGGGGGGGGGGGGGGGGGGGGGGGGGGGGGGGGGGGGGGGGGGGGGGGGGGGGGGGGGGGGGGGGGGGGGGGGGGGGGGGGGGGGGGGGGGGGGGGGGGGGGGGGGGGGGGGGGGGGGGGGGGGGGGGGGGGGGGGGGGGGGGGGGGGGGGGGGGGGGGGGGGGGGGGGGGGGGGGGGGGGGGGGGGGGGGGGGGGGGGGGGGGGGGGGGGGGGGGGGGGGGGGGGGGGGGGGGGGGGGGGGGGGGGGGGGGGGGGGGGGGGGGGGGGGGGGGGGGGGGGGGGGGGGGGGGGGGGGGGGGGGGGGGGGGGGGGGGGGGGGGGGGGGGGGGGGGGGGGGGGGGGGGGGGGGGGGGGGGGGGGGGGGGGGGGGGGGGGGGGGGGGGGGGGGGGGGGGGGGGGGGGGGGGGGGGGGGGGGGGGGGGGGGGGGGGGGGGGGGGGGGGGGGGGGGGGGGGGGGGGGGGGGGGGGGGGGGGGGGGGGGGGGGGGGGGGGGGGGGGGGGGGGGGGGGGGGGGGGGGGGGGGGGGGGGGGGGGGGGGGGGGGGGGGGGGGGGGGGGGGGGGGGGGGGGGGGGGGGGGGGGGGGGGGGGGGGGGGGGGGGGGGGGGGGGGGGGGGGGGGGGGGGGGGGGGGGGGGGGGGGGGGGGGGGGGGGGGGGGGGGGGGGGGGGGGGGGGGGGGGGGGGGGGGGGGGGGGGGGGGGGGGGGGGGGGGGGGGGGGGGGGGGGGGGGGGGGGGGGGGGGGGGGGGGGGGGGGGGGGGGGGGGGGGGGGGGGGGGGGGGGGGGGGGGGGGGGGGGGGGGGGGGGGGGGGGGGGGGGGGGGGGGGGGGGGGGGGGGGGGGGGGGGGGGGGGGGGGGGGGGGGGGGGGGGGGGGGGGGGGGGGGGGGGGGGGGGGGGGGGGGGGGGGGGGGGGGGGGGGGGGGGGGGGGGGGGGGGGGGGGGGGGGGGGGGGGGGGGGGGGGGGGGGGGGGGGGGGGGGGGGGGGGGGGGGGGGGGGGGGGGGGGGGGGGGGGGGGGGGGGGGGGGGGGGGGGGGGGGGGGGGGGGGGGGGGGGGGGGGGGGGGGGGGGGGGGGGGGGGGGGGGGGGGGGGGGGGGGGGGGGGGGGGGGGGGGGGGGGGGGGGGGGGGGGGGGGGGGGGGGGGGGGGGGGGGGGGGGGGGGGGGGGGGGGGGGGGGGGGGGGGGGGGGGGGGGGGGGGGGGGGGGGGGGGGGGGGGGGGGGGGGGGGGGGGGGGGGGGGGGGGGGGGGGGGGGGGGGGGGGGGGGGGGGGGGGGGGGGGGGGGGGGGGGGGGGGGGGGGGGGGGGGGGGGGGGGGGGGGGGGGGGGGGGGGGGGGGGGGGGGGGGGGGGGGGGGGGGGGGGGGGGGGGGGGGGGGGGGGGGGGGGGGGGGGGGGGGGGGGGGGGGGGGGGGGGGGGGGGGGGGGGGGGGGGGGGGGGGGGGGGGGGGGGGGGGGGGGGGGGGGGGGGGGGGGGGGGGGGGGGGGGGGGGGGGGGGGGGGGGGGGGGGGGGGGGGGGGGGGGGGGGGGGGGGGGGGGGGGGGGGGGGGGGGGGGGGGGGGGGGGGGGGGGGGGGGGGGGGGGGGGGGGGGGGGGGGGGGGGGGGGGGGGGGGGGGGGGGGGGGGGGGGGGGGGGGGGGGGGGGGGGGGGGGGGGGGGGGGGGGGGGGGGGGGGGGGGGGGGGGGGGGGGGGGGGGGGGGGGGGGGGGGGGGGGGGGGGGGGGGGGGGGGGGGGGGGGGGGGGGGGGGGGGGGGGGGGGGGGGGGGGGGGGGGGGGGGGGGGGGGGGGGGGGGGGGGGGGGGGGGGGGGGGGGGGGGGGGGGGGGGGGGGGGGGGGGGGGGGGGGGGGGGGGGGGGGGGGGGGGGGGGGGGGGGGGGGGGGGGGGGGGGGGGGGGGGGGGGGGGGGGGGGGGGGGGGGGGGGGGGGGGGGGGGGGGGGGGGGGGGGGGGGGGGGGGGGGGGGGGGGGGGGGGGGGGGGGGGGGGGGGGGGGGGGGGGTTTGGGGGGGGGGG